>JACEHZ010000071.1:600000-753501 GCA_017893485.1 Hemerocallis citrina | reverse complement strand
GGAGAAGGCCTTTGTCCTTAACCCAACCCGTGCAATGCACGTGTAGGTAATTTTTTTTTTGCCCTTTTCATTCCTCCCAATTTTTCCCTACGTGCACAGCACGTGTATAATACTAGTATACTTATACATATAGTTTTTTTTATCTATTTGTATCATTACAATAACAAATTCTTGTTGTCATTTGAATTGATATTATTTATAAAAATTGAAAATGAGAAATATATTCTCGAGTAGTACAATATTAGACACACACAAGCCAAGTGCACTTGGTGCAATGCCAATTTCCACTAGTATGTGTGTGTGTGTGTGTGTGAATAAGGAACCTAGAGTGGCATTCTAAAAAATTTTCCTAGAGTGTCACCCATTTGGCATATTTTTCTCCACCAAATGCTCACACCATTTAATATGATCTACATGTCGGAAAGTCTATGCATATGCAAAATCACGAGGTTTGGAGATGTCTTGCTCATTCATCATGTACTTGCAAAATGGACGGATTTTCAGCATAGAAGAAATAAGATGACTTGATACATGAGCAGGACATGTTTAAACCTCGTGATTTTGCATATGCATATTATGATATGTAGATCACGTT
This sequence comes from Hemerocallis citrina, assembly GCA_017893485.1. Classification (NCBI taxonomy): domain Eukaryota; kingdom Viridiplantae; phylum Streptophyta; class Magnoliopsida; order Asparagales; family Asphodelaceae; genus Hemerocallis; species Hemerocallis citrina. Next base: position 752,906 of record JACEHZ010000071.1, on the reverse strand, counting down.
GAACAGTGTGGATCATGCATTTGGTGGGGAAAAAAACATGTTAAATGGGTGACACTCTAGGAAAACGTTTTCCTAGTCTCTCTCTCTCTCTCTCTCTCTCTCTCTCTCTCTCTCTCTCTCTCTCTCTATATATATATATATATATGAGCTTCTCTTGTTCTGCTGATTTCTATTTCATAATTAGATATGAAATGTTGATACATGTATGTTAATTGTATATAAGTACCAGTAAAGAAAAATTATAGCAAAAGGTGTATGTTTCTTGTCCGAATTCGTGTCCGTATTCGATAGACCATATCCAATGTGTATTCGTATCTAAAATTTGCGGATATGGATATGAACTTTTTCCCGAGTCATGGAAACGTCATATCCATGTCCATATCCGAATCCATCTTTAGAACGCACATAAGGATGTTGGTAGATCCAATACCCGGTCCAGATCCGATCCAAAAGCATCCCTACTAATTGCATGTATGTGCACATACTATAAGAAATATGATAATATAAGGGGGGAAATTGCATGTATGTGCCCATAATCTATATAAACATATGTACACAAGTCAAAAGATGATTTCATCAGAGAAGAAACTAGATTCAATAGTGTCCTTAGTACAGCTCATCAAACATGCCAAAAAAAGATATTTACTAAACACTTGTCAAAAGATGACTGAAACCTCGCAATATACAGACTTTTGCATGACTGAAGAAAAGAATTTTTAAGAAGGATTAAGATACGATAGAAATGTTGGTATGATGCACTCAAAGGAATTGCACCCCCCCCCCCCAAAAAAAAAAGATACCCAGCATCACCTTTGCATAAAAGGATGCTGCCCTGTAAAAGTCTTTGGCAGCAAACGCAGAATCTGCCTGCAATCAATTTAGTTTTGTTAGTAGTGAATACCAACAGCAATCAGTAGACATGAAATAATGAAAACAAACAAGTTTCCACCTATGAGTACAATAGTAACAAATATTCACAATATTGCAGTGGTATAATCATATAGGCGATAGCATGGTACCTGTACTAAATAAACCTTATCCTTCTGGAATGGATTACGACAATGGGCCAAAGCAGTAGCATAATCCTTCATATCTAGATACACTTGCCACATGTCACGACCCTCATCATGCACAGACACCTGGGACAATTGACAGTAAACAAGGAATCTTAACGCAAAATACAGCAGAAAAAGAGACTTCGTTATAACTGATACTGACCTGAAATATAGAAGTTTCATCATAAGCAAAAAATACTCCCGCAGTGGCATCACTGCACAAACCAATAATCCCTTTCGAAACTGATCCTGATGCATGATCAAATTTCAATTCCTCTATGATTTGTTGACTAATTCTGTTCACAACCTGGGAAAATTGTAGATAAACTTTCTGCTGGTTAATTTCAAAAATAGTGAAGTAGTTCACGCCACTAACAAAAGGAAACAATATTAACACCTAAATTTTCTTATCATGAACCCAGAAGGATAGGTAAATTCAACAAGGTAACAACAGAAGATAGTTCAGTTCTGCATACAAAGCTCTATAAACACGATAGGTTATAGAAATGAAATTTACAAATCGAAGCTGTCGTGAAAGGAATACTACCCCAATGTGTAATATGGTTTTAACACCCATATCGGATCAGGTGTTCGGTAACTAATACGTCTAATATTACTGAAAAATGACAAGTCAATATCCAAAATTAATACTGAGCTTTCATATGCAAACTCATTCTTTGTAAACACTTTAAATTTTCTGGAGACACAACGAAATCACAATCAGATCAAGTCATTAATGAAATATACTATTTCAGTTACAGCCTTATAGGCAACTGAGACTGAAGAAGTACATATATTCCCACTTATTTGCTGAATTACAAAGGGATAGAATCATACGTCTGATAAGTTTAGCAGCAACAAAAACAACATATTATCTCAAGGCTTTGGACCAAATATGCACCCAGACTCATCAAGAGCAATCATGATAGCTCACTTATCATTGCACCAGTGTGCATCATTGCAAAATGTCTCTCTAGAGATAAAGCAAATGCCTAACTATTGGAGGAAAATATTTTTTGTTCCTATTTATAAGAAAAAGGTGAGAAACACAGTAGTACAACAGCGGAGAAATTCTATAAAACTTTACACAAGAGACAATTGATTGCAATTTAAGAGAAACAATTGTGTCATAAAAAATAATTCTATGCAAGATGGCCAAATGTTGAAGATAATTTAATTGCTAAAACAATTGATCGATAGAATTAAGGAAAAGAAAAAAGAGATTAAACTTAGAATCAACTTAGAACCATAGGGAGTGATGAGGACATCAAATCTGTTTTATTTTATTTTGAGATTTAGCAATATGTAGTTTATTTGAGAGATTTATTTGAGAGATTTATTTTAGATTTGAGAGATTTATTTTAGATTTGTTTGAGATTTGTTTTGAGCATATATATAAGTCTTGAGAATAATGAGAAAATATCATATTCTTGATTTTAAAAAATTATTGTGTTGAGTTATTGCTCTTCATCCCTCTTTTTGTGTAATACAATTGAGAGAATTATTAGGGTTTGTGAGAAATCCTAATAAAATTTTAGGATTTGTGATAAATTCTAAAACAACCCCCCAAATCCCCAAAATAATATCCTAAACCCTAATCCCCACATCACCAACCCTAACTAACTCTCTATCAGCCGTCATCTACCCCAACCCCTCATCTTCTTCTCCGACCCTCTTCCTTGCCCGTCTGCTTTCGACCACCACACCACCGTCGCCATCCCCCTTGTCCCTTCATCGTCACCTCCACCTTGTGCCTCGCCTACCACCTCGACAGCAACCCACTTGCAAGCCGTCGACCCACCATCGACTGTGCCTGGACACCCCGCCTCGACGCCACCCTATCGTCGACAACCCTCAACGCCACTTGCATCTGATCACCCTCGCAACCCCCTCTTCAACCATCAACGACCAACCACCGAAGCCACCAGCCCTTGCTGCTGCCTTCCGCAGCCGACGACCACCGCCACCACCGTCAATTACCGCCAGCGCTGTCGACCGCCACAGCCCTCGGGGCACTAACGTGATTTGCTTCGAACCCCGGTAAACTCTTTCCACTTCTCAAATATTTGTGTACTGCTTTATCATCTCTATCATATTATTTAATTTATCTGTCGTCCACCACTAATGAGAGTGAGCGCTTCTACTTGCTTATTAGGGTACGAATCTTTATTGAATATTTTACATGCTAAGAACGATTAAGTATTATTGTTGATTGATAGGGATGAATCTTTAATTGGGCTTGTTAACTATTTCATATCTTGAAAATCCATCAAACCAATTAATAGTTATAATTTCTAACTTAATCTGCATTACGTGTTGGTAAATTTAATCCATTAAAATTCTTGAAAATTCTCTATTTAGGGTTAAGCTTACATCAGGGAGATTCATGCACTGGTTTTAAGTAAGAAAAATGTGAAACAGGTATATTCATGGAACATTGACGGAGAGAAGTATGAAAAAAGGAACGAGATTTATATGGTTGAATTGATCTTGAGAAGACTTTAGACGGGTACTAGGGAGGTAATATGTTGTGAGTTTTAAACAATGTCTAGTAGAAATATTGATGTAAATAAGAACCAACATGATAGACAGGTAATTAAAATGTGAGAACAATTAAAGGAAATAAATCAATTATATTACTATAGACCTGAACCAATGATCGGCAGTAAGTACTGATCCCATGCAATAGTAGTTGATGAATTTAAAAGACTGCACTAAGTTACAAATTCCTGGCATAAGTTATTGATAACTCTTAACAGGCAGAGAACTCTCGAAGAATGCATTATATGTTGATGATATTGTATCAGTTAATGAGACTAAAAGAAGTGATAAGTTCCAAAATTAAAAAAGTAGAAAAATTAGTGCAAGATTAATATCGCGGGTGCTGGTCACATGCCATTTAGAAATTAAAATTATGGAACTTAGAATTAGGTGAACTCTACCAAGTTTTTAAATGTAGAATTAACAAATCGAGTTAGTGAGAAATAATTTAGGATGCTTATATGAAGGTAGGAACTCAGATGAGAAACCATGTTCACTCCCTAAATACATGGAATTAAAAAAAGCTTCCTACATTTCTCTTACCTTTTGATGTTCTGTTCTTTATATTGTTACAGTGTAACCTGACAATAACCGAAATTAAAGGAGAGACTAGAAAGTCTTTCCTTTAGGGAAGACCAAATAGTTATAACAACCTAGTTAACCCGGCCGGCCTAAGTTACATTGGGAATATCTGTGCAAGGGATTACATCAGGTCATGTACAGCCTCATTATATGTTGACAAATTGGATAAGTCGCATCAGAAATATCTCTTTCAATAGTAAAATTGCATTGCACGCTTAACTAATATTCCATAGTACTAGTGCAACATGTAAAAAGCCTGATTGACAAGTAATTCATTCACCTTGTCAATCAAGTCTGAATCAAACCCACAACTAGCCTATCCCCACCCCTCCCATAATGGACGAAATAAGGAAGTGAGCAAGGAAACAAATCCAGTGATGAAGGAGGACAAACCCCCACTAGGGGGAAAAAATACAAAGGGTATAAAGTAGGTTGACACATATACCTTTCACAAGAGTCTTAAACAAAAGTCGAGCAACAAAAAAAAACACCGATTAAAGGAGATAGAAGGCTCGCATGTGTTCTTACATCCACACACACACACACACACACACACACCACACAAAGATGCATCTATTTAACCACAGCTGAGAATTGGATAAATCCAAGATTGCTCTTTTTTCCCAACCAGCACAATGGAGGGAGACCTCTCTGTCAAAGTAGGCTTCACTAGTAAAAGATGATAGCCTCTGAAATCTAGCACCCAACACAAGATAAATCCCTCATGCTGAAAACCATTATATTTAAAAATTTCACAGCATCAGACAAATAATTGTGTTACTCACTAGAAAAGTACAAGATTGCATGACTGCATACCTTAACTTTATCCCCAATTAGAAGCAAAAAATGAAATTCTGACACCGCAAAAGATTTGGGTTTAACTGATTCACCCAACTTAGAATACCCAATGAGGCCCTTGTTTTCCACAAAATTCTCATCTCCACTAGTTGAACTGCACCATGAAATGGAAAAAAATAAGTACTGAGAAAGTAAATTATTGAGAAAACAATATACAAATCCAGTATGGCACACATCTCCTAAAACCAGAGTAGACGAGGCAATTACTAAATGAATATTTTCTAAAAACCGTTTATAACAGAATAAAAACATTATAATGATTACCTATGCTGTGCACCAAAATTAAGATCACCATGATATATTCCAGCACCAGAGAGCCAAGCAAAATGTTTTGCCCTTCGTTGGCTAATAAAAAAATGCAGTTCACTGCACATCAAAAAAAGCAATGGAGTCATTTTGTAATAGTTAACTTGGAATAGTTGATCATCACTTAAGTAAATTTAAGTGTGGAAACAAGCTTTAAAATATGTTAGCGAAAAACATATCTTAGTTGTAAAAGTAAGCTCAACTACAAGAAGAGACTGCACCTCCTCCTTTTATGTACCCTCTCCACCTGGCATATTTATACATGTTACCAACCACCCCTTTCTTTACACAAGTAATATTGTTGTTACCATTATATGCCTCCCTCAGTACCATTCCATATGAATGCAAATTAGTTGTCATTTTTTCTTCTTCATGTCCTACTTTTAAGAAGATTTGCCATCATGTTCGTATAGTTCGCAGTTATTCTGTTCAAGTTACAACAGAAACAAAGAGAATCTTAGACTGACAGACCATGGTAACAAACTTAATTCACATTCACAGCAATCAGAGATGAAGGAAGGCGAACGAAGGTCAATATAAATAATTTATATTTTATAATACTTAAATAAGGACCACGCAGCAGTTTTCATCTTCCCACCCTTGTAACCGTCCAAATTCAAAACCATAAACTGCCTACTTGCGGATGTCTCAACATTATTTATCAAAGACAGCGACTTGACCAAAATGAGTTCTGTAAAATTAATTATTGTGGAACTCAACCTAAAAGAAGATAATAATTTTATAGCCGTGGACCTTGGTGCAGTTTCACCTTTTTCTTTTCATCATAGTTCTGTAACTATTCCCAGCATTGACTGAATAGCCTCCACCAAAACAAAGAAATTATACAATGATTAAAACATAGTAACTGTCTATATAAAAGTTTACTGAGATTAAAAAATAAATCTGATGAGAAAAAGCTAATGACTATATCATGGAAGATTTGCGAGAGTAGCCGGGACTAGAGTCGAGAGGAATACAGATCAGTGGCAAACTGGCAATTTAAAAAGCCAAGATAATGATGGTAGTGTGTGTGGCACAGAGGTGAAGATAACAAGTAAAAATAATATGGATAGTTGGAGATTTAGGAATATGTTGGGGAAGTTTAACAAATTAAATTGAAGAAAAGTTGGCAAAGGATCAAGAAGAAAAGTATGCAAAAAACTAAGATAGAGAACAGTTGTAGATGGTAACATTACCCCTATATATTTAAGTTGGTCTAACATGAATAAGCTGAAAATTCAAAAGGCTCATTTAGCTCATAATGTTCAAATCTAAAACATTGTTGGTACTTCTTACTTACACAAAAGCCATACACATTTAAGGGTTTGACATTGGAGTCTTTAATTCTTTTACGTACTCCCTCCGTCCCATAATGTATGTTGTTTAAGGATTCTACACTCATTCCTTAGGTTAGTGTGAAAGTTTTAAAAAAACATTCTTGCTTGAATCGCTTAAATGAGCTACTTAGTACTTACTGTAAAATTCCAAACTTGCCCTCCTTTTGGGAATATGCCTATGACTTCCAGGAGTAATTGTAATTTTTTTAGGTGAAAAATTATGGGGCTACACAAGGGCATATTGGAATTTGGAAGTCTTATAGAAAAAACATTAATGTACATTTTAAAAGGTTAAAACATCTCACTTGAAAATCTAAAGTGAAAAAAAACTGGGGACAAAAAATAAAGGCTAAAATGACATACAGTATAGGACGGAGGGAGTATTAATACTATGACCCTGATAATACCCACAGTAGTTTACTTAATTCAAAATTACATAAGAATATCATCATCATTCTTACATTTTTTTTATTAGACCAATGTTACGTAGTGTGGTCCATCCATTTCGTGGTTCGACAATTTGTAAATTTACGATTTGTAGGGGATAGCTTAGACGGAATGCTATTAACATGTTTTATTTTGGTAGCATTAATGCAATGAACACTAGTTTAATTGATGATGTTCATATTAATTTAATTAGATATGTAACTATTGACGAAGAAATCAACACATGTTTTAGAATTTCTTTTATTCTCTTCAACATGATATTTGCATGGAAATTTGATATCATATAGTCAGCAAGGACATATTGAGGCAATCCAATGGTCTTAATATCTCCCTGTGATAGTACCCATGCAGTAAGTGTTCATAATTTTATGTGTAAAAGGGTTTAAACAAGTCTGGATCACAAACATATATACAACTGAATACAAGTAAAGAGGTATGTTTAAACTGCTCTTGTGAACATCCATCTATTATCTTTTACTGTTAGATTTCTGTTATTCATTATGCAGTTGTTTGTTACCAAATTAATCAATTTGCCAAGTTTTTTAAAAGACATTTTTTCTAAAATAACATTCTTTTTGTAGGTATTTCCTAAATAAGAAAATCCGGAGTTAATCGCAAAAGCCTCCCGACCGGGATCACGTGATCCAGTTCACAGTTCTCCCATATTTACGTAACACTGGATTAGACTATCTAAATGGTTGATTGACTTCCACACTGAAGCTACCACGAATGAAGCCACTCTATATGTGATCGGGCAAAAATATACCATGTTGTCAACAAGGTTCCAATTACAAGAATCAGTTGAAAATAAAAAGATTAAGAGAAGACCCTCCATGACTCCAGCAGAATAGACTATGACTTGCCTATTTGGTATTTCTCCAGGAAGCTCCATGAAATGTACTGCACGATCTGAATAACTAGCAAACACTGCCTACAAAATAATAATAATAACAAAATAAAAATAAATAGATAATTTTAAACATATCTCAGGCACAGAACATCCAGATAATAGTAAATTTTACTCTTACTCTTCCTAAACCTATACATACCTTCATGAAAATCTTAGTTATCGAGAAAAAATAAGAAGAAGCTAACTTTTGTCAAATTTTGGATATAATGTTTCTTCCCCACTTGATTCTCTTATTATCAACAAATATAAGTTCTACTCCAAAAAGAAGTAAAATTGATTTTCTTCGCATGTTCAACTTTGTTTATTCAAGATTACCTATTTAATAAAACTTGATCAGATCTTTCTATTGAGGTTTATAACAGGATGCATGACTGCCACATAGCATACTGTTTGAATTTCACTTCTTTCTTTGTTGTTTTTGTCTTCAACATAGTTGATTAGCACGAGTTATTGAGTATCTAGAACTATAGAACCAGAAATGATGTAGCAGCCAGAGGAAAGAATAGTAATGAGAGGTGAAAACTGATGATTTGGTTGCAATGTGTTGTCAGAAAATAATTGCATAAATAGTCTGAAAATCCTCCGTCTTGAGAGCAAGCGAGTTTGTGTGAACGTGTGTTGAGTGCTTCAAGTTTGTCCAACATACAAGTAAACAATATCTTTTCACAAAGAAGGAAACTTGGATCTTCTTAATTGGACAAGCTATAACAGAAAACCTATAACTAGTAAACTAAAAGGGAAGCTGATTTCAGTTGCATATGCATTAACAGAACAGTCAACCACAGTTTATTGTCATTTTGTTAGGTGAAGGAGAAAAAATTTGAACTGGCCGGTTAAAAAGAATCAGTACTGGGCAGTATATATCCTAAAGTTACAGACTTGTAAATTTCAATCTTAAATCTTTATAATTAACCACTATCTACCACTGAAGTGTCTGTTTTTAATTCCTCAACTCAAACCACTTTAGCCAGTAGTCAATAGATTACCCACAAAAGTTTTGGTTTACAAAAAAAGGCTTTTTGGAGAACCAAAACCTAACCTCTAATGATCCAACGCCAGTGAAGGAGTACAATCGCGTTGGTGTAACAGCCATCACATAGAACCTAGTAGCGCTAATTACGGCGGCAGTTTCCATCTGCCCTACAAGAATAAATACAGAAGATGTTACTATAAATAATAACAGTGGTAGATGTACTTGTATCAATAATTTGACGAAAGAAACCTGGACTAACATCAACAATTTAAATCACCTGCAAACCCATGATAGCTTCTGGGAGCTCGTTCAGTTCAAAGAGCAATTTAACAAACTTTTCTTTCTTATCTGCCTCATCAACTGCAATCTCATATATCTGCCCATTCTCCGTGCCAAGGATAACTTCTCGAGTTGAAGCTAAATCCAGTGCCATAAATAAATAAACAAATAAAAAATGACAAAAATAAAAACAAGTTATAACAGAAATCAATGTCAATAATAATAGGATCATGATTGTAACACCCCGTACTTAAGGTGTATATATATATATATATATAGGATCATGAATGTAACACCCCGTACTTAAGGGGTGGGTGTGTGTGTGTGTGTGTGTGTGTGTGTGTGGTGTGTGTGTATATAGTTGGCCCTATAGGATGTCTATGGGCTATGTTGCAGTATATATATATATATATATATATATATATATATATATATATATATATATATATATATAGTTGGCCCTATAGGATGTCTATGGGCTATGTTGCAGGAGATTTGGCCACATGGTGAGAAGTGGGGGGCTGTGTGTGTGCTGTGCGTGCAGTGGGGCCCAAGTGGGGGGTGTGTGCTGCACGTGAAAGCACAGGAAATGAGGGAGTGTGTGGATGTTGTGTGTTGTGTGTTTGGTGTTGTGTGTGGGGGGGGTTTCAATTGTCCCACATCGGGGGAAATTGAGGAGAGTGTATGTTTAAATAGAATAGCACGTGATCAAAGGGTATCTGAAAGCTATAGCACCGTTTGTGAGGCAAGCCTGTGGTGGGGCGTTATTAGAATTTGTTTTGTTCGCATGTGCGCGCACGCGAAGCTGGGCTCGGGGCGTTACAAATGGCATCAGAGCCGATTTTCGACACCGATCATGGGTAAAAGTGGGTTATAGGTACGTTTGAGATGGAGCTAGGATAGCACGCTGGTAAAGAAATCAGAGACAATATGCTAGCAGAATCAGGGTACTCCACTCCACGTCGGCTAGAAAGGTGATCCTGGATCGGATTGCATGTTCCTGGCTCAGCAAGGACGCTATGTTCTTGGGGGGGGGGGGATGGTGTAACACCCCGTACATAAGGTGTATATATATATCTATATAATAAAACACAAAGAAAGTTATCAAGTGGCTCTCCTTCAATCCCCCCAAAAATTAAAGGTCCAGATCTAACCTTACAAAACATATTTTCCCCCCAAAAGTTCCCCCCAAAACTCAAATTCAAATCACCCACCCAAAACAACTCCTATATTTATTTAATTTTTTTCTCTCTCTGCTTCCCTCTTCTATATAATATAAAAAAAATTAAGAAAATAAATTTTTTAAAAATTTTCAAATATTAAAAAATTTAAAATTTTAAAAATTTAAAAATTTTAAATTTTAAAATTTTTTAAAATAATTCAAAAAAAATCAAAAAAAAACATATAATATGTTTTTTGCTCTATGTTTGCTACTTCAAGTAATGTGTTGGACCTCCAAAACTATTTTTTATGATCAAACAAGGTGCATTGTTCCGAAGACGTGCCGTAGGCACGTGTCAACGGGCAAACCTAGTAGTATTATATGGATTATGATTCATTTTATATCCAAATAATTATTTAGTCATCAATTCATTTTGACGAAGCTAAAATAATTCAAACTTGTAAGCATTATCCTTTAAAAAATTTGTAAGTTATTTTATTTATTTAGAATCACAAATAGTGGAATCCAAGGGACGATTTTAACATTACATTGTCCATGTTGCTTCTGAGTATACTCTAAAATTCTGATATTGTACAGTCAACTTTTAGATGCAAATGATGTTAGCCACCTCGAGTTTCTTGTATCAGACTCCAAAACTTAAATAAGAAAAAAAACAAAAGAACTGCAGACAGCTAAGCTAAAATGATTGGCTATAGACTAAGTATGTAATACCCCCAAAATATTTAACAATTATTTTGTACAACAATATTTTGTAAATAAATATTGTTGCATTATATGAATATTATTGCATTATTTTGGCATATGATGTGTTGCATGTAAATTGTGCACATTTGTGTATATGTTGTCATATACTTCACTACGATACATGAACATATACACTATACATTACACATACACACTACACTACCGTACAAATTTTCATGAACAGGGGAGCCTGCAATTGTTGACTTCGAAAATGGTCTATTTGTAATTATTAAAAGCCTAGGGGGTTAAATGTAAAAAATAGGGACACCTAAGCAACTAGAAAATTCCACACAAATCCTAAACCTACTTCTAGTGGCCGGCCATCTCTCCCTCACCCTTCTATATATATGTGTGTGTGTGTGTGTGTGTGTGATGATGATGATATGAAGAAAAACTCTAGCTCACTCTCTTCACTTCATTTCCAAAAATCTTCTCATTTTTTTCAAGGTGCTAGTTGGCTATTTAAGGAGAAAAAGAAGCTAAATAGCTAGGAGGAGGAGATAATAGCTAGTGAGGTGTAGCACTCTTCAATCATAAGGCGAGTGTTATTTATCTCCTCATGGTTTGTTAAATAAAAAAGTAGTGTAGACTCTTTTTGGATTGAATGAATTGTATGTATATATGCGGAATCATAACTCCTAGAATAGAAGGAATTTAGGGTTGAAATTTTTATGGTAGCATCTCATATGTGTAGAGAGTATCTTTACCAAATTTCATAATTTTTGGATAATATTTGCTACTTATATAAAATCTGAAACCACTGTTGGTCAAAAAAGAAAACACAGGTTTTGTTGTCCTGTTTATTACCCCTAATTGAAAAAATCATCTCTCTCTGAATATATGGAATTTCATGCCGAAATTTTTATGTGGTACTTGTATCTGTCTAGAACATCTTTGAAATTTTTTATTATTTTTGGATAATATTTGCTATTTAATAAAATTCGATAGTACTATTGGTATGAGCTGCAATTTGCCTTGTTTACTACTTCTACTTCAAAAATTCATCTCTCAAACTATGTAGCATTTCAAGTTGAAATTTTTATATGGGATGCATGTATGTGTCTAGAATATGCTCACCAAATTTTATGAATTTTGGGCATCATTTGTTATTTAAATAAAATCCGAAATTGCAACTGGTTCACAGTTTGAGAAATCTTCGGTTGCACACTACTTGGGTGAGCTCTCCGTGAGCACTCATGAACTAGAGACCCTATGAAAAATCCGAACCGCTCATATTGTTCTATATGCCTTAGATAGCCTAACAATAAAAAATCAAGTAATTTGAAGTTCATTTACCCATGATTTACATCATCACAAAATTGTATGGCTGAAAATTCTAACAGCATGATGGATGGGCAAATGAACTTCAAATTACTTGATTTTTTATTGTTAGGCTATCTAAGGCATATAGAACAATATGAGCGGTTCGGATTTTTCCTAGGGTCTCTAGTTTGGGAGTGCTCACGGAGTGCTCACAAAAAGTAGTGTGCAATAGAAGGGGACTCTCACAGTTTTATTAGTTGCAGTAAATTTGTACACCTTACGGTTATTAATTATTTTGGCCTTTTAAATGAAGTATTTTGAGAAAACTTTCAATTAAGAAATTGTAGTAGACTCACTGACATTTCTTTAGAACCTAAAATATCGAAATTCCGAGAAGTAGGTGATTATTAATGATTTTTAGAAGTTGCAAGAATTGCATTTTTGGGTTTGAATTTGTTGTTTTTTGGAGAATATAAGTTATCATCACTTTTAGAGCCTCTTGATAATCTTAGAAATGTTGTTTATTTAATGATCTAGTTTGTGTCAGCATACCCCTATGTGAAACAACTAGGTGTGAAAAATATTTAATGATCTAGTTCAAGAGTCAAGACCTTGAGAGAGAGAAAGTAGTGTATGGGATTCACATAACTATGATTCCCTACAAGGTGTTAATGTCATGTTTGTGTAAGTTTGTACAAGTGCATATATGTGATAAATGGTGTTGTAGGTTGTGTGTGCAAGTTGGTATTGTTTGCGTTTGAATAACCCTTGCTACGAGTTCAAGAAGAGCTCGTTAATAGTCAATTTGTTATATGCTGTCCACCATTCCGAAATGTTGATGGTTTTTTTTTCAATTGGAGGCCAAGTTGGGCCTTAGTTGGAACTAGTTGATTAATAATCTAAGAGTTTCGTCTAGTTGCCTTACTCTTGGACTATGAGGATGGATGAATTGGCTGAATTTATTGTCAGGAAGATGAGATCAGAGGGGTATGCTAGTTCTAAGTCATGTGACCATCGCCTATAAAAATAGGCACTAGTTGGACGTGTATTCACCTGTCAAGGGAACACGTGCAGCGTCGTCTCGTCTGAAACATGTACGGCATTATCTCGACTGTTAATTTCTGGAATTTAGTAATAAGAACGGAATGTGAACGTAAGTCACAAGTCATGTCGAAACTTAGGGGATGGACCCTTAAGATTATGTCTATATTTCTAAGTTATCCATACGAACAAGGAGCAAGAGTGTAACTCTAAGTCTCTTGGCGGAGTAGGGATGGCCCTACTGATTCGCCTAATGTTCATAATAATTTTGGTAGGGGCAGGATTAGAAAGGAACCACTGATTCCGACAGAGCTGCATGATCACCGACCTGACCGAGAGTGAAAAGAAATCACTGATCCTGGCGGAGTGGACAAGGAACTACTGAACTGAACGAACAGAGTTAACACTGCCGTTCGGAGAGATTATGACCATGATCCGACTGTAGTCGCGGAGTGGACCACATAAACTGCAGACTCTACCAGTCACTAGATGAATGTCAGAAACAGAAAAAAATACAAGAGTAGGATGCATAGCGAGGGATCGAACCCTATCATCTGGAGAACACAAACTCGATTTGGAGAGTATGTAGTATGGAATGCATATATTTCTAAATCAAGTTTGCATTAGGGTAAGAGCATCGTGTGCATTTCGAGTGTGTGCATTGGAATCTAGATCATGACATACACCGACACTTGTGGTTTGGCTTCATATTTTCCATTGCATCAAATTTGATTGTTGGGGTTTTCGAGATCACGAGTTTCATCTACATTATGTCAGTTGCATTCAACTGACGTGCCTACAGTTTGTCAGTTGCAGGATTGCTAATCATGGAGCAGGGAACTCAAGCTGCAGGAAGCATCCAAGGGGAGGATATAGTTCCTAGTATAATATAATTTATTGTGTAACTAGATTTGCCCGTGGGCACGTGGCACGTCTTCGGAACAATACAGCACACGAAAAATCCTGTAAACAATAAAACAACAATTATGTAGCTCAAGTTTGAATAGTATGACAATAATTAGTTGTAAATAAAAGTCCATGTTTCCATTAATATATGTTGAAAATTGATTATAAATGGGGGTGTAAAATCCAACTTCTTAGAACTTTGAGAGTGGAAAATAATGAAATTTAACTGTTGAAGAGATATCTGTTATTTTCAATGTAACGAGCAATAAAAAAAGCATAAAAATTCTGAAAATTTTACAAACCTGAAATCTGAAAATCTAAATTTCTAAGTAAATAAAAAAAGAATAAGAGAGAGAGAGAGAGGGAGAGAGAAAGAGATAAATATGAAAAAGTGAAGATAGAAGAGAGATACTAATAAAGTAAAAGAGTTTTTTTAGTTTTGGGAGGAAATTTTTGATTTCGCGAGGGGGAGGGACTTTTTGGAGTAAAAATATATTTTGGGAGATTAAATCCAAACCGTTGATTTTGTTTCAATTGAAGGTGAACCACTTGATAGCTTTGTCTTGTGTTTTATTATATAGATTCATGATATAAATTATATGTAAGACTACATTGTACATTATGATAATGTAATAAAAGTTTTTAATTTCCTGTGGTTTCCTGTGTTGTGTACTCATTGAAGTAAAGATTCTGGGTAAGTGTCACGAGTTCCGGTATATGAAAATCAGGGCGCTATAAAGTATTCATAATAGCAACCAATTTTTGGTCGGGGACTGAAAAGGTTAGACCTCTGAGCATGTGATAAAGGCTAAATCGATATATCCACTTTAATTGCTACCATTCGATCGAACTCTCATCTTTCATAAATTTAAATCATCCTAAGTTATTTATAAATTTTAATTGAACTCCCTTTTTTACTCTGATTTTCATTTTTTTTATAGATTGAATTACACCAAAACAAATTTAAGAATAAGAAAGGTAAATATAGCATCCACCGAGATGAGAAAGAGGCACTCATCATAAGCTTATGTCAGTGACGTTGTATGGGGGTTCAACCATGGTACTACAGATATCACCTAAACCTAACTCGGTGTAGTTGAAGGCTCGCCTCAGCTCGCCTCAAGCTTAAGAGTAGTTTGAGCCTCAAGCCTCAGTTAAGGCTCCCCCTTTGTTCGGAGCTTTACTAAAACTTGTGCCTGGACGCGCCTTAGCAAAGGCTCGAGGCTTGTGCCTCAAGCAAAAGACACACCTGAACATAACAGACCTGGCCCGACCCGTCTCCACACCCGACCCATTTTCAACCCTTCTCATATCCCGCAACTCCCCAAATTCTCTCTCACTTTCCCATCCTCAATTCCAAACTCTAACCCCAATATCCACCTCCCTTACTTCTCAATTTGCACTCCCCCTTCCCCTCTCAACAGCATCGACGGTGACAGCGAAGCAGCTGGCGGAGACACGACAACATACAACGGATCGGTCGCGTCGGCGACGCTCCTACTCCTCCTTAGTCTCCAAACTCTCCACTCCTATTCTGATTTCTTTCCTTTCTGATTTTACACTTTATGGTTTCTTTTTTACGTTTTTGTCTATCTCTGCTAATGATATTTTTGCAAGTTACTTTGAAACATTGTGAAGCTAGTTAATTCCATAATTTATTATAATCATAAAATCATGCCTTATTCAAACAATTGCATCATATCTCAGTGTAGAGCATGACCAAATTTTATGGTCAGCTAACTTTATGTTATTGCTGTAATGTTTCAAAATATCTTACCATTTACTACGACTATAATATTGTAATATTGTATGCTCATTACTGCAATATTTAATTTGATACTATTGTAGTTTTACTGTATGCTCATTACTGTAATATTATAATATTGTACGTCGTATGGTAAGTATCTTCAAGCTGTAATACTGTATGTTCATTACTGTATGAAACTATGAATTGAAGGTTAACATGATATTATTGTAGTTTTACAGAGGAACACATTGTATCACTTCTTCTTTGGGACAGGAAAAACACTGTAGTTATACATTATAGAGGAACACATTGTAGTCTTACAAAAATGATAAGTCATAGTTATCTTGGTCATTTTATGATATATTTTGTTGCTATGATGTTATCTTGTTTATATAATCTATATAATAAATTACAAAGAAAGCTATCAAGTGGCTCTCATTCAATCTTCCCTAAAACCAATGGCCTAGATTGATTCTCCCAAAACATATTTTCCCGCCCAAAATTTCAAACCCCAAAATTAAATTTTCCCCCCAAATCTAAAAAACTCATTACTTTATTACTATCTCTCTCTTCTTTCCTCTCTTCACTTTTTCATATTTTTCTCTTTCTCTCTCTCTCCCTCTCTCTCTCATTCTTTCTTTATTTGCTTAAAAATTTATATTTTAAGATTTCAGGTTTGTAAAATTTTCAGAATTTTTATGTTTTTTTATGGCACATGTTATATTGAAAATAACAAATATGTCTGCAACAGTTAAATTTCATCATTTTCCATCCTTAAAGTTCTAAGAAGTTGTATTTTACACCCTCATTTATAATTATGTTTCAACATAAACTAATAGAAACATGGACTTTTATTTACAACTAATTATTGTCATACTATTCAAACTTGAACTACATAATTGTTGTTTTTACTATTTACAGGGTTTTTCGTGTGTTGTATCGTTTCGAAGACATGCCGTAGGCACGTGCCCACGGGAAAATCTAGTCTTATTTATAAATTTTAAAAACACCAAAAAATAATAGTGTGCTTCGGTTAAGTGAGGCTTACACCTCAAATTGCACCTTGCGCCTCAGGCTTTTTATGGGGTAGTGAAATTGTGTTGCGCCTTACGCCTTCGACTACACTGACCTAACTAGAGTTTTATGATCAGCAGGGAACCTCGAGTCAACACTCAAAAAATAGGTGCCAAGAACTTTACAGAGGCATATGTGGGCAAGAAAGAGATTTATTTTTGGTTACAATGCAAAAAATACTTCATTTCTTCTTTGATGTGCACATCATTAGGGTTTACTAGTTTGAATAGGACATATCCAAAACCAATAGCCACATTACAGAAGCATCAAGACATTCCAAAAATGGTGTCATAGAAAATCGTTCGTTAAATATACTTGTCTTTAAATGCATAAATACTAGCTTAGGCTTGAAAGAATTTAATCAACATAAGTATTGATCCATGCACCAGGCGTATGGCTAGCATAATTTATGTGCAGTATGAGTTCTTCCACTGATGCATTGAGTGTATTATGAAAGCATAAACTAGTAGAACACGGCCTTATTCAGATAATGTTGTGCACTGCAAAACAAAGATAAAATTTTATAATACAATATTCACCGTTAGAAATATATCGAATGAATGCACTTTGTCAACTGCTAATGGTCATAATGTCAAAGCTTGTTGACAATTGATGAGATTTTAACAAGGAATATACTAACAATTAAGGTTATGTTTGGGTGTAAAGTCAAGTTAACATAATTGGAGTTATCTTTCATAACTTGAGATAACTCGAGGTATCAACTTTGGCATGTTTGCGACTCATTTTGAATTTAAGATAACTACAATTATCTCACCCCAAAGGGTCAGAAAACTATAATTATCTAAAATCCACTGTTATCTATATTTTCTTAACTATGAAGATAACTTTAAGTTGGAGGTAAAGGTTGGATACCAAAGTTAGCATACCTTGTTACCTCCAAAGTTATAATAATTTTAGTTATCTTAACTCTATTCCCTAACAGGGCTAAAATTTGTTCAGATTATGAGTTTTAGGTTAATTGGAATAATAAATTTCAATGAAATATAAATGTAAATTAAATTTGGAAGAGAGCAAATCCAATGTAATGTCCCATAATGGGAATGGGTGTTAACTGTAAATCGGAAAACTATTATTATATCTCAAAAGGTCAAACAACCCAAAACTAAGTGTTAAATAATGAGGATAACTGCAATTACATAACTTAATCTAATGAGGTATTATTAGGTCTATCAATTAATTAACTAATCACGAAACATTTTAGTCTAAATAACTAACAGGGTCTCACTTCAGTTTAAAGCACGTCAAGTTACAAGTAGAGACTTCCCTCATTGAATCGGCAAGGAAGTTATCGTTCAAACTTCAAACTGTGTTGATATCAAACCTAAGGGACTGGAGAAAAAGTTGAAGATTCAATGTAACGTCCTACCTCCCTTAGCATGCTAAAGGAAGATATATGAGCAAACTATGCCCATTAGATCTAAACAACCAGTTAGCAACCCACTCTATTATCAACCCCTTGCCTCCTCTTTTAGATGAGTAGCATTTTAATTCCGTGTTGAGCTTAGCTACTAACACTTGCCAATCCTCAATCAATTCGGCCTCATTTGGGAATGGATGCAGGGCAAATAATCCATTCGGAAATCATTTAGGAATTGAGACTACGGGTATCTTAACTTTTTGAGGCCCTATTTGGATACAAGGGTAGAAGATCTATAAGTAACTTTTTGGTGGAGCTTGAGGAATGCAAGTTGTAGGTTTCCTACATACTTGTACCTCCATATTTTATTTGAATAATTAATTTGGTTGAATTGAAATTATGGGTATCTTAACTTTTTGAGGCCCTGTTTGGATACAAAGGTAGAAGACCTATAAGAAATTTTTTGGTGGACCTAGAGGAATGCAAGTTGTAGGTTGCATACATGTACCTCCATATTCTATTTGAATAATTAATTTTGTGGGATTGGAGTTTAGATACCTATGGGTATCTTAACTTTGAGGGAGATAACCGGAGATAAACAAGTCACCTGTGAAGCACGGATACGAGTACGTGTACCAGGTACGGTACGTATCCGGTACGTGGATACGCCGATTTCTCAAAAACTATGACATGGGTACATTAGGATACTCTAAATTAAAATAATTTTAAAAATCAATATTATAGATATATAAATAGTAAACTAAAATATTCAATTCAATACGAACATGAAAAAATAAGAAACAATAACATGGTAATTAAAATTAATACAAGCCAATGTCAAACAAAACATACTAATGGATAATTCCAAGTTTCCAACAACATCAATACCAATATTACATGACCGAAATGTTCAAATAAATGTACGCTAGTCTTAAACATATTCAATAGAATCAATATCATAACTACATCTATCATAACTTCACAAGTCATAACCATGAACCAACCAAGACCCTTCAATACTACATCCTACTTACCTATATCTATCATCTTAAAGAAATCAAACACTCAAAACACTAAAGTGAATAAAGATGCAGTAACTTGTGAATAATAGCAAGTAGTTAATCAACCAAAATAATAGCAAGAACTACGTACTAAATCCTACATCTATCATTTTTTTGACGTCTTTAATCAAATGAAATAAAATAATATCTTTTAATAAAATAAAATTAGGATTTGAAAAGATAAGACGAAGAGAATAGTAATATACGCATATCCAAACAGTATCCAAGAGTATCCCGATGTATTCGAGAGTATTCCAAGAGTATCCGATCTTTTTTTTTCTTTTTTCAAATAATTGATGGGATACGTATCTGGTATGTATCCGGCGAGTATCCCACCAGATACATATTCAGTACGAGATACACATTCCCTGGAGAGTATTCGTGCTTTCTAGCAAATCACTTCCACTAACCTCTCTAACAGTTGTTTCTCAACTCCAAATTATCCAAAGTACTTTCTACCTACCAGTCGAGACTTGCTACCTGTACTTTATAGACCAGAGACCTCTACCTAATTCATTTGTGTATCTTAACTTTGTTTTCAATTCGGGCCTAACAACTCACGCATTTCTTAATTCCCCGAAAAATTATACTCAACGTTCGCAATTCAAGAAAACGGAAAATAGATCATGCAAAGTGATCAAACCTTCGGTGATCTGCTGCCGATTCCAAGCGACCGCGTTCACTAACAACCCCTTCAACCGACTCAAAACCCTCGGCTTCACCCACCTCGCATGCGTGTAGTATGTCTCCGCCCCCGCACCGTACCCCACCGTCACAATGCAGTGGCTCCCTCCCGGATCCAAGAACACCCTGTGCACCGGCTGGTCCCCACCCCTCCCTCCCGACAAATCAAGATCTGAGTACCAAATCGACACGAATTTCAGAGAAGAACGAAAGTGAACGCGAGCTAATTCTACATTTAGGGTTAGGGTTAGGGTTTTATACGAACCGAAGGAGTTGCCGAGATTGAAGTCGTAGCGGAGGAGGTACGACATGGAGGTGCCGAGGACGATGACGTCGTTCCCCGCCGCCATGGACGTGACGGTGCCATGGTTCTTGGCCGCGTGGTCGACGAGGAGGTCGACGGAGAACACGGGATTTGTCGACGAATCCATCGATTTGGGGATTTCGAGATCGGACCAAAACCCCTATCCCCAATTATTATCATCGAGGAAGACACGTTTACTGCACGTGGTATTAACAAATTTACAGTTAAGTCGCTTGACCCGACCCGGCCCATATACTATGATTTATCATTTGATGGAGCGTTTCTTGATCCAACGGTCCAGATTCAATCTCCCACTTCCGGCGTCTCTTTTTCTCAACGGTCGAATTCCCCCTCTCATTCAAAAACCCACCATTCTCTCTTCTCTCTCTCTCTACAACCATGAGCTCCGCTACCTCCTCCGCCGCCACCCTCCAAATCTGGGACAATGCCGCCTTCGACCCTACCATCACTCCCCTCCAACCCATCAACCTCAACCCCGACGTCGAACCAGCCAAAGAGAACCAAATGCCACTGAATCTTGATGCCGAAATCGCTGCGATCGAGTCAGAGATTGCCGGGCTCTCCAATCACCTCCACTCCCTCCTCAAACAATCCCAGCTCAAAGAAACCAACAAAATCGCGGTCCCTTCCAAGTTCTTCAACCTCCAAACCCCCAACAACAAGCCCAAGAACCAAGACTTGCTGCGAAGAAGGGGAATGAGCATTGGCTCATCTGAGATTCTTCAACAGGGGATTGCTACTGTTGGACCCAAGAATGCAGCATCTGTGAAGGGTTCGGGGAGTGCTAGGCCGAAAACCCCTTTCATGGAGATTCATAGGAGGGGAATGAGCATTGGGCCATCGGAGATTCTTTCATCAAGGATTACAGAACTGAGAAATGGGATTGCGACAGTCGGTCCCAAGGCTGCTAGAAAGATCGGTGGGTTGGGTTCGGGGTTTGTTAATCCAAGGACCCTTTTCGCGGGGGAGGAGAAGAAGAGGTCGAAAGGGAGGGTTGTTGCGAGTAGGTATAGTTTGCCGAGTGGTACTAAGAAGAATGGGGAGGAGAAGGGGGTGGTAGTAAGAGGAGGAAGTGGTCCCCACCGGAGACCGGCAATTGTTTGAATTTGTGTGCCAAAGGCTGAGTTTTGAGGACTGAGTTTGTTTGAATTTCGGTATTTTGTTGGGACAGAATATACGGAGTTCTAATGAACTCCAGCGAATACAATTTTAAAATATCGGTACGAAATCGCAGTACATAAAGTTTTTTTTCTTCATAAGAAAAAGGTGGAATGTAGCCACCATGTTTCATTAATAAGAAGTTAATATACAACCCAGAGACCTAGACAAAATACAATACATCAAGTTTCAGATACAATAATATATTCTTGATCAAAGAAAGCAGCACGATTTTGTACAGAACCTGAATCTGAACTAGAGTAGAAAAGGTTCAACAAATAGTCACTGTAAAGCTACCACAAAGCAGCGGGGAGTAAGATAACCTGAGAGCATCATCAGCTATAGTTGAAAGATCAGCAACACAAGTTAGGCTATTTCTCTCTTCATCGTCGAACAACATGATTATACAATCGAAATAAAATATAGAGATGACCAAAGTTTACTTTATATATCATATACCCTTCCGAAGTTAAGTGAGATAGAGGGGAAGATGGTGGGTCGATCCTGGCCGTTGGATTATGATCGAAACGACCCAACAGTTAGGAGCTCGGTTTGCAACAGATTTGTGCAAACAGACCCGTTTGCAAATGAGCATTACTCATATATATATTTTTATTATTATTTTATTTTCCTTGTTCAAAGTTTATTTATTATTTTTTGTGTAAAAAAATTCAATGTTTAGTTGGAAAAGGAAAGGAATAGAAGAATCCTAAAACATCAGAAATTCAAATAAGATCCACTACTTTTTCGGCCCAGCCCAAGCCCAATTATTAGCCCATTTTGTAATAACGAAAATACCCCTAATTTTATAATCCCTCTTCTTCTTCTTCTTCTTTCCGAACCCAGCTCCCGACTCTCCGCTCGTCGCCGCCACCGCCACCGCCACCGCCGCCGCCATCACCTGCTACCGGTATTCCTTGGTCAACCTCTCCTTATCTATAGATGAAGTCTCAATTTGTTGATTCCCTTATTAATCTTATTTTGATAACAATTGAAGGAATTGTGTAATTTGTACTTTTACATATTTCACCTAAATCTCTATCATTTTGCATATGAGTGAATGCATACGTATAGGTAATATTTAAGTGGAGGTAGAGGAATGCAACCTACAGTTTGGGGTACCCAGTACCTCAATTTTCGGGTTCCTATAAGGATTGGGTCTGATTTTAGATTCATACAGTTATATTAATTTCCAGGTGAGGTGACTAGAGGGCTGACTAAAATTCAAAATATGTAGAAACTGATCCAAGTTTAGACAACTGCGTTGTTTTAAATTTCGATCCAAAATTTTTATTTTGAGACCCTGAACAGCATTAAATATCACTTGTATCATTTTAAGGAGGAAGTCCCAAAATGTCGGACAGTATTTTCTGTTATCGGGTTGGTCTTTGAATTAGCAAGCTGGGGCGGATTTGACAGTAGAAACTTCCAAAACCAAACCCAATCCGACCATTTATCGTGCATTATCTTGTTTGAATTGTGATTATGTTGATATACGCACTTTTCCATTTATTTTGGCGTATTTATTGCTAATGGTCGTATATTTGTGTTATAACCAATATTGCTTAAGTTACAGATATATACACACAAAAGAGATCCCACTCCTCTAGAAACCCCTCCTGGCTTGCTTGTCTTTCTCTCATCTCTCTATTAGAATATAAGTGCCATATCCTTTGATCCTTCTACAACTTCGGAGTTTTGGTCCATCAGTAGGGTCATTCACATGGTATGAGAGCAACCCGGGTTCGAATCCCACTGGCTATGTAATTTGAATGCGGATTAAAAAAAAAATACCGCTGCGTATAATCAGGTCTCGGCCCACAATTTGTTGGGCATTTATCTCGTTTCTTTGATCTATAAAAAAGACTCGACCTGAGGGGACGTGTTAGAATACACACCCTCCCTCAACCCTTCTCTGTGCTTTTCGGAACAGGGAAAGGAAAACAAAGCAAGGAAGGAAAAGAGTATGGAACCCAAACACTAAATTATTTATATAATTTCCCTCAAACCCTCCACCTAAACCATAGTCCTTGACCTGATTGATTAACAACGATTTTAGTAATAAAGTTCATGGAAATTGGAGGTGGGCTCAAGATTGTGTAATCTATTTTAGGGAAGTTCATCAGAAGAAGGTAAAGGTTCTAACATAGTGAATTAATTTTGGTATTGAAATTTCTTGTTCTTATTTCCACAATCAAGTAATAAAACGAAGTTGTTGTTATGTTTGTGCATATCAGGTATTAATAGGAAAGCTATATCTAAGGAGAGGAGCCTCTAGGAAAATTCTCAAGTGGGTAACTAAACTTCAACATCTAGTTTGATTTCTACGTTTTGCATATTTGAATTATACTTGTATAGTTGATGTAAATGCATAGAAGAATTGTATGAGAACACATACTTATATTTGGTTTTTGTGGTGGCTTTATGGGAAGGAAGGGTTGCAGGTGAGGTGTTTGATAATATGCTTGGATGCATGTGTATGCACATGCGAATGAGAAAGTCTGGTAGATTATATGGTTATGAGAGTTGAGGTTGCAAGTTGGTATATATACAGGTTGAAAGTCTAGTAGATTATGAGAAATGAGATATTTGGTTTATGTGAATGCAAGTTGGTATATATACATATTTGAAATAACTTAAAAGTGTGGGAGAAAATTATAATCAGTGTGATTGCCTATGAGGTGTTGATGAAATGTGTCTATGTTGCTTGTATGTTTACATGTATGCATTAGCTAGTGTGATGGATCGTTGTGAGTCACATGATTGAATATGGTGTGTTCGTCGATATGTATGGACGAGGAGAACAATGAACGAGTGAACTCGGGCCAGTCGTCATTGAATTACTAGTACAGTTCACTGGCTTCGGTGTGAATTTCGAGCGAGTCGGCACTGAAGTGGGTGTACCAGGCAGTGGCCTCCGACTAAGACCGGGCAAGTCGGCACTAGAAAAGCAAGATCCTTTAGTGACCCTTTAGAGTGAACCCGGCTTAGTCGTCATTGGATTACTGGTACCGTTCAATGGCTCCGGTGTGAATTCTGAGCGAGTCGGCATTGAAGTAAGTGTACCAGTCAGCGGCCTCCAGTATGAACTGGGCTAGTCGGCACTGGATATCGAATGATTCTTTGTTTGATTTGTATGGTTGTAGCATTAGTGATGCTTTTGTACGTTGTTGGTATTATAATTAGGTGTATAGCATAACAAGACACGATCCACTATGACACTATTATACATGCATTCCCACGCTTATTACATGGACATTAAACATTTAGAACATTGGATAACTGCAGGTGTGCAGGTGTACAAGTCAGCTCTACTAACTTCACCTGACATTTGTATCCAAACATGATTCTATTCGTTAGGAAATTATTTTCCTTCCGTTACTACTATCTTGTTGACTTCCAGTAGGATACTACAGTATCACGTCCTACAAGTAATGTTGCAAAATTCCCTGCAGTTCCGCCTAATTTCGTCCAATGATACCAACACCATCACATTATTGGGTGCCCTCTCAGCCAGTGGCGTCTCAATCCTTTCAATCTCCTGTCAGTTCCTTTTGGAATGCTGGCAATGTTCGTCAGCATTTGAAACGGTTACGAGAAACTGTCAACCTTGCGAAAGCACTGTATGTTTTGCCATTTCATAACTTCCATTCACGGGTTGTTTATTTGAGTTTTGTTCACTTTGTGCAAGCAAGAATTCTTTATGTTTCGAACTTTGAATAACTATCATAAACGTATTTGTTTAATCTGACAGGGTGAAAGAACTCGAGGAGATCAATCTCATCAGACAATCAAATCAGAACAATGTTGAAGTGAATACTTATCTTTTAATCCGTCTTATCTGGAATTTATTCACTGTTAGCTGATCCTATGACCTTGGATTTCTTTCAGAGTTCTGAGGAGAGTATACCCCTGCGAATTTCGAAGATTCTTAAAGAGAAGAGGATTAGTGTAGGTGATCAAGAGTTGCTTTCATTGGAAGCTGCAAACTCGTTGATTTCGACTCTCAGGGCTCAACTGGCTCCTTTCGATGCGATTACAAGTGAAAATGGTTCGTGGGAGGAAAGGTCGATGGCAGTTAGATTAGCTCAGAAGATGCAGAAAGCCAAACGGAATAAGCGTTGGAAGAAGAAGAAACGGAAACGTGTGGCAGAACAACTGCGCAAGGTGGTTAATTTCCTGTTTGATTAGTTTCTCTTTTAGTTATGCTAGTCTTCTGAAGTTGAAAATTTTATTACTCCTGTAGAAAATTGAGTGTAAATTTTTTTTGTTTTTGTTTGTTACTTCTGCAGGAGCGCGAGGGTTTTGATAAAGCTGATCAGGAAGCTGATGAATGGAGAATGAGAGAGATTGCCAAGGACATAGCCAGGCGCAAGGTATGGTTGTTTATTGATCGTGGCTTCTTTTGTTACCTGAGTTTTAAACTGTTAGATTTTTAAAGAATTACTGAACTTCTTATTGAGTTGATGGATATGTATTAGTTGCTTAGTAATTGTCTTTAGAGTTGATATTAAGAGTGAGTTCAAAGCCTTTTGGATTGGAGAATAGCCATTTTCAGGGTAGGATTTATAAAATCAAGAACTAATGGGATTGAGAATTGATTACCTTTAAAAGATTTACAGGGTTAGTGGTTGTGAAGAATCGGACACTTATGGTGGGGGGAAGTGAGAAAATAATCCGTTAGTATTATAAGGTTGAGGTAATTTGTAGACTAGGGTCAATCAGTTATGATATTGGGTATGTTATTCAAAGGTACTGTTGTCGAGAAAGTGAGTAAAAGATGATTATGGCTGTTGGGAATGCAAGTCAAGATGACAGAAACGGTATTCTTGTTGGGAATGTGAGTGAAGATGATTGATAAGGTATTGCAAAATAGCTTGAAAAAGCTTTCTTATCGTGGATTTGCTTTGGCAATTTGAAAAAGCTTTCTTATCATGGTTTGTAGATCATAATTTGTAATTTAGTTATAGTTATGCAATTTCCATATAATGATTGTTAAGCTAATTGTGTTTTGCATCTTATATGATCTGAACTCAAATTATAATTTTCTTCTTGTTTTGTGTCATGTGCTTGCTACTATCATTTGGTAGATGCTGAAGCCTTTTTAATTAATTGTTGAAATTACATGAACTTTAAATTTTTTTTATATATACTAAGATTATTCCATTGATGGTGATTCTAGGTTGAAAGTATGAAAGCAATTGCCAGACAGAAGGCCAATGAAGAAAGGAGAAAACTAGAATCAGAGGTGAGAATTTCTGACATGATATCTGGTGCAATGAACTTTGATTGCTACTCCATCTGTATGTGCATTAGCCTGCTATACATTATTATGATTTCTCCATTTCTCATTATTTTGCATGTAATAGGTAGAATTTTCAACACACCCCAACCATTATAAAATGTATTATTAGTTTTCAGTCACTTACAGTAGATGTTGTATTGATACACATTCTGGGAAACTCATAATACAATACAATAACACATTGAATTGATTATTCTTATTCACCAACTACCTTTTTTTTATGCTCGTCCTTAACAATATTTATTTCCTTTTCACATTATTATTCAATTTTATTATCATATTCAGTTCTCGTGTTATCAAATGAATGAAGGTCTTGCTCTCCAGTATGTGTTCTAACAATCTTCCTTTGGAGTTTTCAGCTCGAGTTAGTCTTAGTTGTGGAGAAATTGCAAGAGCTTCGGTCCATGAGAATTCAGAAGTTGAAGAAACAAGGCATGATTTTTCTTTTCCTTTTTTTGTTTTCTTTTTCAGGGCTTATGATTTCTTGCAGATAATGATTTTTTGGAAATTACCTAATCCGATGAAGTGGTTGATATTATTGAGTATCAATTATCAGGACTATGCATTATGTCCTTAGCTCTGTCAAACAGGGAATTGGTTTTGACCTCTATTTTAGTGAGTCTACATTCTAATGTTGCACTTAATTTAACTACAATGTGAAATCAAACAATCGTCATTTCGGTGTAAAAGCACTTCATTTTGAGAGTTTACTAAATAGTAAATTAGATGTTGCTGTTAGAGAGGAAATGACCCTTGATGGACGTTGATTGAGGCATTTAGTAAAGGATAGATGTTAACATAATAGAGGTTCATAAATTACAGCAGGGCCTCAAGCATTCTCACAAATGTATCAGAATGTAACTTAAATATGTCCAAAAATTTGCAAAATACGCACCTGATATACTCTCAAAATGGGTGCACTGCGGCGACATCTAGAGAGTATACATTCTTCCTAGTTGTTTGTTAGAGTAATCGTACTTATTACAACAAAAACTAAACATAACAACTGAACAACATTAGGTCGTATGTTATTTTCCCTAAAAATATTCATTTTGTACCTGGACAGGGCATTTTCTTCCTGAGGAGGATGATAAATTTCTCCAGAGAGTGCAAGCAGCAGTTGAGGAAGAGGAGCGTCAAGCTGCTGCTGCTGCAGACACAGATGCTGCAAAGGATGCTATCGCTATAGCCGGGGTATCTCGCAAACCAATCCTTGGTACAAGCAGTGGAGCAGCTGATTTTAACTCCAACAAAGGTGAGAAAACATCAAATCTGGAGCAGAACAATGAGATAGAAAGTGAAGGAAAATCGGGCATGGATGCGAACCTGGAGAGTGGTCCAGACAAACATCAAGCACAATCTAATGCTAGCGGTTATGATTCTTTGGTGAATTTGCCGTTTGAGTTCTACCACTATTACCATGGAAGTAGTAATGATATGGGAACACTAATTGAGGTAATCTCAACCTTCTTACTGTGTTGTATACTGCTAAATTCTTATAAATGTGTAGTAACATCTTAGCCCTAATGACTTTATTTGGTTATGGTACGACACAAGAAGTCCCCTCTACCAACTGGATGAAGTATTTATTATTCTAGAGTTATTTGTATGTGTGATTGTTGCTATGATATTCGTTATAGAATGCTGAAATTTTCAATTTTCAAAGAAAGTTTTTTTTTCCCAAGGAGGATTTTTTTTGGTCATTAGAAACTAAAACTCTACTGTACAGTCTGTACCGCCCAACTCATCTTTTTTGACATGAATAGTCCAAGTGTCACATGATAACATATGAAAGCTCTGACTCTAGAGGACTTCTCTCTTTTGTGAAGATCTGTTCTTGCACTTGCAAGCTTCCCGCCTTCCTCCTCTTTTCCTCTCTGTTCCTCACCTAGTCACCTTCCATTAGCATGGCTTCAGCCTCCTCCACTTATGGAAGGTAGTTCATTTTAATCTGAATTAATCTGAATTGAAAGTTTAAGGTAGTTACAAATATTAAAGCATGTTGAGGGTAATTTCTCTAAAAGTGCCAAAGTTTTGGTTATTTTATTGTAATTTAACCTATTTCCTTCTTTTAAGTATCGTTCATTTCTGCAACTGTCATGTACTTACATGGCTTTATATTCTGCCTGCAGGTCAGAAGGATGTGGGATGTTTACATCAGACCTGGAGGAAGGTGTGCACCCAAACTTGGAGCTCTGTTTGTTATTATTTATTTATTTTTCTCTGCAGAGCTCAGAAGCACTTTTAGGCTAAACTAGGTGCTTGTTATAAATGAAATCAAATGGAGCAAAAACACTTTCCAAACTTGATTTAGCCCTGTTTTCCCAGTACACCTTGATGTGCTTTTAGCCTTTGGAGAAGTGCTTTAACTTCTTTAAATTCTTTGGGCAGTTGCTTCCTCTTCACAATACTTTTATCGCAACTTTTTTGTTCATATCTGCCTTAGTCTATCAACATATATCAGTCATATATATATATATATATATATATATATATATTCATATACTAATCCCAAAACTCAGCCCAGGAGATGAATTTACTCAAACATTTCATTTTGCAGATGCCCCCATTATAACATGAAAACTTATTGATATCCCTAAATCCCTACAAATTTTAAGTGATAAATTTATTTTGGCCAACTTGTTTCTCCTTTTCTTTTTATCCCCTATAAAGGTTCACATAGACTAACTCAATATGGGGCTTGACTGTGCGACGTCTTATTAGCAATTGAATCTTAAAGCACATTTTTGCTTTAGTTTCAATTGTACTTCAACTTGCGGTTGGTGAATCATAACCTTTCACGTTGTGCATGAACAGTTCCATTTCACACGATTGGGCTAATGCTAAAACTAAAAGTAAAGTATTAAAAAGAAGGGTAAATAGTGAAAACACCCTGATCTATGGGGTCAAAGCGATAACCCCCCCCCCCCCCCCCCCCCCCCCCCCCCCCAAAAAAAAAAAAAAAAAAAATACGAATTGTAGTCAAATCCCGTATGGAAACCCTAGAAAACTATGTGAAATATCCAAATTGCCCCTTATATTAATACACCATTTATAAAAAAAACTACAAAATTTCACTCTCTCTCTCTCTCTCCCAAAATCGTCAACCCCGACCTCCACCACCATCATCACCACCACCACCGACCTCCACCACCATCATCATCATCACCGCCAATAGCCCCGACCTCCACCACCACCATCGTCATCACCACGACCATCAACCTCCACCAC
The DNA here is from genome assembly GCA_017893485.1 of Hemerocallis citrina. Taxonomy (NCBI): domain Eukaryota; kingdom Viridiplantae; phylum Streptophyta; class Magnoliopsida; order Asparagales; family Asphodelaceae; genus Hemerocallis; species Hemerocallis citrina. The sequence continues at coordinate 722,518 of JACEHZ010000071.1, read as the reverse complement.
CATCATCACCACCACCTCCGACCTCCACCACTATCGACTTCAGCCATCTTATTAAACCCATCAAACCCATCAATCCGAAAATTATGGTTTTTTCACCTAATAAAAATTTCTGTAAATTTGTTTTAATTCCAAGAACTCAAACAAACGATTAATATAAACATTGGATTTTAGATTTGGATTTTGGATTTTAGATTGATTTTGGTTTGAGATGGGGCTGAAATCGAAGATGATGATGGTGGTGGAGGTCGGGGCTGACGGTGGTGGTGATGATGATGGTGGTGGCTATCGATTTTGGAAGAGAGAGAATGAGTGAATTTTTTGGGGTTTATTTGTTTGTTTATAAATGGTGTGTTAATATATGGGGCAATCGGGCATTTCACATAGTTTTCTACGTTTCTATACCGGATTTGACTACAATTCGTAGTTGGGAGGGTTTATCGCTTTGACCAATAGTTTAGGAGGTTTATCACTTTGACCTTTACCCCGTAGATAGGGGTGTTTTTCGCTATTTACCGTAAAAAGAATAATAATAATTGAACTTATAAATTAAGAATGTTTAAATTTTTTTTGTTATATTTTAAATATCACCTATCCTGACTTGGATATGAACCTAAAATGGGTAGGAGGATAAAATTTCTGATTGGCTTCTGAGGCTAGTTAGCCTGCCAATTGGCACAAATAGTCTGCCTTCCAAGGTCGAACTCTGCGCCTGTTTACCGTGTAATATTATCTACTGGTTTATAAATTGATAAAAAAAATACAGACAGTGCTGAGCCATTCAGAATATCAGAACAGATCGAAAGATTAATTATTTTAAAGGTTAAAGTAGTTTCTTCCACTTACATCAGTAGCCTTTTATCTTTAATATGGTAATGTATCTGAGCCCAAATTAATTTGATCTTATAAAATATGGAAATTAGGTTCACTGTCCGCTGCAAAAATCAAATACAAACATTACAAATATCAGCACCATATCTGCTCACCTTACAGTGTTACATTTTCCACCCTAGATATATATGATGTTTGTGCTTTTGAACTGTTCTATTACATCGTGTTTTGAAATTCTTAATACAGCCGGATACCAGGGCACTGGGTGCAACCACCCCCACCTGCAAATGAAATCTGGGCATCTTATCTTGTGCACCCTGAGCAATAGCTGGACAATCTTTTAGCGTCTTGGTTTTTCGCTCTTCATTCTACCAGTCAAAGCTTAAGGTTAGCTAGATTCAACAAATTTGAAAAGTCTTAAATGTTGTTGCAGATACTATTAAATTCTTGTCAAATTGAATGAGCCCAAAGTTTAGTTAGAATGTGGCTCAAATAGTGATATTGGTCATTTCTAAATTGTCTAAATTGCAGATAACTACCCTAAACTTTCGTTGTTTCTTTCCCAAGTCTACTACCTGCTTCTCTTCGACATTACCCCCTTCTCTATTAAAACCACCGTCGGAGGTAACCTTAGATTAGTCTTGCACTCTAAATCCAGAAAATTTTGAATCAATTGGAGCGTGAACTCAAAGGAATGTGTGATCCATCATCTTCTAAGGATTTAATCCATCTATAATCATGTTTTCCACGAATTTTCTGATTTGGAAAAAGCCCTTTTTTTTCTCTTTAATGCGTGATTTTCTTATAATTTTAATTCGCTCATCTTTTTTCCTCTTTATTCATTCTTTGCAGAGTCGCAATTCAACTTCTTATTCTTCTTCCAACTTCTCAATCCACAAAGGGAGTTAGGAGTGAGGAGTGAAGTATGGAATTAACCTGGAAATTTGAGTTTGAAACTATTTTGTAATTACTACTAGCCTCTATTTTGTAATAGTCTAAGATTTTATGTTATGAAACACTCTTGTAACTTGTACCTGGTAGTAGCTAACAAACAAAACAAGACTTCTGTTTTTTGGTTATGTGATGCTGGTATGACAACCAGGTGATGCTTGTTGTACATTTAATTTGGGGTATGGCAATGTGATGTGTTCTGTTATGATATTCAAAATTTTTGATGTGTGGTGAATATGGTACTGGTTATGATATGTAACTAATGGAAAGTCTATCAATGTTTATTTTGGCATTTTTGAAATAATTTTGGTTCTGTATTTTGATACCGATGTTTATAACTTCTACTTCACACAATTGTTTCAAAATACAGAACCTTGACATTAGTAAACACCCTCAAATCATGATATCGACGTTGGTGTATACTAATGTCAAGGTTCTGTATTTTGAGACAATTGTGTGAAGATGTCCCTGAAATATCGGGCTCAATATGATATGTTGCCCGATATATCACCCGACATACAGAACTACAAGTTCTAAAAGTTTTCTAACATACGGTAATCGCAGTTCATCGCAGTTCAATCCCTGATACAAACGACCTGATAGCAATCACACATGTTCATCACCATGTACATATCCAGGGAATGTCATGCATCATGGCTTGGCTTTGGAGAAGTCAACAATGCAGTATACAATCTCAGCTTATCCTCCCCAAGCGACGAGCACCTCGATAACGGCCTCCTCGGCCTTATAAACGACAGCGACGTGAGTGTTAGCCGATGCCTGTACCTCCTCCATGCCAGCTGAATCGCCACTGCTGCCCAGGTACGCCACCCAGGAGAGTAGTACCTCGCGCTCCTCTTCACCTTCTCGTTCACAAAAGTGTACCTGAAGTGTTGAGTCACATACTTGACGTCTTCCGCATCCAAACCAAAGGCTTCGGTGGTTTCAAGAGTTATTAGGGTTGAAGAGGATGGAGGCAAGCGCTCGATGAATGGGCGACGAAGGCACCATGACAGGAGCTCGTCGCCGCTGAAGTTGCCAGGCCCCAGCATGCAGCAGCTCTCGACGCCATCACGCAGATGTTGACTGCTTTGGAGGTGGCCTCTTACTATGAACAGCATTCTCTGTACTGGGTCACCCTCTCTTGTGATCTGCACCAAATTGTAGCTAATAGTTTGTAGGCTAACATAACAATGCAATCAAACTATACTATTGTAGAAGGAGAGAGCTCACAATTTCGCCTTTAGGGAAGATGAGGGACTTCACCCTGTCGCATATGTTCTCGAGGACTAGTTCGTCCATGTGTTGGAACAGAGGAACCTGCATCATTAATTAGATCTCGGTGCATCAACGAAAAAGTGTTCGACATATACATGCCTGAGACAGTATCTATGACACGGGTACGGGTTCATGATAGATAGAAGTGCTTAATATTGTGATCCTACAAGTGAGGACCATAATGACAAGATGCATTGGGCGGGAGGGGACGGTAGAGTTTACTCGGTTAAGTCTACCTACAAATGGCGCAACGATAGCGGGTTGGGGGGGTGCGGACTAATAAGCGATTTGGAAGGTTAAAGTCCCTTCGAAGATTAGGGCGTTTAACTGGTTGGTTACGAGAAATGCCATACTCACTAGGGACAACTTGATAAAGCGTATGTGGTAGGGTCCGACAAATTGTGTTATGTGCCAGCTTAATAATGAAACAGTGGATCATCTCTTTGTACAGTTCAACTTTGCGAGACCGATATGGAAGAATTTGTTGAACAGGTTCCGAATCAACGGACCCCAACTGGAAACGGTGGGGGAAGAGTGGGGGGAATGGAGGAACGCTAATTTACATATGAACCATAGGGATATATGGGGGGTTGGGGTAGTGGCAGGTGCTGAGGCAACAAAGAAAATCAAGAAGATGTACGCAGATATCAGTACCTCAACCTATGAAGCAGCAGAACTTGGTGCATCAACAAAAAAGTGTTCGACATATACGTGCCGGAGACAGTATCTATGACACGGGTACGGCTAAACAATGTGGAAGATGCAGAGTGCAAGGGGTGATCTCTTCTTACCTGTCGAACAAGGTCGAGGCAGAGGTGGTACCGGATGTCCCTCCTGAGTCCCTCTGGGAGGTTCTGTATCATCTCACACTCGTCCACGCCTCTCATTGCGGCCCATCTTTGCCGCTCAAACTGCCTGACTCTCTGCCTGAATCCCTGTGGCAGGCGTCGACGCCTCATCCACCATTCTGCACTCCTCATTTTAAGGTGCAGTGCCTGTTTTTTCGATGTTGTTGCGTGCAAAAAGACCTGCATCCATCCCAAATTTGATTCATATTTTCAGTCTATTTAGAAATTTTCTGATACAATTCTTTTTTTTTTGTTTTTTGGATAAAAGATAACTAATGTCATCGCTTCATTAACAAACTATTAACGAAACATAGTACATCCTGTTACTGATACAATTCTGTGGAAATAAGATCAGTATATATTGAGAGATGGTGTTTGTGAACCTTCACCTTGATGTTTCCTATCAACATGGTGACTAATAGAAGCCCGCTCGTCACAGTAATGATGTTGAAGACAATTTCAAGCCATTCGGTTGTGCTCTCGATGGTCCCAAAAGTACTGAACAACAACAATAACCAACACAAGTAAATTAAGATGCAGAGACTATCATTCATTCTGCATTAATATTAACTTGGGTTTTGTTTCATATTGTCTTCAAGGATCTATACAATTCACTGAAAAATTTAAGGATACAACTAGCAAAATCTAACTGAAACAAACATATTGATGTACTAGAACAAATTTGGAATTTCCAGGAAAAAAAAACCAGCAAGTCCTATATATGATTTCAAATGCTTTCTGTAAAATTAATTTCTTTCAGCTTAATTAATTAATTACCTTAGAGTCATGAGACCCCAGAAGATGGGGAAGAGTATCTTCTCCAATCGGCTGGGATTTGTGACAAGAGCAACTGTCCATTTGTAAGCTCCGTATTCGTAGTTAGCACTGCTCGCTAAGCAAATAGACTTTGCGGTCGTGCTGTTAGCCCAAGATAGCCTCCTGCTTTCGTTCATGACTATGGTCGACCCGTAGTATATGGGATTAACACATGCTATCGTGCCTAGGTCGCATCCTTTGGTCGCCATGCACTGCTCTTTTAGACACTTTGTAGCCCTTTGGAGCCCTAGCAGATACCAGCATGCGCCCACTGCCTGTCGAGTTCTTGCGTTATATATATATGAGTGATTGGATTGGGTGGACATTGATGATTTGAATTAATTTCAATGCGGACATATATATATATATGATTGTGAGAAGTAGTTTACATGCGCGCATATACTCACATGGGAAGCAACAAAATATGCAATCATGTTGAGAGCAATCCCCCACCAGATGGTCCCAAAGATGTAACCAAGTAGGTTCTGCAGTCGACGGAGGAAGCAGACCGAGTGGTAGATCTTCGGTATGTATTGCAAGAGGAACATAATCAGTAAGACTGTCATCACCGTCGTCGTCAATCCTTTGCTTAGGAGGGCTGGAGCCACCATCCAATAAACAACCTGCAAACAAATATATATTTATCCGTTCAAACCCTAGAATCCAACTATAGCATACATGCATTGAACTTCTCATATGATCATTTGGAACTAAGCTAGCTAGCTACATTTTTTTCTTGTACAGTAGTACTCTGATCATGACACTTGAACATAAACATGATTTAGTATGCAGCTAGTGCATTGCATTACATTTTGTTAGTGATTCGAATTCTCGGTGTTTAACAGTGAAAATATAGCATCAAACTTAATTGTGCTAGCTAGATTTATGTAATTCAGAAGATTGGATTAGTCCCATAAGGTAGCAAAGCTGCTCTTAGTTCTTCTTTCTCTTCTTCATAATTGCTACTCTATCTTTCTCATATACACTCTATTTACGGAATTACCAAAACTTCCAAATTGTGTATATCAAGTCAATTGGTGGCAGAGGCTTTGTCAAGTTACAGGGTTGGTGGATCGACATTGTCTTACCAAGTCAATGAGGTGTTGGCAAGAGGCATGGACGTTGAATCAACAAGTGGCGGGAGGCATGGTAACTTGCAGAGTCAATGAGGTATTGGCGGGAGGCATGGGTGCATGGTCAAGTCAAAAACAAAAAATAAAAAAAAATAAAAAAATAAAAAATTGTCGGGGCACATGAAATATAGTATAATGTGGAGACTATGAATATCTGAAGTTCTCCAAAGTTCTGGCTCAATGATTACTCTCCCGGCTTCGAGCTACGGTGGAGATTGTTGATGTTGTGGCTCGAATAATAGTTTCGACATTGAAAAATCAATTAATAGAGATGAATATATAGTTAAATTAAATTAAACCCTATAGTTGTTAGGAATTGTGGTCTCAAATACACGTAGGCACTGAGTACTTAAAGTTGGAGAAGAAGAGGAGGAGACAAAGACATCAAGAGAAGTCAACAGCAAGTAGAAGAATGCAGCCTGGAGAGTTGCGGTCGACCAACGTGGGGGTGCGGTTGACCGACCCACACTGCGGAGAGTTCTTCGAGTGTACAGGTCCAACAGAGGAGGGGATGGTCGACCGACCTTGGGGGTGCAGTCGACCGATCGAGTCTCAGGTTTGGTTCTACACGTTGCGGTCGACCGACCTTGGGGGTACGGTCGACCGACTTCGGTGGCTGATTATTTTTTGGTTGACGAGTTTAAGGCTCAATTGCTGGATTTGTGTTTATCTTTTATGATTTACTTGGGGGCTATATATATGGTCGTAAACACTAGGGTTAGAATCAATTTGTGTAATCAAAAGATGAGCCGTTATTATTGTTCAACTTCAAGAGGGGATTATGCTGAGTGTTTCAAAGATAAGAGAGAGAGAAAGATTGAGAGTTGTAATCTCTTTTGTAATCTTTGTATTTCTTGGGGAATAAGAAGTATTGGTTATCTCTCCATATTAATTGCGTTCTTGTGAGATCATGCATATATTGTGGTGACTTATTCTTGGTTCATCTAAGTCTTAGGAGTTTCTATTACTTGTGGTGCACTTCCGCTATTAGCACTACGAGTTGGGGGGTAGATTCTTCAACAATAGTCATATAAGGTCATGTGAATAATTTATCAACTATCGATCTGGACTATATATGTCAAAGTTAATGAAACTTTAGTTGTTGTAATATAATCATTCATGCATATATATATCAGTCTCTTCCATATGATTTATCTATATATCCATGACAAAAGGATGCTTCGTCTTATTAGACTGGAGTTTTGCTCCGTTCTTCTTTCCTTCCTTTTAATATTTTTTTATCCTAATATCTCAGTTATCTTCATACAAAGTGCTTTTGAGATCAGCGTACGTGCTAGGTTACAAAAACAATAGTACTGTTAAATCTTGACATCACATGTGAGCAAAGGGATCGTCAAGCATCAGACGTTTTTGTATGTGCTTCGTTCTGCACAAGAAAACAAACAGCAAAAGAAGTTGATCCTATGTCTGAGTATTGATGTGATCAAGAATCCAAGGAGCATTTACAACAACAACGACGACGACGACAACAACGACAACAAATCGATTAGCTATAACATTATCCGTAAAATGTTTAGGGTCAGTTATCGGAATTCTTCTCCTCGACTCAACTCTAGTAAGGGTCATCTGACAAAATTTATTCGAAAATTGTATTTTAAAAACCTAAATAGAAGTGTTAGGTAGTAATTTAAAGTGCAAAACAAATAACAAATATTATAAATTGGTAGTAATTAGATTTGGATCATAATATTTTTTATCATAAGAATTGAACTAGATGTTAATGCTATGAGCTTATATAAATTTGCAAAATAAGTATTTATTTCCTATAACACCAAGAATAGTTTAGTATGCAAAATGTTATTTCCATATACCATTTTAATTTATAATTCGAAAAAAAAAATAAAAATTTGTTAGGCACATTGTTAGGCACAAGAAGACCTAATCCTAGATATACCGCCAAACTACGACAAGTCCTTAACCCTAAATCTTTGCGGTCGGCCACATAAATCCTTTTTCTCTATTAAGCTCTATGACTCTTCTGAGCCTTCCGGTTGCATTTTGTTTTTGAAGCCTTGTGCTTCTTCTAGCACCAATTTGTGCTTTGTGTTTTTCTTGGTTGTAAGACTTATTTCAGTTATATTATATTTTGCCGGCTGGAATCCTTTAGGATTCTATCCTTATATATCGAAAAAAAAAAAAAAAAAAAAAAAAAAAAAAGATGCCAAATAACTTAGACAACAATCCTCCTTCAGCGATCCATTCCTGACTTGGAGCAGGCAATGAAAGTTACAAGACTATAAGCACAACTACACCGACAAAAATGGTAGGATGTAACATGTACATCCTACCATTTTTGTCGGTGTTAGGCGAATTTTTTTCTCACCTGAGGCACTGGAAGTATGACAAAGAGATCAAAAACCAAACTCTTCTTCGACGCGGCCACCACTCCTCGTATGTGCTGCCCCTCCTGATCTAACTGCCGCTTCTTCCGTCCATAAAACCACGTCCTCACCTTCAACACCACATTCCACAACTGCACTACATCGGCCATGCAGCGCAGAACGGTGACAGTGGCAGCAAACCAGCCGTCGATGAACAGACACATGCATGAGCCACTGATGGACAGTGCATAGAAGAAGAGAGGGTCTATGGCTAGCCCTGCTGCGGAGACCAAGAGGAAGGCCCTGTTCCATTCCTGGATCCAGTTGGGCTCGGAAACGTCGGCGGTGTCAGCATTATTGGTGGAGGGAGAGGCTGAGGAGGATGAGGGGGTGAGCATGGACATTGATAGATTGGGGAGAGGTGATCGATTGGGATGAACTTGTGTTTGTTGTATATGTTTGTTGGTTGGTTGTATTTGTTGGTTGCATATATTCCATGGGTCACTATTTGTTCAAGTGCAATCTTATTGTAATAATTGCACGTTAGACCTTGAATTTGGTTTTCTTGTCTTTTGTACATATTTTTTTATTATCTCTAATCTCTAATATTTTTTTGATAACTGCGGATAGAGTCCTAAGACTCCAGCCCAATATATATATAAAAAAAAAAGATTACAGCAAAGGTCAATTTTAGCAGATCTACAAAGACAAGAATATATACAAAAGGATCCCACAAACAAAGGAAAAAAAAAACTTTACAGCCCAAAACTAATCTCGAATATTATAATGGGAGAAGGCCTTAGTGTCGTTTGTGAATCTATCAACACGTGTGTTGCACGTGTATAACTAATATGAAGCAGATCTCAGGTTCGAGTCCTCACTAAATCATATTTTTTACTTTAATTTTTTAATATATTAAATGTGCATCACACGTGTAAATTACTATCTATCTATAACATAATATATAATCTCTACTATATTAATGGGAGAGTTGTCAAACAAACAAACACAAATTTTATTATTTTTTTGTCACCAAACAAACAAAAAATTTCTAATCTCTAATATTATAATGGGAGAAAGTCTTAGTGTCATTTGTAAATCTACCAACATGTACAATGCACGTACATAACTAATATAAAAGGGTTTCAGGTTCGAATCCTCCCTACGTCAGATTTTTTTTTATTAAAAATTTATTAAAACGTGCATCACATGTGTAAATTACTAATATATGTAAATGAAAATTAGGTTAATTAGACCAAAAATCTTTCATGAGATATCTAAAAAAATGTAGAAGTCTAACTAATGTGTTTGGTTAATTAGCTGGGTACGTAATTGTTATTTTCATAATTGCCAACTTGCACGACAGTGGAATGGCGAGGAGTTGTGTGCTGCCACTATATGGGGTCTATGGCTAGACCGTACTGATTCATGTATTTGTAATATCATCTCTAGATTTCCTGTTATGATGTATAAAATACTCTTCTTCATTCATGATTGGGCAGGTCAGACAAGGACGAAAAAAAGGCTCCGTATGAAAGAGGAGTAGCAATGAACTTGTACGACATTGAAATGGCGAGGAGCTCATTGCCACTTTGTATCTGTTTATGTATCTTATTTTATGCATTAAAGACTAGTTTTTAGATTTGTTGATTTATTGATACTTGACCATTGTTTAGATTGATCTATTATGTAATATGCTCTACTTTGTTTCGTTAATTTTTTTATTAATGAGGCGATTACATAGTCATCTTTTTAATCAAATCATTGCCAACTTGAATTATATATGTTACGATTCATCTCAATTAATGAAACATATTAATAGTCTGATTCACTCTTTCCAAATAAAAGAGGGTATATATTTCATTTTTTTAAAAGGAAATAAAATAGTTATACTCCACCTTTCCTTAAAAAAATCAGAACTTTTTATTATCTCTAATCTCTAATCTCTAATGTCTAATAATAATGTTATAATCTCTACTGTTTTAATGGGAGAGTTTGTTACCAAACAAACTCAACTTGTAATATTATAATGGGAGAAGGCCATAGTGTCATTTGTAATATATCAACATATGCAACGCACATACATAACTAATATAAAAAAAGTTTCGGGTTCAAACCCATACTCTATCTGAATTTTTACTCTTAAAAAGTTAAATTTATTTAGACGTGCATCGCACGTGTAAATTACTAGTAAGGTATTAGCTAGTGTCTTTGCAAATTCAAGTGCAAATAAAAAGCGACATAAACTCTCTTTGTTTTTTTTAATATAAAAAGCAACGAGAAAAGAACGATACTAACTTGGTGAAAGTCCTCAGGTTGAGAACTTTTTTTTTATAGACCAAAGAAACGAGATAAATATCCAACAAATTGTGCCAAGGTTGCTCAGATACCATGTAAAGGTCCCTGCCACTAAGCTAACTTCGAAGTTATAAAAGGGTTGAGAGAAATTGCACTTGTATGTATTCTAACAAAAGTGTCATTCCTCAACCATCCAGAGAACTTGTATGTCTTATTCCTAATTTGATATATTTGCCTCGAGAATATATACTTGTATGCAAATAAAAAGCGACATAAACTCTCTTTGTTTTTTTTAATATAAAAAGCAACGAGAACAGAACGATACTAACTTGGTGAAAGTCCCTCAGGTTTGCGGGGAGTGCGAGAAAAGGAAGGTGACAATCGTAACGCTTTGCGGGGAGTGCGAGAGAGAGGAAGAGGATACTGATCATCTTTTATTTACGTGTCCTAATGCTAAACTAGCATGGGAGAATATCTGTATACGGATTGGGGTGGCTCAAATTCCGAAATGCAGTGCACATGTCTGGGGTAAATATTGGGTAGAGTTAGGGGGCATTAAGGATAGAGATGATTGGGGTATTGCCGCAGCAGCAACGATGTGGGGTATTTGGTTGACGCGGAATGATTTATGCTTTCGTAATTCAAAATGTACAATGACAGGACTTATGCACAGAATTCTAACATTTGCTCATGATTGTACAGGTAACCGGGGCACTGTGAAACGCCTGCGGATGGAGGAAGAGGAATAGGAGGCATAGGATTCGTTGCCAGGGATAGCAGCTGGAGACTGTCGATTTGATGTTTTGGTGTCATGGGATGGTGGCAGTCCTAGAGTTGCTATAGATAGGTGCCCTCGGGCAGTGTATCACTTGTATCTTACCGCTTTCTAGTATCCTAGCTTGATGTAGCTGTAGTATTTTCTGGTAGTCGCTTCAATGTATTTCTTTGATGTTCGGTAGTCGGTTTAGACTGATCTATGTATGTTGTACTACTTTGTTTCTTTAATATTGCATTAATGAAACGATGACGATGTCATCTTTTATCCAAAAAAAAAAAAAAAAAGTCCCTCAGGTTGAGAACCTTTTTTTAATGGACCAAAAAAACGATATAAATATCCAACAAATTGTGCCAAGGTTGCTCAGATACCATGTAAAGGTCCCTGCCACTAAGCTAACTTCCAAGTTATAAAAGGGTTGAGAGAAATTGCACTTGTATGTATTCTAACAAAAGTGTCATTCCTCAACCATCCAGAGAACTTGTATGTCTTATTCCTAATTTGATATATTTGCCTCGAGAATATATACTTATTATGGTGTGTATTTTTGTTGTATATGGAAAGGCATACATGGTATATTATACTATAAGGTGGAATGGGAAGATTGGTAGAGAATATATGGGGACAGAGATAGTGTGAGAAGGGAAGGGAGAAAGGCTACAGGATGAAGTGCCCTAATTGGTACTGTCAAATTTGTCTGGAATATATTCAGGTACGTCGATCCTTTTGGTCCAGAATTAATTTTCCAGGAACATGCGCCTGTGTGAGTTATAGATAGGACAACTATAAGGGTTTCAACTTTCAAATAAATAAAAAATTAATAATTTTTTGAACAATAGGACTACATAAAAATGTTTTATCTAGAGCCAAATATGCTAGCTCTGTGATACGCATTTCAGTTCTTCGAAGGTGGAAGGATCTGTTGGCAGGGTAAGGAGGGAAAGGGAAATACCCAGGCATTTGAAGGAATATGTGTTGGAGTAAAAGCACGGGTCATGCGCAGGAATTTTAAACAAGATATTGGCGGGAAAGAATGAAGAGAAGAGCACGTGTGGTTTAGAGCAGATGTTGTATAAATAGGACTCGATTGAGATGTATGGGGTATTCAAGAATTGTAACAACCTTCCATTTCCTTCTTCCTTCTTCAACCTCTCAAACCTTGACCTTCTTCTTCTTGATCTTCCCCAAATTCTGATGACATTGTAATGAGAAGTATTCAGTAATAAAGCTTTCAGTCAGTTCTTTCAGTTCTCTTATTGATTTAGGCTGTAATTACTGGTGGCTGTATCAATTGGTGCTTTCACCGATTTGAACTCAGGAAATGGCAGACGGTACAAGGTGGAAAATGGCAATGGAGGAGTCGTTGAATTCAATCAAAGAAACAACGAAGCTGCAAGGCGATCAGTTCTTGACATTGACAGCAGCAATGGCCGAGCAGCAGCGATTGTCGGCAGAGCAAAAGGAACTGATGTCGGGGGTAATTGAGAAGCTGACGATTCTTGGTGCGAAATTGGATCAACAATCTAATCACACTCCGGTGTTCGATACTCCAATCACTGTAAGAAATTCTCCTTCACACAATCAAGAATTTCAAGTGCGCAATCCTCGGTTAGATTTTCCTAGGTTTGAAGGCATCAATCCTTCAGGTTGGGTATTCAAGGCAAATCAATTTTTTTCCTATCATCGAACACCTAGTGAACAAAAACTAACCATCGCTTCATTCCATATGGATGGAAAGGTCTTGGCATGGTTTCAGTTTAAGCATGATAATGGTGAGTTCTTGAATTGGGAATGTTTTGTTAAGGAACTTGACATAAGATTTGGGCAATCAGCATATATTGATTATGCGGGAATGTTATTCAAGCTTAATCAAACTGGTTCATTGGCAGAGTATTTGGATCAGTTTGAGATGTTGGCAAACAAAACCAAGGGGCTAGGTGATAAGTTTGTACTTAGTTGTTATATCTCAGGATTAAAATCTGAGATTAGAAGAGAGGTTTTATCTCATAAACCTGCGAATCTGGCAGAAGCTATTGGGTTATCAAGGTTACAAGAAGAGAAACTTTTGGAGGAGAGATCAGTAAGGCGGGGCAATTATACTAGATAGTCTTGGCAACCACCTGCTAGTAACCTTCCTCCTCTTTTACCAACACCTTCACAACCACCCTTATTAAGTAATACTCAGTTAGATAATGTGCGAAGGCCATTTATAAAGAAGATACCACCTGAGGAGTGGGCAGTAAGGAAGGAAAAAGGGCTTTGTTTCAATTGTGATGAAAAATATGTTCCAGGCCATAAATGTAAGAAAAAATTCTTCATGCTCATGACTGAAGATGTATCTGAAAAGAGTGAAGAGAATCTTGACATAATTGATGATGCTGATCTCATTTGTGATCAAGAACCTGAGATATTTTACCAGGCTTTGGCAGGACAAAATGGTATTAGAACCTTGCGAATCAGAGGGTCTATCAAAGGGCAGAATGTACATGTTTTCATTGATTCTGGCAGTACTCACAATTTCATCCAAGAAAGAATAGTTAGACACTTGAAGCTTCCAGTTACTCAGTGTCGATCATTCGATGTTGTTGTTGGAAATGGTCAGTCCTTGCACTGTGGAGGGAAATGTTTAGCTGTACCAATTAAGCTCCAGGAGTTTGTATCTGCAATTGATTTTTACATCTTACCCCTTTACGGAGCAGATGTGGTGTTAGGTAATCAGTGGTTGAGGCAATTAGGCAAAGTGACCAATGATTACTCTGAGATGACGATGTCGTTTATACAGGATCAGCAACAGATTACTTTGAAGGGTGAATGTCAAGTTCCAGTATCTATGGAGTTAAACTCCTTACGGAAGGAGATACACAGGAATGGTATTAGCCAATATTTCCACCTAGTGTTGCAAGAGGAGGGTATGGTACCTTCAATACCTACTGAGTTGAAGGATGTACTTCAACAGTTTGCGTGTGTTTTTGAAGCACCTAGAGGGTTGCCACCAGCAAGAGCATTTGATCATCCACTTCACATACATCCTGAGGCCAATCCCACAAATGTTAAACCTTATAAGTATCCACATTTTCAAAAAAGAGGAGATTGAAAAGCAAGTGTCAAAGATGCTGGAGGAAGGCATCATCCGGCCCAGTGTAAGTCCATTTTCATCACCAGTATTGCTAGTTAAAAAAAAAGATGGAACATGGCGATTTTGTGTGGACTATAGAGCTTTGAATGCAGTCACAATTAAAGATAAATTTCCAATTCCAACTGGGGATGAGTTATTTGATGAGTTGTATGGTGCGCAAGTGTTTTCAAAGCTGGATCTTAGGGCGGGATATCATCAAATAAGGGTTCAAGCTGCAGATGTGAAGAAGACAGCATTTAGAACTCATGAAGGTCATTACGAGTTTTTAGTAATGCCTTTTGGCCTCACTAATGCCCCGGCAACATTCCAATCTGCTATGAATACAATATTCAAGCCATTTTTGATAAAATTTGTGTTAGTATTCTTTGATGACATCTTGATCTATAGTCCAAATATGCAGCAGCACAAGGAACATTTGAAGTTAGTGTTGCGAACATTGGAGCAAAAAATTTTTTATGCTAAGATGTCTAAGTGTGAGTTTGGTTGTAATCAGATTCAATACTTGGGTCACATTATTTCTTCCAAAGGCATTCAGGTGGATATGGGAAAGATTGAAGCTATACAAATGTGGCCAATTCCAAAATCTGTTAAGCAATTCAGATCATTTCTGGGGTTAGCAGGATACTATAGAAAATTTATAAAAGGGTATGCCTCAATTGCTGCCTCGTTAACGGATCTGCTTAAAAATGAAGGATTCAAGTGGACGGATGAAGCTGCTAAGGCTTTTGAGAATTTGAAATGGGCCTTGCAGACACCTCCAGTCTTATCTCTTCCTAATTTTTCAAAAGGGTTTGTAATAGAAACTGATGCATCAGGAGTGGGTATTGGAGCTGTTCTTCAACAGGAAGGTCACCCCGTAGCTTTTTTTAGCAAGAAAATGAGTCCAAGAATGCAATCTTCATCAACATATGTACGGGAGATGTATGCAATAACAGAAGCAGTCAAAAAGTGGCGTCAATACCTTTTGGGCAAGGAATTTACTATATATACAGATCATCAGAGTTTGCATCACTTGATAACCCAAGCTATTCAAACTCCCGAGCAGCAAAAATGGGTGTATAAGCTAGCAGGGTATTCTTTCAAATTGTTTTACAAAGCAGGGAAGAAGAACAATGTTGCAGATGGGTTGTCTAGAGAATTTGAGGAGATGTCAGAGTTATCTTCAATGGTTTTTTTTTTGACTGAAAAAGGTAGGTCATGCCTACCTCAAAATCTATATAAATATATACGCAAAATGATCAGTACAAAAAACTGCAGCAGAGTGATGCTCAGGTTATGAGAGGGGTTAAGTTCGAGATGGCACGATAGTGGACCGTAGAGAGGGCAGCGGACGTCTGTCGTACACCTCAACTAGGGCCACTGTCGTGATCTCATCCCCCTTCCCCTCCCTTACAAGCAACCGAGACATTCAAACCCCTAGCAGTAAAACAGTACAGGAATTAAGCTACATATAGTATCAGTCAAGATACTGGATCAGTCTCAAAATACAATACAAAACAGAGTAACTGAAAACAAGTACTAAAACATCCTTTAACTTGCATTCTCGGCAGATGTGTCCCCTTGAGCAGGCTTCATAAGATCACTGTCCCCTGTTCTGCCCAACTCCTCCCTGATCTTAGTCTTCTTCTTGGAAGCGTCACTCGAATCTAGCCATTGAGAAAACCAGAATTTAGAATTAGCAATGAGAGTGTTTACCGATGTTTGCTTGCAGGAAAAAATCCTATCATTTCTAGCATTCCATATTGACCAACAGACAGCGATAGTAATAAGATGCCATGCATGAGTGTATTTATGCTGTTTGTTGTCAAAACACCACGTAGAAAAGCATTCGGCAATAGAAGCAGGCAGTGTGTGTATGTCAAATGCTCTAGAAAAGTGAAGCCATGTTTGAGTAGCCTTCGGGCACTCAAAGAAGATATGGTAGGTGGTCTCCGTATGATAATCACAATCACTACAAGCTATATCACCATTCCAACCTTTGGAATGAAGTCTGTCTCTGGAGTTGAGTTTCTCCCCACTCAGCATCCAGATGAATATCTTGCATTTGAGAGGGGCGCAGTTGCTCCAGCATGCACGATAAAAGGGAGAGAGTAAGCCGGAGTAGGTGTAGAAGCGATATGCTGACTTGACTGAGAAGCACCCAGAGAAGTCATGGTTCCAATTGGCTCTGTCAGGCTGATGAGAAGATGGTTGGAGAGAGGAGATGTTTTGAAGTAACTGTTGCTTCTCAGCTAGAATGATACTATTGGAGGAAGTATGAAGACTTGGTCGCCAAGTCCAATGATCTTGATGAAAGCACCCTTGTGATCTCAGGGAGGCGGCTTTGTTCCAGGCAGCATCATAAAGGTTAGGGTATAGATTGGCGATGCATTGCTTATTAATCCACTTCGATGTCCAGAATTTGAGGAATGCTCCATCTCCAAGCTCCCATGAGATCCCTTGATCAAATTGCTCTTTGAGTTTGCAAAGATTTTTCCAAAAGTCAGAAGAAGTGGACGGACAAATGAAGCTTGCGCTGTCACTTTGGAAGTACAGGGATTTTAAAGTTTGCGTACAAAGAGACTTGTCGGTGTGAATCTTCCACCACCATTTCAGCAGTAGAGCATGGTTGAAGAGCTGGAGGTCAAGCACCCCAAGGCCTCCTTGTTGCTTTGGTTGGCAGATGCGTGCCCAGCTGGTGCAAGAGATCCCTGAAACCTGTTTGTCGCCTCCGACCCAGAAGAAACGACTTCTTATTTGATCAATGCGCTTAATTACCCATTGCGGCAACATAAAGAAGGATGCGAAGTAAGTCGGGAGTGCGCTGAGCACGGAGTTAATGAGGATCAGCCTTCCTCCACGAGAGAGCATTTTGCCTTTCCATGTTGAGAGCCTGCGCTCAATTTTGAGCAGTAAGGGCTGCCAGTCCCTCTTCTTAAGCCTGCCTTTTGCAAGGGGCATTCCGAGGTATTTGGTAGGCAAGGAGTCTTGCTTACAACCAAGGATGTGAGAAAAGGCCTGTAGCTTAGCTTGAGAGCGCCCAAAGTAAGTGATGGCTGTTTTGGACAAGTTGATATGAAGACCTGATATATTTGCAAACAGATGCAAAAGTACCTTCAAGTGAAGTACTTCCTGCTCATTGCCTTTGCAGAATAGCAGAGTATTATCTGTGAACTGTAATATAGAGAGGTCTGCCAGGGTACCTCGAAGGTCTAATCTTGAGAATGTGTCGTTGATCCTACCGACGCGCAACATTTGCGCTAGGACATCCACAGCAAGGATAAAAAGCATCGGAGATAGAGGGTCTCCTTGCTTAAGTCCCCTTTTGGATTTGATTATCTTCCCCCCGATTCCATTCACTAGGATATTGGACTTAGTGGAGTGTAGCATTGCCTTAATCCAAGAGCACCAACGTGGCCCAAAACCCCTAGCTTTCAGAAGCTGATCCAAGAAATCCCAATTAAGCATGTCAAAGCCTTTGCGAAAATCAATCTTTAGCATAATAGTATCTGACTTCTTTGAGCAACATAAATTGATGGCTTCATGAGCGACTAGGAAGCAGTCTACTGTAGATTTGCCTCTGAGGAATGCACTCTGAGATGAAGAAACAAGAGAGTGAAGGAGTGGACTCAATCTGTTGGCAAGGATCTTAGTGAAAATCTTCATTGAGCAGTTTAACAGACTGATGGGACGAAAATCAGCCACCATGGAAGCTCCATCGCACTTAGGGATGAGCACAATAGTTGAATAGTTCAATCTATCGAAGGTGGCTTCACCATGCTGAATGGCTAGGAGCATACTGCACAGGTCCTCTTGGATAGTGTCCCAGTGTTGCTGATAGAAGTACATGGGGAAGCCATCAGGTCCCGGAGCTTTGTCTCCATTCATGTCAAACACTGCCTTCTTAATTTCCTCTCTACTGAAGTCAGCATCTAGAATAGAGAGGTCTATATTAGTGGATGGATACAGAGTCGACCAATCAATAATGAAGTCAGAGTTATTGTTGGAGCCACAAATTTCCTGAAAATGATCGTCAAAGCTGGATCGGATGGTTGATTGGTCGGTGATCAGGTTACCCTCATGAAGCAGAGAGTAGATGAAATTCCTGTGTCGTCGCCCATTAGCCATTGAGTGGAAGAACTTGGTATTAGCGTCCCCTTCTTTGAGCCAGGTGATGCGTGAACGCTGGCGCCAATAGATTGTCTCAGTTTGAATGAGCTTGTGGTATTCCGATCGAGCAGAGTTGAGCTCAGCTTCTTGGGAATCAGAGAGGCTTTGTGATTCAGCTATCACGTCCAGATCATGAATACTTTGCAGCAGTGAGGCTTTGCGCTTAGGTATATGACCAAAGACCTCATATCTCCACCGTTTTAATCTCCTTTTGAGAAGATTAAGCTTATGAGCAAGTATGTCAACCTTGGAACCTATGCAGACAAAGCTGTTCCACCATTGCTCAATATTTTGATTGAAATTTTCATGAGATGCCCAGGCCTTTTCAAATTTAAAGTAGTGAACTTTGTGATGTAACGCTTGAGAGTCAAGAATAATAGGACAATGGTCCGAAGCGATACGGGGTAGAGAGTGTTGGATGCATGATGGGAAAGCTTGGTCAAACTGGCTAGTAATCAGAAATCTGTCTAGCCTCGCATAAGAAGCACTTTGGCGCAAGTTGGACCATGTAAATTTTCTCCCTGCAAGTGGCAAATCAATAAGCTGCAATTGTTGTATCCAATCTCGGAAATTCTTCATATCTCTGCTAGAGCCTGAGCCTCTATTGCGCTCCTGGTTGGATATGGTCACGTTAAAATCTCCACAAATAACCCATATATCACTGAGAGACTTGCTCCGCTGCACAATTTCATAGAAACAGAGTTCCCTATCATCAAGCTCAAAGGGAGCATACACAGAGGTGATTGACCACTGAACACCTGAAGCTTTGGTACGGAAGGAGATAGAGATTGAAAATATATCAACAGCACAATAGGTACAATCAAAGAGGTTGTCATTCCATCCAATTAGAATGCCCCCTCTACTATCAATCGCATCGAGACCTCTCCAGGAGTTAATAAGATTGCCTCCAATGGAGGACAACTTTCTAGGGGATGGAGCAGAGAGTTTGGTCTCTTGGAGACAAACTACGTCAATTTGAGCATTTCTAAGGCCATCTTTAACTAAGGCACGCTTAAAGGGGTTGCCTAGCCCTCTAACATTCCAGCTTCCTATCTTCATTGAAGTGAAAGAGCACAGCACAAGCATGATAAAGCAAAAAGCATGCAACAGTCTCAGGCACTAGTTGAGATGTTGCTGTTGATCAGGGTGATCAACTGCAATCTCCACAACTTGCTTGAGTTTGGTGATCGAATGTGGCCCAGCAGCCTCCACTCCCACCGATTCCACAACTTCCAGGAGATCATCATTCGAAAGCAAATTGAAAGGATTCTGACTGGCTGAATTAAAGGAGTTCTTCGATGAGGATGTACCTGAAGCTTTGCGTAGGGACGCACTCTTGGCCGAAGTGCGCAGATGTTGGAGGAATGGTCTTGTGGTTGGCAGTCTGGTAGCCGAACGAATACGTTTACGGCGCCTGCTAGTACCTTCATCAAAGCCAGGTGGACCAGAATCTGTGGAAGAGGGTGCTGCTTGACGGCGAGGGATCAGTGACCATGTGCGGAATGTTGAGGTTGCGCCAATTGCTAGCGGCTGAATACTCTCAGACTTGGAGTCTTATTTCCCAAGCTCTGCCTCTATGGCTTGCTCAAATGCTGGCTTGATATGATCAAAAAGAGACTGGGGAATACAAACAGGCTTCCCTTCCCAGGTCAAATGACAAAGTTGCTCCTCTATCGCAATGTCGTGAGAATTCTCAGAGCTGTTCGGCTGAATCTGGGAGGCTTCGGATGGAATATGCACGTTGTCTTTGGGGGAATCAGAGTTGATGACAATAATAGGTGGAGCAGTTGTTTGCACAGCTGGGACCACAGGAATCTCAACATTCGGGACCATAGGAATCACAGCATGCGGGGCCGCATCAGTCTCCGCATTTGGGGCCACATTTGGGATCTTAATACTCGAGTCAGCCATACCTGAGATATTCAAAAAATGCTTACCAAATAAGGAAGGATTTGGTGGGGCCTGAAACCGCGCCGCCAAATCCTGAGCTGTATCAACCGTTTCCTTGATTTTAGCTTTCCCCTTGTGGTCGCCTATCACTCCCTGATTTGGCTCCGAGATATGCGGTTGCAGTTGAACAGGATTATTCACCGGCTCATCTGGCTTGCACGTCGGCGGTGACTCTCTCCGACGCCAGAAATTGGTGGAAGACCCCTGTTGATCCGAGAAGAGTTTAGTCTTGCCGGTGGCCACATCAGCGGTGGGGATGGGGCTGCCGTAAATGAGGACTGGCACTTCATGGATCTGAATCTCTTTAGTCCAGGGCACCTGGTAGTGAATCATCACGTTCTTGGGAATGTGGCTGACATCTTCTACTTCGATTAAGACCAGAGCCTGTTCTCTCATGGCTGCTGCTTTCATGTCCCCGCTCAGAGTTACCAGCTTGCCAAAGGGGCGGACAATCTGTTCAACAGAAGAATGATTCCACATGTGATACGGCAAGAGAGGGACGTTGATCCAGATGAAGCAAGGTTGGGGTTTCATCTTCGCCCCAAAGTCCATTGACCATGGGGAAAAGGTCGCATTAAACCCAGAGAAGCTAAACATCCCCTCCGAGATGGCTCGTGCTGCATCCTCATCTGAGGGGAACTGCACATGGAAAACTCCATCGGAGACTTTCTTGACAACCCACCACCCCCCTTGCCTTCTCCATGCAAAGTTCAGGGCACTCTCCACGGTGGCAGCATCAGGCTTTGATCTAGGGTTGATTAGGTGGAGAAATGCGCTTGCATGCAACGCCGGGAGTGCTGCTGCGAGCTCAGAGTTGTGGTGAACTTCAACGGCCATGGAGTCTCGTCGATTGAAGAGGGGGCAGTCCCTGGCCCTGTGTCCCATCTTTTTGCAATTGAAGCAGTGTATACCGCCTTTCCGGCAGTCCACCGCGTAGTGGCCCGAGTCGCCGCATCTCATGCATTGGACTTCCATCTTCTTCCGGCGTTGGATCTGATGAGGTTTCGAGGGATGGGTGGAGCGGAAAGGAAAAGAGGGGGGCGGAATGGAGTGGGTTTGGTTGGGATTTTCGATAAAGAAGGTGAAGGGGCAGGGTGTAAGTGGCGTGGGCGTGGGTATCGAGGGGGTTAATGATGAGGGGTAGCCGCCATGAGAACCTGAGCATAAGATCTGCTCTTGTTCCAAGGCGTCCATGCTCTCTCCTCTCTCCTCTCTCCTCTCTCCATTGCCCTATTCTTGTGTTATCTTCAATGGTTTATCAACCTCAATTTGAATTACTGCAGAAAATTAAAGAGGAATTGCAGCGAAACAACCATTACAAGCTATTGATGCAAGCATTGCCTTCAGGTTATACTACTAGAAATGGAGTATTATTTTTCAAAGGTAGAATAGTGGTGCCTGAGTCTTTGGTTGAAGAGGTGATGCAAGAATTTCATGCAAGTCCTATGGGAGGCCATGCGGGGATTTTGAAGACCTTAGCAAGATTAAAAGGGTCATTTTACTGGCAGAATATGTACAAACATGTACATGATTTTGTTCAGCGATGTTCAGTTTGCCAGCATACTAAGTATGAGACGTCAAAGCCAGCGGGATTACTTCAGCCACTTCCAATTCCAAGTCAGTTATGGGAAGATTTGTCCATGGATTTTATTACGGGATTGCCTAATTGTCAAGGTAAAACTGCAATCATGGTAGTAGTAGATCATTTGTCAAAATATTGCCATTTTTTCCCATTGCCTCCAAAATTTTCAGCAGCAAAGGTAGCTGAGATTTTCGCATTGAATATCTTGAAGCTACATGGCCTACCTAGGTCAATTGTATCTGATCGAGATAGAGTTTTTGTGAGTAATTTTTGGCAGGAGTTATTTAGAATACAAGGTACATCTCTTAGAATGAGCACTGCGTACCATCCTCAAACAGATGGTCAATCGGAGGTTGTGAACAGATGTTTGGAACAATATCTTAGAGCTTTTGTGAGTGATGAACCCAATCAATGGGGAAAGTTTTTGCATTGGGCAGAGTTCTGGTATAATTCGTCTTGGCACTCATCTATTAAAATGAGCCCCTTTGAAGCTGTATACGGGCGACCTCCTCCAGCAATACCTGATTACATTCAAGGCAAAGCATCAAACTATGCAGTGGATTTGGATCTTTCAAGACGTAAAGATGTTATAGTGAAGCTTAAAGAAAGGTTATTGCAAGCTCAAATTCGTATGAAGAATTATGCAGATGGTCGTAGATGTGAAAAAGTATTTGAGGTAGGAGAATGGGTATACCTTAAGCTACAGCCGTATAGGCAAAGATCTGTTGCTCAACGCACATCACATAAGCTGTCAAAGAGGTATTTTGGGCCTTTTGAAATAATAAAGAAGGTGGGTAAAGTAGCGTACAAATTGGCATTGCCTGAAGAGTCGAAGATTCATCCTGTGTTTCACGTTTCCCTTTTGAAGAAATGCAGAGGAGACCCTTTAAATGAAGCTGTGATAGCATTACCTGCAATCAATGATGATCAGCAGGTCATTTTTCAACCAGTTGGGGTCTTGGGATGTCGATGGATTAAAGGGGGTTCTGGATTAGTTGAAGAGCTTTTGATTAGTTGGGATGGGTTGCCAAGTGAAGAGGCAACGTGGGAAGATGCAAGATCAATGGCAAAAGCATTTCCTGACATGAACCTGGTGGAACAGGTTCGTTCTGATGGGGAGGGTATTGATACGCATTTCAGTTCTTCGAAGGTGGAAGGATCTGTTGGCAGGGTAAGGAGGGAAAGGGAAATACCCAGGCATTTGAAGGAATATGTGTTGAAGTAAAAGCACGGGTCATGCGCAGGAATTTTAAACAAGATATTGGCGGGAAAGAATGAAGAGAAGAGCACGTGTGGTTTAGAGCAGATGTTGTATAAATAGGACTCGATTGAGATGTATGGGGTATTCAAGAATTGTAACAACCTTCCATTTCCTTCTTCCTTCTTCAACCTCTCAAACCTTGACCTTCTTCTTCTTGATCTTCCCCAAATTCTGATGACATTGTAATGAGAAGTATTCAGTAATAAAGCTTTCAGTCAGTTCTTTCAGTTCTCTTATTGATTTAGGCTGTAATTACTGGTGGCTGTATCACTCTGATATACAATATACATGCCACTCAACATTGTGTGTGAAATCTATGACCAGACCGAAATAATTTATGCTTTCGCAATATTTTATATACATTTTCTACCTTAATGCATAAAATTTTCCTTCTCATTTATAACTGGGCAGAGTATGCACGAGCTAAGAAGAAGATGAAGATGAACGAGGAGGAGTAGATGCACGGGTCTGTAGGGGGAAAGCTTGACTCATTCACTTTGGGACAGCTTTGGCTTATTGCTTTTATTGTACTTTATGTATTAACCGAAGCTACTAGATGTTTGTTATTTTCTTTTGGTTTTGGTGGATGTAATGATGGAGCTGTAAGCTCCGATATTGGGTTGTATTTTGTACTACTTGGTTTCATTAATTATCTTTAATAAAACGATGACGAGGGTCATCTTTTATAAAAGATTAAAAAAATATATATACATGCCACTAATCATAGCAATGCAGGCGTTTGTTGTTGTTGTTTGTTTGTTTGTTTGTTTTCTTGATTGTTTTGGTTTAGGCACCCTTACTTGGCTGTAGGCTATTTCTTTTCGGTTGTAAACTTCTCAGTTCTCAACATTGAAAACATTTGTAAATGTTAGGGTTGTAGGCTCTGATATAGGACTGTAAAGCAGACTGGACGGAATCAGACAGCCATCTGTTCAAGTTCAGACCAAAATTCTACTCGGACGGGCTTATGTCCGGCTCGGTCCAGGTCGAACAAAAATTTTATACTCCGGAGTCGGTTCGGGAAGGCATCAGACCGCAATAATACTCGGACGGACTTATGTCCGGCTCGAGCTCGGTAAAACATCGGACCTAATAATTTGTTCAAGCTCGGTTCGTATAATAGTTTGGACGGTCCATGGTCGGGTCATTTCTTGAGCCGGACTCGGACGGACGACGGACCGTCCTGTTCATTTTACACCCCTGCTCAAATATACATAGGCACGAGACTTCTTGAAGTTGGAGAAGAAGAGTAGAAAATAAAAACAACAAGAGAATGCAACAACAGCTAGAAGAAGTGCAGCTGGAGGGGTTGTGGTCGACCGACCAGATGTGCGGTCAACCGACCCAGGCTGCTAGTGTTCTTCGAGTGTACAGGGTTCGAACATAGAGCGAGCAAGTCGACTGACTAGGCCTCAGGTGTTGTTATGACACGTTGCGGTCAACCGACCCAAAGTGCGTTGACCGATATCGACACTGTGTTATTTAGGCTTTCGGGTTTAAGGTCCAATAAGATGTAGTTGTGTTTACTTTTTAGGATTTACGGGAGGGTTATATAAGTGGTTGTAGACTCTAGGGTTTGTATCAATCTGAAATCAAAATCAAGTGTTGATCAAGGTGAGTCGTTATTATTGTTCAACTTCAAAAGGGGTATGAGTGTTTCAAATGTGAGAGATAAAGAGAGAGATTGAGAGTTGTAATCTCTTTGTAATATTTGCATTTCTTGAGGAATAATAAATATTGGTTATCTCTGCACGTTATTGTGTTCCTATGAGATCTTGCGATTATTGTGGTGACTTATTCTTGGTTCATCTAGTTCTTGAGAAGTTTTTGTTGCTTGTGTTGTGTGTTCTACTATTAGTACTACGAGTTGGGACAGATTCTACAATACTAAAAACTCATCCTGCTACGGTATGAGTTAGACCCTCCTCATGTTTTCAGTCCTGATAGCTATTATACTTAGATACGTATTGGGAGGACAATTTGCATAAAATAATGTTTAGTAACATATATATATATTGTGGGTCTAAACTCATGAATAAACCCAGGACATTGTTACTTCAGCGATTCAAATTTTAATAACTTATACAACCAAACTCAGGGAAATTGTACGTAACAATACAATTTCATCTGATATACTGTGATAGTTTTATGCTGACTTAGACATGCACATGCATATTTGTGGAATTATTTCAAAAGTAGGAATAAGTTGGGTAAGAAAAAGAGAAAGGAGTAGATCTACTTACTTGAACGATACTTGGGTATTTCGAATTATGACACGCATCTCAAAGCTGTTGGATATATGGGTATATTCTCTATATATAAATATTACATGTGCATGTGAGTAACACGTATATTAAACATACAATTGATTGGATATTGGAACATGAATTTGTGGGCTTATAACCCGATATTCAAACCAGTATTTATTCAATAAATACTGGGTATTCCAATCTTGATATCTAAGATGAATATCTCAAACAACTTAGATTTAGATATTGACTCTAATTTTCATTGTTATTTTCTCACAAAACATAACAAAAGCATGCCCTTTGCAAAATCATGCAACAATAATCTGCATGGATCCCTGTTATCCTGTAGTTCTTTTGTAATTGTCCCCAGTAATCTAATTGAAATATGACCTGCATCAACTATAATAACCAGTGGCATACAGTGCCGGATTCAGGATCTATATGCATGGCCAAATATTCTCTTATATGCAAGACTATTAAGTAAATGATGTTTCCTTTAATATAGATGCGTCAGTAAACTTGTAGCAACAGATTAAGAAACAAGTTTGAGGAGAAATTCCCAGAAATTTAGACAGTTTCTTTTTAGGAGAACTCGTGACGTCATAAAACTAACTTGCAAGTTGCAACCAAGTAAACCATCAATCATGCACATTTTGTAGGATTTAGAAGGTAAAGCTTCGTATATCTGGAAAGGTGTGGCGAGAGTGGGATGAGATTTTTCACACTGATACAAGGTATAGAATTGGGAGCGGAAAAAAGTCCAAATTCTGAAAGGACAAATGATGTGGAAACAATACTTTTCTCTCTCTGTTTCCAGAGACTGTCACAATAACGATAACACTAATACGTTAGTGACTGATGTTTGGCATAACGAGAGACCGAGGGTTGAGATTTTTGACCAACTTTCACAGGAGAGTATTGACCAACTACAAGACCTCAATAATTTCATTCGTACATATGGTCTGTACACTCATGAAATTGAGGATGAGAGGAGTTGGATTTTAGAGCCTAGCTCATTTTCTATGTGAAGTCGATGTACAAGATGACTCTAACGATGGAGGGACGAGATGTAAAGAGGCTAACATTATTTGGAGCATTAATGCGCCGTTGAAAGTAAAAATGTTCATTTAGTTGGTGGAGAGCCATGCGATCTTAACTAAGATCAACCTGCAAAAACGAAATATGCAAATTGATGTTAGATGCTCGAGATGTAGCAACGATAACGAAGATACAAATCACTCATTATTTATCTGCCTTAAAGCCAGGTTAGCTTGGGAGGTTGTCTGATTAGGATTTGGGATCTAAGATTGTCCTAGGTCGAGCCATGAGGTTTGGGGTCACTAGAGGCTAGGTATTGTCAGAAAAGTTGATAGAATTGCCTGGGATATTTCAGTTGCGGCTACAATATGGGGCATGTGGCTAGACTGTAACGAATTCTGCTTCCATAATATCAGTAACAGATTTCCTGTTATGATGCACAATTTTTTTGCCTATATTCATGCTTGGGCTGGCCAGGCGGGAGCCAAGAAAAGGAGTTACATGGAGGAGGAAGATTAGACCATATATGAAGAGTAGGATGCAGTGGATAAATGTGTTTACTGCCTTCTGAGTATTTGTATCTACATTTATGCACTAGGAAATATAGTTGTAGTTTCGCTTTCAATTATGTTTAGAGTTGGATGATTAGATTTGTAACATGCTTTACTATGTTTCGTTATTTTTCATTAATGAAGCGATGACATGTCATCTTTATTATATATATAAAAAAAACACATTTAGATGCCGAAAGCCTGAAATCAGAACTGTTATTACTTTAACAAGTGCAAAATGATAAATGTGCCTTTCTCAGCTTTCATCATCTCTAATCTCTAATCTTATAATAGGAGAGTTGTAGTTGTCGTTTGTAAACATATCCACTTACGTATATCGTGCGTACATAACTAATATGAATAATGTTTTAAGTTCGAGATCAGACTATGTCGAAATTTTTACTTTAAAAATTATATTTATTAATGCGTGCCTCGCACGTGCAAATTACTAGTAAGGCAGTACAGTGAAATATTAGAGATTAAATGTAAGTTCATCGAAAATCTTAGTGTAAATTCAGGTACATATGATATGCCACAATCGAAACATGTCCATGTAAGTTTAATCCCTCGACACGTGGCAGACCTCATGTCGTCACCCACATGAAAGCAAAATCATTTAATTTGTCTTTTCTTAGTCAAACAGATTCAACAGAATCATTTTCTTACAAAACGAACCCCAAAAAACATCAAATTTTAAAGACAATGTAAACTGCAAATAGTTGAAAAAAGAGGGGGCTTATATGCTAATATTGGAGAAGGACGTGGTGGTCCGGGAGCTGCATAAGAATCCGAAGAAGACACGTTCCGTGCAGCTTCGTTTCTTTTGTTTTTTAGCATTTATTTGCATTGGTAGATTGCTGCTGTCTTTAAATATATAAAAAATAAAAAATAAATAAAATAAAATAAAAAATAAAACAAAATAAAATCTTTCGGAAAAAGATTTTCTTATTTATGTCATAATTCTTTGAAAAAAGCTCATTTATTCGAAAATGATGTTATTGGGTTTTATGTCTTGCATACTTATTCAGTGTGAAGAGAAGATGATGATACAAGTAGAGAGTTCGAAGCGAAGGATCAAAGAGAAGGACAAACAGTCAGCAGCAGTAGCAGCCAACATAGAAAGAGACGATTGTCACCTTCTCGGGTCGACGGTCCAGGAATTGTTGTCGACCGTCCGCGATGCTGATGGATTTTTTTTGGTGCATGTTTGGTTATTCGAGTGAAGCCCACTTCGTCTTCTGATTAGATCGTACGACTCTAATTGTATGTTTATCTCTTCAGTATACATCAGATGACTATTGTATCAAGATATCTAAACTAGGGTTTCTCTAGATCTATAAATACAATGTAAACGGCTCTTAGAACAAGATGATTCTATTGAGTGCCGAATAGAAGAAGAAAATACTTCATATGAGAAGGTGAAATAGTTTCTTCATTGTAAGCAGCAACCAAGTTCCAGTTAGGCTTAAGAGAGAGTCGTGGTGAGAATTTAAATATTCTTGTATTTTCTCTAGTTGAAATAACATCTCGGTTCTTCCTTCTCCGGATTAAGCCGAAAGCCCCAACCAGGACAATTCTTGTGTGCTTCATGTGATCTAGTTTTGCTTGGTGGTTTGTGTCGAACACTCAATAAGATCCTCAGCTTTCCCAAGTATAAGGGCTTCATGAAACATCCTTCTGAAATAGGCATGTTCGAGATGCTACCTTGATTGACAGGACGCAATTTAGGATTGGCTCATGCGTAAACACCCTCCAACTTAAGCAGAAAGTGAGGGATTTTAAATGTAAAACTTTCTATCTCTCACTACAACTACATAATTTGGTTCTAGTAGTATCGATTGTTACTACAACTTCAAATTTGTGGTCTAATTGTAGCCTCTCACTATATGTGTACATAACTCTCAATCCTTGTTACAACTTCAGATTTCTCATCCAGTGTTAAAAGAGTTTTTCTCGGTGATATGGTTAAAAATAAGATTAAATCTGAACCATTCAAATCGAGCATGCATCTTAAAGTTCTCAGGGGTAAAACGGTAATTTCACTTGCAAACGGATCCAAAATGAAAATTGGGTCTCTTCTTCAAAGCCCAATAATCCATAAACAGATATCATATTGGTTACGGGTACCAACCCGTTACAAACCGATTCAGAAGGATAACAAGAAATTCAGATTCGTGATTATCTCTAAGAGGCGGTCTTAACCACTTCTTATCCATCCACACCGGAAAGTAGAGATTTGTCCTTAAACGGATCTCTAAGGCGATTATAAATACCCCCCCCCACTGTAACAACGTAATGAATCTTTTCTAACCTAAAGCTCTTTCTTAATCTTGGAGATTACTGTCTTTCTTAATCTTGGAGATTACTGACAAGAGCGGTTCGTGACAGCGGCAAGGAACAAGTCAACACACTTATGTGGAGTCAACAGGTTCGCTTTACTGTTTTCCTCAAAGAACTTACAAATTCATCTGTTTGCTCCCATACCCGAAATCAGCAGCAACACACAGAAATAACAGAAGTAAAATCCCAGCCAAAACAAAATAATCAACATGCAAGTAGCATAAGCATGAACCAGTGGACAAGGCCTGAAAAAAAATAGCCTTACCCCTTGGATGCGAGAGGACGCACACTCAGAAGGCCGAGTTCCTATATACAGGATCAAGATGGCCGGATTTGTTAGGAACTCCGTAAACCTGGTGCACAATAGAATCATAAGCAATTTTTCTCAGGCAAAAGAGAAAAAGAAGAATTCTTCACTTTGCATCCTTGTTTCACACACTAAACGAGTAGAACACAAATGTCGTATCTTACGTGTTATGGAGACTTGTCATAGACATAATCATGCCAAAAAGTTGCAAGATAATAAAAGAATAAGAAATTTAGAAACAAACCGAAATATTACATTATCTGGTATCAGCATTCATTCTACTCAAATTGGTCACTATTGACATGCACACAATACTCAACATTTTATTACATCCAAAGAAAACAACAACAATCAGCATATATTGACAACAAAAGCTTTTACCACTCATAACAAGTAGGCAATAATTTTCTGCAATACAAGATGCAGGAAAGAATATCCGGGAAACAACAAGCACCTAAACTCTTCAGGCTGATGATTTTTTTTCCCTTCAATTTTAGAAGTTTTGAGTTCCTCCGATGTTAGGTTTGATCATATTTGGCTAGAACTTCTCCCAGACATGAATCGCCCTGTCCAGTCTGGTGACCATTAGGGACCTGGTAAGCCAGCTGACTTGCTTACTGCAATTCGGAGAAGAAAACAAATAAGATACTGGAAGTAATGGTGATGGTTTGTTCGAGAAAAAAGTACTGATGATGATGTTCACACGAACAAGGAATTGATTCTATCATGTTTCACGATTTTCTGTTTGCTGTTGACAAGATTTTAGGGCAGATCACTAAATTATGAACCTTACTCGAAATTTGCCGTTAATTCAGAGAATTTGGACTGAAGTTATATTTCTGTACTTCACAAACCCCCAAGGTTTTGAAGTGCCAATAAAGCCAAAAAATTGAGGTTCTGCAGATAATATTTGTTAAGAGGGTGGCAAATGTGGAAATCTACACATGTTCTAGTGCTGACGTATGTTAGGTTGTTGATCCACTTTCTGCCCCAATTTTCAGGCCGCTGAAGCATAATCCGAATACGACTTTCGCTAAACAAGAGCTCTTTACTGCTAAGGTGATCACAACTTCACAATCAACAACAGCAAGAAGACGACTCTAGCCCGCTGAAAGCTTTGAACATTCGCTTTTCTCGGGTTCCTGGTCCAAAGGTTCTAGGGTTCGAGCCTATGGGTAAATCGTTAGTTCCAAGCAGGGAATTGGCTATTCCACACCGCATAGCTGTCAGCTAAGGTGGGAATCAAAAGTGGACAAGTTTAGGAGTAACTAGGACATACATTAGTGTATAACAATATATAACACAAGGCAAACTGCTACTCCCTCCGTTTCAAAATACAAGTCATTCGAGCCTTTTTTTTGTTTCAAAATATAAGTCACTTTAGGTTTTCAATGTATCTGTCTTGTCATTCTTAAATGTCCATCAATTAATTTTCTATGAGATTCCAATTTTACCCTTATCTTTTCATTTACTCCTACTCCATATTTTTGTAGAGGGCAAATAGGACATTTTACAATTGATAGCTCATTTATGAGCTTCCAAAACCAAGAATGTCTAATACTTTTTTTAATCCTAGGTTTTTTTTAATAGTCGTGTAGAAACCTAGAATGACTTATATTTTGAAATGGAGGGAGTATATATTTAAAATTTGACGGTTATCCTTGTAACTTACCCAAAATCTTTATGAGTAATGCTTTAGCCACTACCAATTTCACTACCATTTCCTTCACTACCTTAGGTGGCATACTCCTATTGGAGAGTTCTCCCACCTACTCTATCATCCCCTACCTATTGGAGTGTGCCACCTAAGATAATGAAGAGAAATGTAGTGAAATTGGTAGTGGCTCTAGCATTACTCAATCTTTATTAAGCCGAATGATTCTCTATTATTTTGATGGCTACTTAATCATTTGTGATTGCAAAAAAGTTCTTTATTTTTTTTTCTTTTTTTTTCCCTTTTTTGCAAGATTTAAAGATTATTGTTCACTAAATAACTCATTTTTTTTCTTTCTTGTTTCTCTGTTCTCTTCTATGCTACAAACCTTCTCTTTTCTTTCTTCAATCACTTCCCCATCTCTTTCAAAGGTACTTAAATAAGTTTAGATACTATTTTGAATTCTCCTCTTGTCTCTTCTTTTTCCAGTGAAAATTGACTTATTTTATGAACAAATTTCTCTATCTCTAATCTCTAATCTCTAATATTATAATGGGGGAGTTGGGGTTGTGTAATCAAACAAACACGTGCATTGTAATCAAACAAACCAGCGCAACGCACACGCTTAGACTAAATCCAACCTAATAAACGTGCATTCCATGTGTAGAATAAATCCAAATATTCAATCCCAAAATTAAACCCTACATCTCTCATTATATTCCTCTCCCTCTCTCTCTTGACGACCACTGCTTCGTCGACCACTCTGCCCGACATCCACGGCGGAAGAGAACTTGAATCTGGATCTCCATTTCTACTCCTAAAAGTGGGCTACTACTAAAAGTAGGCCGAGAAACAATACATCTACACAAGCTTCAAAACTCCGGAATTAGAAGATGGATAAATTAGGTACTATCACTAAGTTTCACTAAAGTTCACAATTCATTATTTTTGTGAAAGCATGGATGACTTTCTTGCATGTTATCTGTTTGATAAAATGCATGTAAGTTATTTTGGCATCCAAGTTGAGATGGAAGATACGAAGGTGAAGAAAAAAGTTATTCTTCTTTGAAATTCAAATAATTTGGACATGCAATTTCATCTGTTAGACTATTCGTAAGATTTTTTCTATGTTACAATCGACAATCAATTAGAAAAAATTGTTAGAACATGGTGCAGTTGAAATTGATTATGTTATAGGTAACACAGCACCTCAATAAAATTTCACTGCTCACTTGAAAATGTCTTCTTTTTAATTTTTGATCTCATTCTCCAAAAGAGTGGTATTAAGAAGAATGCAATCTAAATTTTAATTGCAATGTAGTTGTGATTAAATTTGCTAATGCTCATAAGGTGGTTAATGATGTGCTCGTGAAGAATTTCATGATGATGTAGGATACATTGTTGATTTATAGTAGTACATATGGTATCAATCTTGATCTCATTTTAAAAAAATTTAACCTTTTTGTCCTGTTGTTTGAATCGGTGGGATTTGGGGCAACAATTAAAATTTTGATTGGAAAGACTGGATTTTATGCGATTGGTGTGGATCTAGGTTGGTATGTTGGCGGTTGTGAGATTTAGAGTTTCGATTTAGAGTTTTACCAGTTGGTGACATTTTCTGTGAGTTTTCTCTTATTGCTTGACATTTACAGTTTCGATTTGTGGATAAGTAGTTTGATTAGGGTTTCGATAAAAGTAAAGTAGGCAAGCATTTATAGGTGAGTATGCAGTGACTGCCAGTCTGCCATATTCATCTACTATCCTTACCATTGTTATATTTTTGAATGTTTTGATGAATTAGTAGTACGTAATCATGTTGGGACCGAGGAAGCATCATACTGTATTGTACAATAAACATCACAAATACAAAAGAAAGCTCAATAACTAATATAAATTATGAACTAATGTCATAGAAAGAAACCAACAAGCAAATTATGCATGGTTCTCAAGTCTTTAACCATAACCATGTTTAAATTATATGCACATTTATTTGATATTGATTAAAAGGTTCAATTTGGGGCAACAACATTGTAGATTGTTAAGGTTGAAGGTATCCTGGGATAGAGAAATGGGGAATTATAGCTCGGCATGTCCTTCGAACCACGCACTAAAAACTCCTAAATTTTGGAGGCTCATCCCTCGACGAGTCATCCGAGCTTCGTGCCTCCGATCGCCGAACCACGTTGAGACACGGAGCAACGTGAGGGCCCTTGGATCAATTGAGAATTGGCATCCACCCAGATAGGGGGATTGAAACTTTAGAAAGCAGTTATAAATTCAGAAAAATAGTTAGAAAAGCTAAAAAAATCTTTAAAATAACTAAAATTCTTGAGAATGATCCTTTGCCCTTAGAAACTGCAGATGTAATCCTGAACGTCCCTAGAGAAAGCTACTCCTCAAAGGTTGCTACACCCAATCTCCAGGAGTGGGGGGGCTTCTAATGTGGGTAAAAACTACAGCTGACCAGGTCGTGTGATTCCAACATGAATCTCAGAGTTCCCAAGGGCTCCACGATAACTTCACAATAGCCGCATGACCACAGCGAGAACATGGGCCATGCCCACCATCTCAGCTTAGCCCGTGATTGAGGTTGATTCGTGGCCAAACAAAAGAGATCCAAAAGCCAATCATGGTTGGCAATCAGATCCCCTAAAATATGAAGATAATAACTAATTTGATTCCTGGATTAGGGAATTTCTCAAATCAGTTAGGAAATCTTCCTAAAACTACTCCATCTCATACCTATAAATGCAGCTCCTCCCCCACCATTACCAGGCAAGGTTGTAAACGGCGTTAGGCGGTAGCGGTTCGGTCAAGGGGTGCCTAGAGCCTAGGCACCGCCTAGGCGGTTTGCCGATTTAGTTAATTTCAGCCCCTATAATCATGCAATCCAATTGCAAATATTCATTATGTTCTTGTGTAATATGTGTAATTAAAGGGTGTTTATGCATAAAAAAAGCTTCCTCGTGCAATTAAATAAACAATTGTCCAATTGTAATATGTGTAATATGCTAATATGTATAATATGTGTCACATGTACTATTGTAATATGTGTAATAGGTGTAATATGTGCAATCCATCACCAATAGTACAAAAAAAAGTAATAACAATTCCACTAGTATTAAAGATCCATACATATTATATAACGGATTAATAGATTAATAGTAGTTCTCTTGTGTTATTTTATAATATTTAAAATTTTAAAATATAGAAAACGCTTGGGTGTTGGACATCCGGCGGACGCCTGATCAGCGCCATGGATGCCTACTCAAGAAGGCGGCCGCCTAATCGCCTCTAACCACCTATATCACCGCCTTATGCAAAGACAGTTCGTTCTCCTCCACCTGAGCGCCTAGGCGCCGCCTAGGCGTCCGAGACGGACGCCATTTAGAACACTGTTACCAGGTAATCAAGTTTTGTCCACTAAAACCTAGTTAGTACTCTGAATTACCGACTTAATCATCGGAGGTCTGTCGCAGGAAAAACTCCCCATGTTTAAGGCTTTCTTGCAGGTTTTTCGGCGATATCTCACTCACCAAATTAAAAGTCAGCCACAAATATTAACCTCACACATCATATCTGATCAACGGGTAATGATCTAAGCTTTCTTCATCCTCCAAAGAACTCATAATCTGACTGCTCCAACAGAAAAAAGCAACATAAGATACAAAGACAGGATTAAGAGTTCAAGCATTAAATATGCCCGCACAATACAACAAAATAAATCTTCATATTAAAAAAAGAATCTAACTATAAACTAAGATCTACAAGATGTAATTAATTCACATAGCCAAATGATGTCAACTGTAAAGTACTTACTTTCTAAATTGAAAGAATGAAAAAAGGAACTAAGAGACGTAACCACACACTTGTTCAAGGGCAAGTATTGTTGCAAAACAAGAATAAAATAAGGATAAGAAGTCAAGGGAGAGGATAGAACAAGAGAGGGATATACATAAACGGTGATGTACGGTTAAAAGACAAAAGAGAAATAGCATGTTGAGGATCCGTAGAAATCAACGACGTGACTCAATAAGATGTTGACAGGGAGGACAATGGTCTATAGTTGTGTGTTTGGGACAGGGGGATTCTGAGAGTAAGAGGAACAAGACACTACACTATTTGGTTAGGGTTTACAATATATATAGCAAGCCAGCCAAATATTCACTAATTTGCTGTCAAAAGTTACAATCATTTTGTCTATTGAACAATATATGTTATTCGGAAATTAAATTACCGATAAAGTTTATTTTATATATCATATCTTCATTAGAAATCTCCTAATTACGGAGTTCCAATTGAATTGAAATTGCTTCTCAAAATATTAACTTTAGCTAGAAAGCTCAATTAGCTATCCTGAAATTTTAGCAAAATTTTAAAAACCGCCCTTAGCTAGTTTCTCAGCAAAAAACCAGAACATAGTTTCCCTCAGCAATAGAGAATACCGATATTTGATAACAATACACTTAAAATTGAATTCTCAATTACTGGCACGTGGGTCCCAGCTTCCCAACTAATCACCATCTCATTCGTTGCCAACCAAACGCGGCGACTCATGACCTGCTTAACTCTCTCGCTAGTTTTCTAGCATTAAATAGTATCTCAAATGGTTCACCATCAAAGAAAATTTTGCAAAAGGTACAAAAAAAGAGTTGGTGATTTTTTAGAAAAGAAAAAAAAGGGCAAGTTTGTAAAATGCTTCAGCATTTGGGGAAGGAGTAAAGGGCTATCCCATACTTCTCGATTTGGATATTCTCTTTCTATAAAACATAAGTAGTGGTTGTTTACAACTCACTATCTATCAAACATTTCATCTTTAAGTTTAAAACTCTCTCTCTCTCTCTCTCTCTTTCTTTGTGGGGTTTAACCATTTTCTTCTCTCAAACGAAAAGGGTACTAGTGAAATTTTCCCCCTCTTCTCCATTATTCAAACAAACAACATTTACTCTTTACTTCAGCAAAGTTCATGCACACCCATTAAAGTGGTGAAAATAAAACTTCGTCTCCATCAAGCAAATGCATGAAGTTACAATTTTAAAACCCATTAACAAGGCAATCTTCAACACCCATACGAGAAAATTTGACTCCGCAATCAACAACCCCACCCCCATTGGCTAACCCATGGGTCCCACCTTGCCACCTGTCACCTCGACATCCAGCAGAATCCAGATGAAACGACTTGTAATTCACGTAGCCCATTGTACCCCCCTTACCAAATTTTCAGGCATTCCGGTAAAATGTGGAAGACATAAAAAGGAGTTACGTAATTTTAAGAAAGAAAAGGGCAAACTTGTAAATGACTTTTTTCGGCATTCTAGGAAAGCAGTGATATGTTATCCCATTTTTTCTGGCAATAACAACTCTTTTTGTAAAATATAAATCTTGGCTAACTTGGCTGATCGTAGCCTCTTGCCCGATTTTCAGGCATTGGAAAACATATCATCTTCTTCACCACCCAGTAAATTTGGAAAACATATCATCTTCTTCACCACCCAACAAATGCATGAAGTTACAATTCTAAAACCCATTTCCCAACAAGGCAATCTTCAACACCTATGCGCTGAAAATCTGACTCCGCAATCAACAACCCCACCACCACTGGCTAACCCCTGGGTCCCACCTTGCCACCTGTCACCTCGACACCCAGCAGAATCCAGATGAAACGACTTGTGATTCACGTAGCCCATTGTACCCCCCTTACCAAATTCTCAGGCATTCTGGTAAAATGTGGAAGACATACAAAGGAGTAACGTAATTTTAAGAAAGAAAAGGGCAAACTTGTAAATGATTTTTTTCGGCATTCTAGGAAAGCAGTGATGTTATCCCATCTTTTCTGGCAATAACAACTCTTTTTGTAAAACATAAATCTTGGCTAACTTGGCTGATCGTAGCCTCTTGCCCAATTTTCAGGCATTGGAAAACATATCATCTTCTTCACCACCCAGTACATTTGGAAAACATATCATATTATTCACCATCCTCTAAATTTTGGAAACATATAAAAATAGGTAGGCAGTTTTGAAAAGGGGTGAATTTGTAAAGAGTCTTTTCCTAATTCTGGGAAAGAACAAAGGCTTTCCATATTTCTCGCTCTAAAACATAAGTCTTGGTGTTCATAAGTCACTATCCCTTGTTTCCTCTCTCAAATCTATGTTGTTTAAGTTTCAAACCTCACCCCTTCACTCTCTATTTCTCTAAAATCTTATTCTTCCAGAGACACTACTTTTATGGTCTGTTTGATTATATAAACGAGAACAAGGTTCCTCTTGTTAATAATTAATAAACTTTGACTACATATCAAACAATCGTGTAAGATTCAGATCGTTCATTTTATCGTTCCAAATTCTAATGTACAATCATTGTTTCAATAACATCGACAGCAAAGAAAGATAACCTAGTCCCATCATTATCTAATACCTGCACATGAAATAGCTTGGTCATCTATATAATAAAACACAAAGAAAGCTATCAAGTGGCTCTCCTTCAATCCCCCCAAAATCAAAGACTCAGATCTAACCTCACAAAACACATTTCCCCCCAAAACTGAAATTCAAATCCCCCCCAAAACAACTCCTTTATTTATTTAATTATCTCTCTCTCTCTCTCTCTCTCTCTCTCTCTCTCTCTCTCTCTCTCTCTCTCTATATATATATATATACACTTATGGAAACATGGACTTCTATACTCCAATTTATAATTATTTTTCACCATATACTAATGAAAATATGGACTTTTATTTACAACTAATATTGTCATACTATTCAAACTTGAGCTATATAATTGTTGATTTACTGTTTACAAGGCTTTCTGTATGTTGTATCGTTCTGAAGACGTGCCGTAGACACGTGCCCACGGGTAAATCTAGTTATCTTATAAATGATCAATGTTATAGAATGCCTTTTGTAAAATAAAGTGACTTCATTTCACACACTGTGTGGACATCACAGGCCAATCGGCACTTTTAAATTTTGGGGAAATAATTTGAAGAAAAAATAAGTATTTCAGAATAAAATCAGAGCAAAATAGATAACACAACATTGCATAAACCTATTGAGTATTGAAACACTGAAGCCAACAACATGACTAAAAGACTAAATATTCTAACAGATTAAAAAATCATGAGGATACTCCACATAAAAAGTTGCAATAACATTCAACAAACTTATAAGTGTTAGGAAACAATAGACTAGCACAATTAAACAAAGAGAAACAATTATTGGCAGGTCAGGATGAAGGTATAATTCGATTCAGAAAGAAATGAAGAGAAATAAGAGAGGATTGGATATAATCCCATTGTGGAACAGGCCAGTTCGTGCTCGGATTAAAAAAATGGTATCAAGGCTTTTAAAAATTCAATAGTTTATGCAGTTGCACAAAATAAAATATGCAGTGGATGGCATAATTAAATACGTGGACCACATGATCAAATATTCGTCGCATATATGATGAGTGTCGCATAATTAGGTCTATGTGTCAATATAATGCAAAATATGGACGCATAGTGTTCCAGCGCATATCTGCTGCATATTTTAGCATTTTTATAACACTATATTATCAAGAACACACCTTTGACTAGAGCTTCATAGGCTCATAGCTAAACTTTTTATCTCCATAAGCCAGAATATAAGAAGTTCATCGACACATTCCGACTTTGCTACTAAATCCACAGATCATGGTATAACAAATGATCAAAACCTCCTGGAAGTCCTTGGATCAGATATGGAAGTTGGCTATCATGTCATGAGAGGTTCTCCTCTATTGACCAGGATACAAGAAGTTGATCAACAATGCAAACGCGAGAAGTTGATCAACACATAGTACTATCACACAAGTAGGTATTCAATGAGTGTGACAATCAATTGAGAAGCAATGTTTATAGCTCATGTCTTGAGGAAACTTGGATGCTAATACCAACACAAAAAGTTGATATAGATACCATAACTATGCCAGAATACATTGTCAAGTACCCAAAGAAACAATATACAGAGCAATGAAACATCATCATTATAAAACAACCTATGATACTTCACCAAACATCCTTTAAAGAAGATAATCAAGTATGGTGCACATTGCAGTTCGTTCGTCGACTTGAAGTACAATAGTTCTGAGACTACTACAATGCTAGCACTAGAGATATTTTTGGAAGATCAAGTATTGAAGAAGTGTAATGACTGTGGCGAACAATAAGAAATAGGAGCAACTAGGATTGCATAATTTCTCATACCTCCTCAGTTGAGAATTAATCACAAGGAACCATGTCATGACCTATACTGCAACCCTCCCTTGGTTACTTCTGCATGTTTTTCTTCATTGCATTAGCCTGTATATAAATCATACATAATTCATTAGCATGTTAAAGATCCTGAAATTGTTATCCCCAAGTGTATAGGAGATATCAACAGCAAAAACACAGTGCAAACAGAAATCTGATATAAGTTATTAAAACACTTCACATACAAAAGAGTATGTTGATGAAACTTCCAAGATATCGAGTCCCTATAATTTAATACCCGACTCATCAACTAGAAAGTATGGGAAGTTCAATCATTATGTCATGTTCATTTTCACTATATGTAATTTGTTTCTCAATTTAACACTTCTGCTACAAATTTTTAACAGTTTCAAGTTCTAACAATATATGACAACTCAGTAAACTCTATATATAATAGATAATGAAATTGGGATAATTTCTCTTCTATTCATATAAACAACAATAAAAAATATGTCAAGTTAATGTTTATTAAATTATTATTTTTATAAACTTTGTCAGGTTATAAATATAAATCCCTCAATCCGCAACATAACTTCAAAGTTTCGTAGACAAGGCCATTTCACATGGTGACTGAGAATCCAAAACCCATTTAATTCCCCAGCGGGCACAAATTTAAATATAGATTGTAAAAATTAACCATTTTTAATACAATCATGCTGTCATTCTTAATAGGAAGAAGCAGAACATTATTTATTCTAACCAGGCACCATCAACTAATTTTTAAGACAATTTGGTGTACTATAATGTAGGAGTCTAGGGCACATGGAAGCCGGGTCAGGTGGGAGTCTAGTCAGGTAGAAATGTAATCAGCATTTTTTTTTTCCTTTTAAACACTTGAAAAATGTTTACGCCTGAAGAAAAACATCACATACCAAATGAGAATATGAAATCATATAGAATAGCAAGATAGGATGGCAAGATAGGCAATGGAACTCATATACATGGTCCCTCTGCCATTCTATATGATACCCTGTACCCACATGGATATATAATTTTTCTTTTCTCCAGGGCCTGTTATAAGTTTAGACTCAACAACAATTATTTAGTGTTTCAAATAACGGCAGTTATACCGGTAGTTATAACGTTTAAGCTAGGTTACCGTCAATGAAATGGACTTTAGAAAACGGATAACGTTTTTAACCCGTTGTTATATTGCCCGTTATCAAGGTTCTAAACAACGGAAACGTGACCGAAATGGTAGGGCACCGTTGGGGTTTTTTCTGTTTAAACAGGGTTTAAACGGAAAAAAATGATTTTCTATTTTAATATAAAAAAACATTTTAAAATATAAAAATGAGAGAAAAATATGAAAATATAAAAAGGAAAAAATATTTGAAATGTCAAGTATTAAAGATTTCATAATGTAAGAATGACGGATCATATGCACAAACAAATTATACATAATTAATAAGTTTATTTTAAAAATAAAGGAAACATTCAAAGTGCACCTTTTGGTGACATTTGACAGTGATGATGTGAACAAGTTATTTCCTCAGCTCAATTTTCGATACCCTCATTTCAAATAACAACAGGAAAAGGGGGTTAAAAGCGAGAAACCCACCTCTAGTTTTAGGTTAAACCTACCTACAAAATTAGTCAACGCATAGAACCACTTAAGGTGGGCACGACGTTAATTTGCCGTTAGTTTTTAAGTTGTTTAGTGCACGTGTTGTGTATATGATGAAAATACTCTTATACTATTTTGTAATTATTTTTTATATTTAATTCCTCTCAAAATATTTATGGGGGACTTGTTTGCAAATAATTCAATCATCTTCTTCTCTCATTCTTACCCACTCTACCATTACCTCACATACCCAACCCAAACCCACACCCACGCTCAACCCGATACCATTCCTCTCTCGGTCTCTTTACCCTCCTATCTCTCTCATCTTTCATCGTTTCATCCCCCCCCCCCCCCCCCCCCCCCCCCCCCGTCAAATGCAAATCAAAAGAACTCATTAAACTTGAACCTAATAAATTTGTCAAATCTTAACTCAAACCCATCAAATCTGAATACAATCCAACACTCTCACATATCTTCATCACCATTGTTGCTTCCTCTCTCTCTCTCCTCTCTTTCTCTTCACCTTTCCCACTCTCTCAAATCTAAATCTAAAAGACCCAATAAATTTGAACACAACAAAACCATAAATCTAAATTCAAGCCCAACAAACCCATCAAATCCGAATGTAATCCAACAATCTCATCTCTTCCTCCTCACCCTCTTCGCCTCCTCTCTCTCTCTCTCTTTCTTTCTCTTCTTCTTCCTCTCATACTCCTTACATACTCAAAACTCATTTCAACCCGAAATCCGAAACCCAAACTCAAAATTGAACCCAAAATTCAAAATGAGGGTATTTTCATCATATACAAAACAGGGGCATTGTATGTAGCTTAAAAACTATGTGCGTTGTCCAATTTTGTAGGTGGGTTACCTGGTTTGGCCTAAAACTACATGTGGGTTTCTCACTTTGACCCCCCCCCCCAAAAAAAGTTACTAAACATCCCGTTGTAGCCCGTTTTAGCCCGTTTCAGCCCGTTTTGTGCCATTTTTGCACGTTTTGATTAGGGATGGCAACCGGGCCAGGTTGACCCGCGACCCGCCCACTCTAACCCGGCCCGGAATTAAGCGGTTCGGGTCGGGGTCGAACCCGTGGGTCAATCCGGGTCGACAAATTTGTAAACCCAACTCACTCGACCCGGCCCACGAACCTATTGACCAAGTCAAACCCGCCCACCAACCCGCAAGTTTCGATCGATTAAATTTTTGGATTTCACCCGTGGGTTTGACCCATTTGGAATTTTTTCGTTTTTGTTTTTTTGCTATTTATTTTTTTAATCTTTTTTTTGCTACAAAATATATGTATATATGTATATATACTGCAAATATATATGTGCTAGATTTGCCTATGGGCACGTGCCTACGGCACGTCTTCAGAACGATACAGCATATGAAAAGCCTTGTAAACAGTAAATCAACAATTATGTAGCTCAAGTTTGAATAGTATGACAATAATTAGTTGTAAATAAAAGTCAATGTTTCCATGAGTGTGTGTGTGTGTGTGTGTTTGTGTGTGTATAGAGAGAGAGAGAGAGAAATAATTAAATAAATAAAGGAGTTGTTTGGGGATTTGAATTTGAGTTTTGGGGTGAAACATTTGGGGGAAAAAATATATTTTGTTAGGTTAGATCTGGGTCTTTGATTTTGGGGATTGAAGGAGAGCCACTTGACAGCTTTCTTTGTGTTTTATGATATAGATATATGCATATAGATATACTCTAAAATATTTCATTTTTTTATAAAAATGAGTGAACATCAAAATTAATTGATTACTACCCACTACAAAATTAGACAACCCCCAACCTAGCTATTTATAGCAAACTCCATCTCACTTCTCTCATCTAACTCCATCTCACTTCTCTCATCTAACCAATGTGGGAGTGGGACAAAGTTTTCAAAGATTAAAATCCAATTGTATTTAGTCCCACATTGGTGAAATGAGAAAAGTGGGGAGGTGGAGTTGGCTATATATAGCTAGGGAGAGATGGGCTAATTGAGTAGTGGGTAGTGGGCAATTAAAATTTTTGTTCACACTTCACACCCATTTGACTCATGAATTTAACTCATAATTTTTTTGTTAAAATTTTTTTGAGTTACAAAAAAAATTAACTAATGAATTTCATGGGCCAAACCGTGACCCGGCCCGACCCAATACGGGTTCACGGGTTGACCAGGTCGAGTTTTTCTCTTTCCAACCCGACCCGGCCCGGCCCGATTAATACGCCAATCCGACCCGAGCCCGCCCGAAACACAGGCCAACCCGAATGGGTTGGGCCCGGCCGGGTCGACCCGAATGCCATCCCTGGTTTTAATGACAAAATGAATGGAAATATTTTTAACATCTGTTTTAAGCCCTAAACGAAACGTTTTACCTGTTTCCCATTTAAACGAAGCATTTAAACCTTTTTTCAGTTTTTTTGAACCTTGCCCATTATGGCCGTTATACCACCGGTTATTTGATATATCTGACAGATTGATATCCATTTAATGTTGGAAAATAACAATGATTTGTTTCTTTTGGGCTTAGATTGAAACCCAATGGGAAACCAAATTTGGTTGATTCAAAAACGTATATGTGATAGTAAAAAGGAAAATAAAAGAGCAAAAATGTTATCACCTATTTTCGCTTCATCTTCTCTGCTCAAACCTAATTTTACAAGAGCTCGATGCCACCTCTTGTATTCGTCATCTTCTCACATTGTTGTATTCTTATGTTATAAACTTAAATAGTATGTCTAATCTTTTAGCAATCTGTCTTTTATGAATTAAATTGCAATATCATGTAGGTGATTATATATTTTGGTTTTAACTATTATATTGCTTGTGGAAAATTTGTTGGTATTTGTGATACATAAATATAATATATGTAATGGTTGTTTAAATCACATTTAATATATATATCTTCCTCTGTTATGACAACCAGATAGTTTTTTAATATCGCCGAGATTCGACATCCGATATGAATATTTACCATCTGATACGATACTGATATCCAATATTTAAAACCTTGCACTTATCAACAATGAAATTGCAAATCCTAAGTAGCAATTATAGTTATAGATTCGCCCTGTCTACAACTATTTGTTGCTCTATTGATCTTATGGTCAATTTCTATCCTAAACAGATGGTCGGTAATGAAGCATGAATATTTCTAATTTTCTATAGGGCAGTCATATCATGCCAAAAACATACATACTACCACAACACTGTCTTTCCTAAATAATATT
The DNA here is from genome assembly GCA_017893485.1 of Hemerocallis citrina. Lineage (NCBI taxonomy): Eukaryota > Viridiplantae > Streptophyta > Magnoliopsida > Asparagales > Asphodelaceae > Hemerocallis > Hemerocallis citrina. The sequence goes on along the minus strand of JACEHZ010000071.1, from coordinate 677,969 downwards.
TAAATGTTTCCTCCTGTTAGTGTGTAATATCCCGTATCTTACAATATTAGAATAAATATAATATATGTATATAGTATGGTATTATATGAAATGATTATGGTGGCCTATAGATATATATATATATGAGTGGGCCTATATGAATTAATATTATGAAGGCAGCATATGGTTTAAGTGGGCCCGGATGGATTTCATGTGGGTATTCATGTGCTGCTCACGTGAGCTAGGTGGAGGATGTAGGAAATAATCCCACATCGCCAAATGAAAAGGAAATAATAGTGTATATATAGTATTTGCCAATGAACAAAGGGTACCTACAAGTCTTGACACCTTTTGTGAGGCTAGCCTGTGGTGTGCCGTTATTAGGAACTTTTTTCGCGTGTGCACAGCTGGGCCGGGCTCGGGGTATTACATAATGTGTCATATTGCATCGTTTCAAGCATCTTGCTGTACATGGCTACATGCTTCTTAAAAAGCTGGTTACTCATTCTTTTATGAGCTTGAAGGTGAGCAATTTTATGCAAATGAAATAGTGACAAATAATCATCCTAAAATATCGACCACATACTGCATATAGCTGTGAATCGAGCTACACTAATTCCAAGACTTGATGAATTTCAATTGTATGTACAATGTGTTAACTTCCAGCACTGTTGAGTGATTTGATTCGTGTATGTCTTTTATAGCCATATATGCTCCAAAATACTTCCTTATATCTTATACTCAGAAGTTTCTATAGCATTACGCTACCACTTTTGCAATAGTAACATGAGCAGAAACAAAAACCATTTCAATAATATGCACTCTGGATATGGCAATGAAAATGCTGAAGAGCAGAAATGGAACATTCGAAAGGGTTAGGCATATCAATATAAAGAGTCAAAACCAAGTTAATGACCACTGGATTGGATTCAATGCTGGATTCAATGGATACCAACCCACTGAATCACCAAGTAAGATGCAAGGAATTATGTCCAGTTGGATCACTTTAGCTCAAACAAATCTTGAAGTCAACTAATTAAATGTAACAACCATTTGATTATAGATTGAGACCCCCGAATTAAACCCAATATATTCAAGTTCAAATTAACAATCCGTACCTTTTCAAGTTTTTTCAAGATGGAAGCCTCGTAATCTTGAAATCCAGTGCCAGCCACATTGCTAGATTTGGGATTGATGGTTTCAGCATTGTAAGCAGGGGAAGTGCTTGGTATATTATTTGCACCAGGTTGAAGTGGAAGAACCAGTAAAGGATTAGAAATACTGCCGCTCATAGTTTTGGTAGCTGCAACCTGAATTGGAATAACAACTATAATCAATAAGTAGACGAGAGAAAAATGGATGACATTTATGAGAAGGAACCAAGAAAAGTTAAATGTAGAAAAGTAGCTATGGTAATCACATAAGCTGAATTGCTATTACGAATATGAAGAGTTAAGTTGGTACGCCGTCCTTAAGCCACGTACAGAAGTATATTATCTTTACCCTCGATTGTTCATTTCTTATAAATATCATAGAGCTAGCAGGCATTGTGAGAAACTATGAAGCATGATACTAGAATGTAACACATCACAAACAACAGGCATTAACTGCCAACAGAATATTTTCATTACGTAACATATAAGAAGTAAATCTAAGGGACATGCTACAAGCAAGCTGCTGCAATCCCAGTGCAGCAAAAGACGCACTTCAAGATAACCTTTTATTTTTGTGTATGTCATCTGGCTCTGCCTTGACCAAAACAAAATAATAATAATGACAATTTACAAATTTGAACAATAGAATCCAAACTAATAACATCATATTTTTGCTCTGGTGAGGTCTTCTTTTATTTACAGAATGGAACATAGGACACATAACCCTGCACAGACATGATGACACGGAAATTACTTATTAGGACATAGCAACTTGACAAGAAATGTTAAAAGAGAGCGCACACGATGACATATATACAAGCGTGCATACAGTTGAGAATCAATGTCTCTAATTGTAGAGTAACTTATAATGTTCGCACATGTGCTAAAAGATAATTAATCATACATCTTATGAGACTGAATAAGAGAGAGGACTACTTCAAGTTTCAACCTTCTGATAAGTGGCTTATACATTACTCTTCTTACACTCAAAAGTTTATCTTACAATGTTGACTAGATTGACATCATTTTCACATATAACACAATCTCTAGCTATAACAGAAAGTAAGAACATGTTTCAATGTTAATAAGTTTGAATACGCATTTAGAAACTATGGATGATGTGTAAGAGATGTTTAGAGAAGTGGCCAAGAAGTGTCAAAGATTAAACATCCAATATAAAATTTAGGGACCATGAGGAAAGGATCCGAGACTCAGAATTAAGTGTTGGTGTTCAAGACGAATATCGCTTCCGGATAGAAGTAATTAGAGCATCACAGTCGTTTGCTATTTATCCACTTTATGCATTTTTTAGCAAACGAATCGCTGCAGTCGTTTGATGTTTATGCCTATATTGACGATTTCACAACAGTAGATGGCTATATATGAGAGCAGATATAAGAAAATGCATATTATACAGGACAAGAAGATCCGTCCCACTAAAAAAATTATTTTTTATTTCGTCAGACGGAACTAGAAAGTCCGTTGCACGAATTTTTTAATTTTTCCGCAACAAAAATTGCCAAAAAAACCAAAAACTCCCCCTGGACGGATCTTCAGTGAAGGGGGGCCATTTCTTTTTTTCACTAAAAAAATCGTTTTAATTATTAAAAATTCAAAAAAATTATTTAAAAATCGTAGGACGTATCTCGAAGATCCGTCCGATCTTTTAAAAAAAATGCTATATTATACCATTTTACCACTGCAGCAAACTCACTTTTCTATAGGTATAATATGCATTTAGCCATTTTTTAGCAAACCACGACTGTGGATGCCCTTAAGCTATATAAGTTTTCCCACATCACAGGTACCCATAAATAAAAGCATCTTCTTTCTTATTCAGTTAAAGGTGTTGTAAGAGTAAATAAAAGAACACCAGCTCGTATTCATATCCACTTTTCTATTATGCATTACTTATTCTTCATCTAGAAAAGCTTTGATACACCATAACAGTCGTCCATATTCTTATATTTCTGTTGATCTTTTTGTTATATTAAAATATGTATTAGTGGTTACTAGGGCTGCAATCGAGCCGAGCCGAGCCGAGCCGAATACCTTCAGGCTCGAGCTCGGCTCGTTTACGAAACGAGCTCAGTTTTGAGCTCAAGCTCGGCTCGTTTACGAAACGAGCTCTGTTTTGAGCTCAAGCTCGGCTCGAGCTCGGTTCGAGCCGAGCTTTGACCGTATTCGAGCCGAATAGCTCGCGAGCTTAGCCTTAAAAAAAACCCCAAGCTCGAGCTCGGCTCGATTACGAAACGAGCTTAGTTTTGAGCTCGAGCTCGGTTCGAGCCGAGCTTTGACCGAGCTCGAGCCAAATAGCTCGCGAATAGCTCGATTCGTTTGCAGCCCTAGTGGTTACATAGGAAAAGAGTTTGTAGTGAAGGAAGTAAAGTGTTAGAATAAACTGTTATAGGTGTACATTTTCAACATAGAAGGAATGAGAGAAGAAAGACATGTCAAAAAGAACAAGACGGAAGAGAGATGTTCCAAGACGTTCACTCTCACAGAAGTTATAACTCAGTTTGTGATACCATTTTTGTATTAACTTCAGCTCTAAATAGGCTTTTACATGATATGACCAAATGCGTTAGATCATCTTAAATTGACTAATCAATACAATAAATTATAACACCCATTTCTCTTAAAAGATAATTGGATTTAGAAGTATTTTTGAAAATTCTCGGTTCTGCAAGACGGAAAATTCAAGCTGTGGACTTCTCATATCATTTTGTCACAGGCCGACGTATGAAGCTTCAAGGGTAATACTAAAAAATGTCATATTTCCTTGGGACAGTTACAGAAAAGGAGAAGTAAACCTTAAGAATCATCCTCTAATAATAAAGTCAAGCAGCTATTGCTACCCAGAGCCGGCATACTATCTCAGCAAGTAATTTTCATATTCCAGATAGTTCCATTGAAAGGAAATCAAATGCATAAACTAACTAACACCAAAACAGAAAGAAAATAAAAAATAATACAAATGAAAAACTCACTGCAGCATCTTTGGAAGACATTACAACAATTGCAGAGGCAATCTTCTTTGATTTCTTCGACCTGATGACAACATCCTCAACTCCACCAAATCTTTCAAATATTTCCCGCAGCTCAACGGAGCTATAGTTCCCCATTTCTCTATCCCAGGATACCTTTAATACCTTCTCTTTGTCCACACTCACTCCCCCAGCATCACCGACCTTTTCTTGCCCGGACGCCTAACAAAACAGGGGGGGGGGGGGGGGGGGGGGGGGGGGGGGGGGGGGGGGGGGGGGGGGTAAGCAGATATACTTATACTTCAATACAATATTAGGACAATTTAATGTGCCCAGTTATCCTCAAAAGCAATTAATTACTGGATCTTTCAACCAAAAAACTGAAAAAGGCAATTGCAACAACAACAAAGCCTTCATCATAATTTTCTTTTTATAAATAAAAAAAGACGATACCTTTACTTTTTTTTTTTAGAGGTAAAGACTATCTTGCTTCATAGTTTGATTCATTATAAAATCAATTAATCACGAAATGAACAAAATGCCTTACAATTATACGTTGGAGTGCATACATACTGCCCATATGATACAACCTTAGGTGAAGTATGACATTAAAGTTTTCTCAATTTCTCCATGTGAGTTGTGACCACTTAAATTTGGTATAATAGTGAGTTATTCGGCGTAAGTTGTCGATGGTACTAGTTCGACTATAGGTTTTATGTTGTAGATATTATGTTATTTATGTCAGTGGTTATGTGCTTTCGGGTTTAGATACTACTTATTTAAAAAGATAGTACAACAAATTTCAATTTATCATTTTTATCATTCAAGCATATGTGTTTTTTTTGTCTATATTTCTATTGAATTTCAAGAAGATTATATCAACTTAAATCGAATCAAATAAACAGTTAAATTTACCGAAGCCGCAAAACTGTTGTCGACTTTCTTGGCCTTCCTCGCCTGAAACTCCTCCAACTCCCTCTTCATCTCGGCCGCAATACTCTTCTCCCTCCTCCTCACCACATCCTCCTCATCCACCTCCCCCCTCGCTGCAGCCGCCCTCTCCCTCTCATCCAAATCGGCAGCCAGTTTCCTCCTCTTCACTCCCAACTTGGAATCCCTCAAAATCCGCTCCAACCGGGCGCGGATTTTGGCATCGAAGACGGCGCGCTTTGCATCGTCTCTGAGGACCTCGAAAGAGGAGGTGAGGCGCTGGAAGTCGGCGGTGGCGTTGGGGTCGTCGGGGCGCTTGTCAGGGTGGCGGATTCGAGATTGGTTGCGGTAGGCTTTCTCGATTTCTTTGAGAGTTAGGTTGAAGGATTCTTGGCCGGAGGGAAGACCGAGGACGGAGTAGTGGTCCACATCATCGTCGGATCCGGCGCCGGCCATTGATTAGGGTTTGGGGGTTTGAAGGGGGGAGGACAGCAAAGCTAGGGTTTCGTCAGATTTCGGGGGATTTGGATTTCGAATTCATTATTTGGAGAGATGAAGAAGAGCAGGAGACACAACAACCGCCCGATCAATATCTTAATCATGATCTTGATCGGACGGCTAGCGGAGCGAATGCACATCAAAAATATATATTGGTATTTTATAGTCCTTTCTTATCGCTCCATATTTGACATCACCATATTGTGAGAAAGGACCACCAGGATATAGTTCTAGTCTTGGCTGATGCAAAATAATAATCACTAATTTAGAAATTTCATCAAAATGTTGAAAGCAACAATGCAACCACATAAATTTAAAAAGCAACATTCGCAAACTAATGTCTACAAAACTCAAAATGGCGTATAACAGCGATGGGCATCGGTCGGTATCCGACCTAATAAGGATCATCTACCACCGATCCAAAGAAGATCGGTTTTTTAAATTTTCTCATCCGCAAACCAATCTGAACCTTAATTGGATCGGTTTCCATTCAAGCCCATTAAGCTCAATTTGGATTGGATTGGATGATCGGTTTGGCGTGCTACTTTTCACCTTCAACATCATTCATTATTTTGTTAAAATTTAAAAGATAAACTTCAATAAAACTTAAGAAACAACCTGCTATTTGTTATTCAGAAATGAATTTAAAATGAAGATTCATATAACCACAAGTTGTTAATGAATTTTGCACTAATTGTTTGAGATGACGTTTAAATGGGTGAGATAAACTGCTTTTTCACTTGCATACTTCTATAACCTTAGTTTATTATCATAAAAGAAACATCAATAACCATACCTAATTGAATTTCAGGTACAATAAAAAAAGATTTAGAAAACAATTTCTGATTGACTTGATTAAAGTAACTACTAAATGTTACATCAACTTCATGATTCTATTAAGTTGGGTCATACTGTAAATCAAGCATTTCTCAACAATATAACACACATGATTATGGAGAATCAAAACATAGGTAGAACAACTGCTCGGTTTGTATTAAAGAAATTAAAGAAGACTGTTTGTATCTCCAAGATAATGAGAAATGACTATTTGTATATTTAAAAAATTAAAGGAGAAGTATATTTTTTATAGACTTATGCATAGAGGTACGGTCGGTTCGGTTTCATCCGTTATGTGAAAGGCCCATCAAACAACCGAACCGGTCCAGTTGGTTATTGAAGATCAAGAACCAGGCCAACCCAAACCCCCAATTGGTTTGGTTAAAAACCGGTCGGTTCAGATTGGATTGGTTCGGATTGGTCGGTTCGAATAATAGTTGTCCACCCCTAGCGTATAACATCAATCCAAACAAAAGGAAGCAACCAACCTTCATTTATCAAATGGTAGAGAGACCACATCTCCCCAGCACAAAACGTCGTGTCGTTGCCCTTCACATAATTCAAGCACAGCATTCAATCCCCTAAACCGATCAAATCAACAACAACACAGCACAGTCAATTCCTTTACCTTCATCATCACAAACCCAAGATCCGCATTGTAACGCCCCGAATTCCAAATAAGGCTGAATTCGAGATTTCACAGGATCTTTACTTCACTTCGTACAATTTTACAAGAAAAATTAAAACTTTTCTCAATAATACATCAGAGTTACAGTACACTTTGTTTACACAGCGAAAAAATAAAAGATTACAATAAAATAAATACAACATCTTTAAATAAGAATAATATCAGCACATCCACTTTATTGCTTCATGAACTTCCATTACCTGCATGTAAGAGTGTGGGTACGTCAGTTTATTTCAACCGACGAAATGTTATACACGGCTATCCTCTCTATGCCGAAGACAGTATAACAATCTCATTACTTTAATAAATCACAAAAAAAGATTGAATGAACAATGAAGTATTAAATCGTGACTACGCTAAATATGTAAATGTATGTCATGCCTTAATGTCTAATGCACACAATTTTATACTAAGATGACACTAATGCACAATTATTTGGATTCTATGCATCCCATACTACATAGGCCCGAGGACAAGCGCCTACGTACTCCACAATAAAGGGCTCGATCCCTCGCCATGACAACTACCCGGTAATAAAACAAGGTTTAGATCATTCCACGAATATGGGTCCTAGCCCGACAACTATTATAACGGTTCCCTCATCGTGCGAATCATCCCGCAAGTGCCCCTTTAGCTCCGATATACGCATATACATTGGAGACAACAAACTATCCGCCCGACTTCGTCAAGTCCCGGATTTAAATAAAAACTCATCTCCCACAGAGCAACCTTAGTCCGCCGACTGGGTCTATAGTCCCGATGAATCGCCATAGCTAACCCACCGCCCGACTATAAAGAGTGCCCCACTTACGTTTGCCTAGGTCTTACTACAACTTCACTTAAGTGCCTAGCTATTTAGTCAAGACATGAATAAATTTCCAAGCCTAGAATTAGTCTTACCTCTTGCCGGTCTTAATCACAAAACCGAGATGGATCCACAACCATATCTCAAAATTATATCTCAATTCTTTTTATTTCAACATTGCCGGTAACGAGGTTTTACTAACTCTAAAACTCAACAATTCATGTACAAGAATTTATGGGTACACATACCCTTTAATAATCATGTCTTAAACTTATTATATTCATGTCTCTAACTTATCCATAATTTGTTTTATGTCTCGTTTAGCATCAATACATGAATCTCTTATCAAATCATAATTTCATTTATAAATTAACAACAATAATGAATTCATCACTTGCAATTTCATTTAAAATTTAAACTCATGCAATAACTCCAAATAATCAAGTACAATCTTTACAAGAGAAAATAATCCACATAATTTCAAACAATAACTTTGGAGTCAAAAATTTATTTACTAATTCAATTCCCATCTAAAAATATTTTAAAAAAAATTATAATTGGCTCTAATAATTTCCCCTTTATCTTTAAAAAAAAGGATTTTTCTTCATGTTTAAAAGTATCTCAACACTTTAAAACCCCAACCAAACAAAAGGTGAGGGTCGAGTTTCGAACCTGTGACAACACAGCCAACGCTCAAGGCCCTCAGCCACTAAACAATTAGTCCATGTGGACTTGGTGTCTAAAAGTCAGACCGCAAATCCCAAACGCCTAACTTTGGGTTTCGGAAAATATTAAAACAAAACAAAACAAGTTGAGCCTAACAAGTTTCGAACCCAAGACTTCTTATAATTATAGTAATGATCTGTGGTGTACTAGCTAGCCAAATATTCCACATGTGATTATCGATATCAAATTATATTGTTATTCTTTTGTTCAACTTTCTGTCATTCTATTATTTTCCATAAAACTCTCTTTCTCATTTAATCTAATCCTTCATTAGATTGTAATTAGTTCATCTAAATTAGACTTTCTCTCTAACAATAGCTCATAATCATATAATTCCTATTTTTGACAAATCTCTTAAATTCAATTTTTATCTTCTCTTTATAAAAAAAGATTTGTTCTTTCCAATTAATCAAAATAAACAATTGTTGTTTCTTACCTTCAATTTAAAATAAATCTTTTGTGCACCGACTTAATTATAAAAATAAATACATCATTTAAACCACAAGAGAGATTTTTCACAAATTTTCTTACAAAATGTACAAAATAACAAATATCATAGTGTGATTCATGATAATAACTTAATTTGTTTTTTTTTCTTATTTCTTAATCAATAGTAACATTTCTACAATTTGGCATACATAAAAGCATGAATTTATCTTCTAATTATCATATCAAATTTATACTACTCATTTAGCATGCAATCCCATACAATTAGAAAGTATAGGATCTCCCACCTTTTTGAAGTTTGAACAATGAAAAGAAAGATGGATCACTCCTTCTAGCTCCAAAGCAACACCTAGAACTTCTCCTCATAGCAAGAGTTCCTCTCATAGCTATGGCTTCAAGCACAAGAACACTACTCTCTTTCTTTTTCTTTCTTCATTTTTGATCTAGTTTTTTGGTGTGAAAAGAATGAGAAATGGGGATGCTATTTATAGAATTTTGGGAGGGTCTAATGTGCAAAAATACACGCCTAATAAATTACTAAATTTAATTTTCAACCTCTTCATTTTCTGAACTCCTAAAAATCCCAAACTCATAAACTTTCCAACTCTTCAGGTTTGCAACCCCAAAACTACAAAACCTTTCCCCTTTCCCACTAGGACAAAGTGACAAACCGGCCTCTTCTCACTAGCTCCACGTCAGGCAGTTGACGAAGTCAATCAACACATTCAAATAGGCATATATTTGTTGTTGGTTTGATTCCTTCACGGGTGGGCCCCCACATTCACATTCACATTTACCATTACTAGTATTATACACGTGCATTGCACGTGGGGAAAATGGGGAGGGGGAATGAAAAGGACAAAAAAAAATCTAGTATCATACACGTGCGTTGCACATGGAAAAAACGGGGAGGGGGAATGAAAAGGACAAAAAAAAATCTACCAACACGTGCGTTGCACGGGTTGGTAGAATGACAAACATTTACAAATGAAACTAAGGCCTTCTCCCATTATAATATTAGAGATTAGAGATTAGAGATTTGCTGATATATATCCATCAGCTCATCTGTTTTTAATAATCCCATTACCTTAAATACATATATATACCATTACACTTATTAATCCACTAATACAACATCTTTACTATTTTAATTGGAGAGTTGGGGTTTGTAACAAACCAACCCTGATTTTGTAACTATATAAACACGTATAATGTACGTCCAAACTATATCTAACAACTATAAGTGTGCACTGCACGTGTAGCCCAAATCAAAACATTCAAATATAAACTAATTTTTTTAATTCAATATATATATTCATTTAATTTGATGACTTTACCTTTTTTTAGCGTGCATCACACGTACATTATACTAGTCTATTATAACCACATAACCATATAATCACCATTATACAATTTATATTATCACACAATCTGTTCTATATATATTATATTATACATTTACAACTATATTATTTTGAAAACTACGGGGTGTTACACACACTCCGAAATTTATTTTGAAAATAAATACGCTTAAGTACGTTTACCGAAAACACGTGCCTCGCACGTAAAACACGAAAATACGAAATTTGGTTTTATCAATGGAGTTTTTTTTAAAGATAATAAAATGTAACATAAGAAAATATATTTATTAATTTTACGACGTAATTGCTCCGTACATAGAAGACACGTGCATTTCACGTACAAAATCATTTTAATCAAAATGGAGAAAAATGAACTTTCGTTTATAAAAATAAATTTGAATACACTAAATAAATAATTTAAACCCATAAAAAATATTGCATGTAGCGGTGAAAACACATAATCGATACGTGCATCGAAAATACATAAAAAGCACGTAAAAATACAGAGATTGAAATATGATATTTTTGTTGACTCAAAATAGGGTAAATTAATACAAAAATTGCATAAATAGTCGGTAATCAAAATACATGGTGAAAACACGTTACAAAATATACGTGCGTAACACACAAGGACAAAATTGTCATTTCCAATTTTGCGGGGTGTTACATGCATTGTCCTCCCTCGACTCGTACAGCTTCTTCAGCCTCAGCCCCTGAAAATCACCATCAATTTCTTGATTCATTCTTCGGCAATTCATCAAACATTTTTTGTGCATAAACTGAAATGCTTACCATATTCGTTGTGAGTGCATTGAGCGCGTGCGGCCTGTTCAGCACCGCCGCACGTGCGCTGGCTTTGCCTTCCACAAGAACTTGAAACACCACTCGATTATTCAAGCTCAATGATCGCAGGTTGGCCAGAGGGCTTCACACTAGATAAATAGATGGAAAGAGGCATTTCTAGATGCTATAAAAGAAGTAAGAAAAGATCTCGACATGGATTTTGACTTGGATCGGGAATTTACTAATAACAGTTAGCCAGAAGGGCAGAAAGCACTCATAGATCAGCAGCTTTAATTGCTTCATCATAACCCTCTCTTGAGCCTTACTTTCGGGAACCACACCATTTTAGTCTTGCATGGATTCACGCTAAGAGTCAAACACCCGTTCCTTGCTATTGAATTGAGTTTGCAAGGAAGTTTGGATGTTCAAAGTTGGCCTTCCTTGCCTGGAGCGAAGCCATTGAGAAGGAGTCTTACCATTCCCAATATGAGAATGGACCGGCTCAAAAAAATCCCAAAAAAAAATCAACTAAAAAAATAAAGTGCATAAACTGAAATGCTTACCAGCCTGTTCAGCACCGCTGCACGTGCGCTGCTTTGCCTTCCACAAGAACCTGAAACAAAAATCGATTAATCAATCAAAAATTCCAAAAAATATCCATAAAAAAATAAAAAAATAGAGAGAGTTACTTGAGTCCGTTTGTTTTGTTGTTTTGAAAAGAGTTTTCTGAATAGAGTTTTCTGAAAACTGTATTCTGAATAGAGTTATTCTGAAAATGAGTTTAAAAGCTGTTTGGTTATATTTTTTCTGAAAACTGTATTCTGAAAGCTGTTTATCTGAAAAAGAGAGTTTAGAAGCTGTTCTGTTATATTTCTAGCTGAAAACTGTTATCTGAAAGCTGTTTTTCTGAAAAAACGAGTTTAAAAGCTGTTCTGTTATATTTCTTGCTGAAAACTGTTATCTGAAAGCTGTTTTTCTGAAAAAACGAGTTTAAAAGCTGTTTTGTTATATTTCTTGCTGAAAACTGTTATCTGAAAGCGGTTTTTCTGAAAAAGAGAGTTTAAAAGCTGTGTTGTTATATTTCTAGCTGAAAACTGTTATCTGAAAGCTGTTTTTCTGAAAAAGCGAGTTTAAAAGCTGTTCGGTTATATTTCTTGCTGAAAACTGTTATCTGAAAGCTGTTTTTCTGAAAAAACGAGTTCAAAAGCTGTTCGGTTATATTTCTAGCTGAAAACTGTTATCTGAAAGCTGTTTTTCTGAAAAAGCGAGTTTAAAAGCTGTTCGGTTATATTTCTTGCTGAAAACTGTTATCTGAAAGCTGTTTTTCTGAAAAAACGAGTTCAAAAGCTGTTCGGTTATATTTCTAGCTGAAAACTGTTATCTGAAAGCTGTTTTTCTGAAAAAACGAGTTTAAAAGCTGTTCGGTTATATTTCTAGCTGAAAACTGTTATCTGAAAGCTGTTTTTCTTGAAAAACGAGTTTAAAAACTGTGCTGTTATATTTCTAGCTGAAAACTGTTATCTGAAAGCTGTTTTTCTGAAAAAATGAGTTTAAAAGCTGTTCGGTTATATTTCTAGCTGAAAACTGTTATCTGAAAGCTGTTTTTCTGAAAAAAAAAGTTCAAAAGCTGTTCGGTTATATTTATAACTGAAAACTGTATTCTGAAAGCTGTTTATATAAAAAAGAGAGTTTAAAAGGGGTTCTGTTATATTTCTAGCTGATCCCTGTTATCTGAAAGCTGTTTTTCTGAAAAAACGAGTTCAAAAGCTGTTCGGTTATATTTATAGCTGAAAACTGTTATCTGAAAGCTGTTTTTCTGAAAAAACGAGTTTAAAAGCTGTTTTGTTATATTTCTTGTTGGAAACTGTTATCTGAAAGCTGTTTTTCTGAAAAAGAGAGTTTAAAAGCTGTGCTGTTATATTTCTAGCTGAAAACTGTTATCTGAAAGCTGTTTTCCTGAAAAAGCGAGTTTAAAATCTGTTCGGTTATATTTGTGACATTTTTTAAAATCAATTTGCATTCATCATTTGCTGACATTTGTTTAATTGTTGCAGTTAGATTGCAATGTTGTACAAGTATTGGAAGGGAAAACTTGAGCAGCATGTGAATGGAGCAAAAATCAGACGCCATCATCTCCAAGATTGATTCGTCACGTTAGGGAACAAAATTAAAAGAAGCTCTTGTATGGAGGTTTTTGTGAAGCAACTAATCTCAGTTCATGTATAAGTTATGATTCTTGGATAAATGTTTTGAGATTTCTTGGATAGCGTGCAGTGTTTGGTTAACTCTAATTATTTGGATAGACTGATCTTGCTCAACCTGTAGGGTGCAGTTTTTTAAATGACTATATCAAAGAAAATTTCTACGGCCTGAGCCAAACAATTTATTCAGAAAAATAAGCACTACATATTTAAAATAAAAACAATCCCATTCAACTATACTCAACCAATTTATTCAACAAAGCAAGCTTACTTCATTACTTTTGTTTACATTGTTCAACAATCCCACGTAAACTATCATTAATGGCATGGGATCGATACATATATTATGAGAATAAGTTCTACAATTTGTTGTCAGCAATCATTACAAACAAGCATGCTGTTAAATCTCCTATTTGTTGTCTACAGTCACTGCATGCTGCCTGGAGCTGCTGCTGTTGCTTCTTAACTCCTTGATTTGAAAACTGTAGAGCAGGCAGATCTATAAACAAAGAAACAATATGAGAAACTTGCTGCATTAAAATTCAAAAATATTCAAGGAATAATAAATTGTGCAGCAGAAACTTGCTACATTAACCATAAACGGAAAAGGAAAACTGAAAACCAGAGTTGAGATTTGCTTAACCAAACATTTGCAGACTGCGGCCCATGCTGAACAATTAGGAAACCTGAAACCTGAATCATTCTGAACCATGCTAAGAAGATTATATAAAGTGTAAGATAACAATGTTAACAATGCTAATAAGAAGCTGGACACCAGCTTAAGCAGATTACAATGGAAACTTTGTAAAGAAACTGAAAGTAAACATTACAAAATAAAATATGGGAGGGGTGCAAACATTACAAACTTTGTAAAGAAACTTTGCAAAGAAATTTTTTCTGGGCATGTGTTCCCACTTTGTATTGACTTGGAGGCATAGACTACAAAATAAAATACGGGATCAGCCGCCATCATCTCCCACTTTGTATCTACCTTCACAACAAAAATATGAACAAAAACTTCATACTGAGGAGAGTATTACCCAAAAATATGAACAAAGTGTAAGAGTGTTTTTTTGGAAACACTATTCAGAATACTGATACCCCACACTCTATTAAGGCAGAAAAGCTCCTTTGCTATTTTCTATTTTCACAAGTAAGGATTCACAAATCCTGATGCACCATAATACAAATTGCAGAATGGTAAAACACAGTAGAATATACTGAATACAAGTGCAATTCATCATTACAACTCAGATGCTCCCCAAACCTTGAAAACATGCTGGTCTGTTTGTTGCAGGTTCTTTTTTGTTAAGTTTCCAGAAGTAAAATACATGAGTTGGCCTTTGTTTTAAGTGTTTTTTTGGAAACACTATTCAGAATACTGATACCCCCACTCTATTCAACAAAAAAACTCCATTACTCCCTTCTTTCATTACAAATAAGGATTAACAAATCCTGATGCATCATAATACAAATTGCAGAATGGTAAAACACAGTAGAATATACTGAATATACTGAATACAGTATAGTAAAACACAGTGGAATATACAGAATGGTAAAACACAGTAGAATATACTGAATACAAGTGCAATTCATCTGAACAAATCAGATGCTTTCTAAACCATCGACACCAACTGGTCTGTTTGTTCCAGGTTTCTAAACCATCTAAACCATCGACAGAATGGTAAAACACAGTAGATGCTTTCTGACTGAAGATAATGTCGATAAAATACGGGAAGCATAGACTACAAAATAATCATAAGGGATCAGAAACCATCATCTCCCACTTTGTATCTTCCTCCACAAAAATATTGATTATTAATACAAGTACTAATACCCCCCACTCTATTGAGCAAAAAAGCTCCATTCCTCCCTTCTTTTTTCACAAATAAGGATTCACAAATCCTGATGCATCATAATACAAATTGCAGAATCAGAGAAATATGTAGAATCTACTTAATACAAGTGCAATTCATCTGAACAAATCAGATGCATCATAATACATGAAAACATGTTGGTCTGTTTGTTCCAGGTTCATTTTTTTAAAATTTCCAGAAGTAATAACCTGGGTTGGCCTTTGTTATAAGTGTTTTTTTGGAAACACTATTCAAATAAACTGATACCCCCCACTCTATTGAGCAAAAAAAGCTCCATTCCTCCCTTCTTTTTTCACAAATAAGGATTCACAAATCCTGATGCATTATAATACAAATTGCAGAATCAGAGAACAAAGTAGAATCATCTGAATACAAGTGCAATTCATCTGAACAAATCAGATGCATCATAATACATGAAAACATGCTGGTCTGTTTGTACCAGGTCCTTTTTTTTTAAATTTCCAGAAGTAATAACACAAGTTGGCCTTTGTTATAAGTGTTTTTTTGGAAACACTATTCAGAATACTGATACCCCCCATTATATTTCTAGTAAAAAAGATCCATTCCTCCCTTCTTTTTTCACAAATAAGGATTCACAAATCCTGATGCATTATAATACAAATTGCAGAATCAGAGAACAAAGTAGAATCATCTGAATACAAGTGCAATTCATCTGAACAAATCAGATGCATCATAATACATGAATCTGTTTGTTCCAGGTTCAAACTTTTTTAATTTCACTGAAGTAATAACCTGAGTTGGCCTTTGTTGTAAGTGTTTTTTGGAAACACTATTCAGAATAAACAGTACCACCATTTCTAGCAAAAAAGCATCAATTTCTCCCTTTTTTTTTCACAAATAATGATTCACAAATCCTGATGCATTATAATACAAAATTGCAGAATCAGAGAACAAAGTAGAATCATCTGAATACAAGTGCAATTCATCTGAACAAATCAGATGCATCATAATACATGAATCTGTTTGTTCCAGGTTAATTTTTTTTAAATTTCCTGAAGTAATAACCTGAGTTGGCCTTTGTTATAAGTGTTATTTTGGAAACACTATTCAGAATACTGATACCCCCACTCTGTTTTGCAGCAAAAAACAGGTTTTGGATAAGAACATATCAGATCCTCCCCAAAACCATAAAAACAACATAATTCCCGGGGAAAAAAACATAGTCGCAGTCTCAGATTCATCATGCTCAATGATAAAAACTCCATACTAGAGCTGCATTTTTTACAATGCCACGCCCACTAGTACAAAGCAATGCTCTTGAAAATCCGTTCATCATTGACTATAACGACATCATCTTCGTTAGGTTTAAAAAACAAATTTATTCACTTACTGTTCTTGAAGTATTCTGAATAGTTTTTCCCAAAAAACACTTAAAACAAAGGCCAACTCAGGATATTACTTCAGGAATTAAAAAAAAAAAAAAACCTAGAACAAACAGACCAGCATGTTTTGATGTATTATGATGCATTTGATTTGTTCAGATGAATTGCACTTGTATTCAGTAGATTCTACTTTGTTATCTGATTCTGCAATTTGTATTATGATGCATCAGGATTTGTGAATCCCTTTGATATTTGCTGTTGCAGAAAAAGAAAATCATATTTGTCGTAGGCTCAGATTGTTCAATTCAATGATAAAAAATTCACAACAGGGCTACATCTTTACAATGCCACGCCTACTGCCACTTGGATCAATGTTCACCCCCCCCTATCCCCTTCCCACTTTGCCGTCAACAAGAACTGAATTCGTCATCATTGTTTAGCACAATGGTTTCATTCTTACTTAACCTTTCATTCCAAACATCAACCACAGATCAGTTTAAAGGGTATTATACATCATTTCAGTGGGTATTCAATCATATACCCCAATCTCAATATCCGTTGCTTGTCGATACAACCAAGCAGAAAGCGGCAGTGGGGTGGGGGAGGGACACATTGCAACCATTGAATGAAAACCTATCATCATTGCCTATTACGACATCATATTTGTTAGGTTTTCAAAAATTGAATTTGGATCACTTACTCCTGCCGACAATTCCATCCATTTTTCTGACCAATCATGTGGACAACATTGAATCCGTGTCCAATACCTGTTCATCCAAGAACATATCAAGATGAAATAACACACCTTGCAGAAAACATTACGTTCATAACAGTTCGAAAAAAGGAATCAGATACAAATGTTTACATTCAAATTACATTAGTGTGTTGCATCCCACATTGCCATGGCAATATCATCTCTTTTCCTATTCATACGTCTCAATTGGGAAGATGATAAATCCAACCCCTGAGATGTGGATGCGACATCTTCAGTGTGTTGGTGATGTATTAATTGTTCATCGTCGAGTTCCTCCAAAAAAGCATCGTTTTGTGAGTGCTGACATATGAAATTATGGAGTGCACAACAGGCTGTGACCATCATCACTTGTTTTGTAAAGAAGTAGTTTGGCATGTCATTAAAGATTGCAAACCTCTTCTTGAATACACCGAACGTTCTCTCAATCACATTCCGTAGCCTAGCATGCTGTTTATTAAAAAGTTGTCTAGGTTGGGTTGGTGCATGGTTGGCCCCTTGAAAGTCCTGTAAGTGGTATGGCTCACCACGGTATGGTGCCATAAAACCAGGCATATTGGTATAACCACAATCTACTAAGTAGTATTTATCGTTCGGTGGGATTGGCAACAGTTTTTCTGCTAATGCAGTCTGTATTACACGGGAATCGTTGGCACTGCCTTCCCATCCCGCGTAAACAACTGTAAACAGCATGTCAAAATCACATGCTGCCAAAACATTTTGACTGATAATACCCTTTCGAGAGCGACAAGCATTGCTTCGAATAGCGAGCACTGTAGCTTTGATTAATGTGCCATCAGCAGCACCAATAGCTCCCTACATTAATGAATTCGAATAATAGATATCACAAATCCAATCCATGAAAAAACTTTAATAATACATGACGCAATCAGGGTAACAGAATACCTTAAACCACGGGTAAAAGTCTGGAGAATTAGCGATTCTGTCATGTACAAGTGTGTAATCAGGGGGTTTGATAAGTAATGTTGCTGCTCTTGCCAAACCTTTCAATACAAGTGTAAAGTGCTTTTGGATTGTTTGAGTTGAGTGGTTAAACCCAGGGGCAGATCTAGCTTGCAACCAGTGGGGGGCACAGACCCCACTGATTTTATTTTTTTTTTATATAGTGTAGCTTGCTACAGTGTAATTTTTTTTTATATAAGCATTATAGGAACCCAGTGAACTAAATTCTTAAGCATTATAGGAACCCAGTGAACTAAATTCTTAATTGTTATCGTATTTATTTTTGTATAAGGACCCCACTGAACTAAATTCCTGGCCAGTGAACTAAATTCTTAATTGTTATCGTATTTATTTTTGTATAAGGACCCCACTGAACTAAATTCCTGGATCCGCCACTGGTTAAACCTATTACCGGCTAGTCGCATTCTTGAACTGTGACCGACAATATACAAAAAAATTGCCACGCTTTCCTCGAAAGACAATCGTCCACGTCTTGAAGACTCCGCTGTTTCCTCGCAGTAGTTCCCATTTTGAAGGAAAGCACACAAGGCCATAAAACAATCTTGGTTCATACGGAATATTCCATGAAACTCAATTTGGGAACCCTCTAACATTTCATTCAAATATTCACGTCCTGTTTGCTTTTTCTTAGTGGATCTTGTACTGTCAAGTTCTTGACATAATTCAGTTAGCAAGATTATATTCATCAACTCATCGAGATCGTCACTACTAGATGAAGAAGTATCCATAACAGAGGATGCACTTGCAGTAGTAACTCACTATAACTGAAAGATAGAAGTCAAATTGAGAAAATCCCATATAAAGTTCATTCAATTTAATACTACGACTATATGTAACGATATTTACGGAATCACAAATTAACATATTGAGAGATGGTAGATTGCCACAAGCTGTAGTTATGAAAAAAATACGAGGTATACTTCTTCTAGCAAATCTATTTTAGGAAAAAATAAAACTAAATTTAAATCAAATAAAATAAGCAAGGTTTCACCGTCAAGCCGTCATAGTACAATAGACCTCAAGCAAATACGGAAATAATCATAAAAAATTGTCTACAACATGATTTGTTTATCCCATTAGGCCGAATGGGATGACTACAGGGTGGCATAAAATTGAACCGCCAACTCCTGCTGTTCTGGGGGCATACGAAGGAAACCATGACAAATGTGAGGATTTTGAAATAGATACTGTACTGCTTTGAAAGCTACAGTGGGATCAAGCCCTGTCATCGCATTTATTATATCTTGGCATTGATCCTGTTCAGCCAAAGCAGGATTAATCGAGAGATTACTATCCACCTCATTTTTATTCTTCAACCTACTTCTTTTGACTGCTTGAGTTTCCATACAGGAATCAAGATATTCTTTCACCATTGACATAGCTGATCCCCGGCCACTTGATGCACCAGATTTTCTCTTACGTGATCCCGACCCCGAACCCATTGGCACATCATCATCCTCATCAAGAGTCTTAACCCAAAAAAACACAAGTCATGAACCGAAAAGATTTTTTAATTCAGAAGAATATTTTTATGTTCATATAATCTTATAATCATGCAAACTTATGAACCTAAAAAAAAATATTTCCTTCCCAGCTCCATCGGTCAAAGCCAATGATCTTTTGGAGATTCCTGATCTAAGTTATAAAAGTCCATGTCCAATGACCATTTCTTCGCCCCATCTGTCGATGCTCTCGTGCCATTCTTTGCGTAGCATCTTCTCGCTCTATCAATATTTATGGGAGCTATTTTCGATCGATCTTTTCCGCAGGGAGATATCGCGTTACCTGCTTTCTCTTCCCCTCAAGTCTTCTCCGAGCCTAGCCCACTCTCCGTTTATAGTTTCCTCCCATCATTCTAACTCCATCTCCATTCCGCCGTCGGTGGGTACTAGTGTTCACATTACCCCTCCCGTTCCCTATATAGACGAAGTGGTTTTCATTACCACAGCTTCGAGCTCATCCCCCGTTGTTGAGACTGTACCTCCTCCCGTTAAGCGTAAACGCAAGAAGCTGGTTGATAATCTTAGGCCGATTCGAGTGAGTGCGCGTATCCTCGCCAGGCATGCTAATGATTTGGCAGCCCGTCGGTGCTCAGATGAGTTCGAGCGTTGTTAGATAGGCGGTATTCTATTGTGCCGCTAGCGTTTCTCCTCGGTGGTTGCCGCTGGCTTTTGGTAGCTCCTGGTAGGCTGTCATTCTTAGCCGGCGTTTGGCTTGCCGCTCCTCTGTTTTCTTCTCCTCTGGTGGGTGAGCAAGGGCTGTCGTTTCTCTATTCGCGAGTTCCTTTCCGAGCTAAAGGATTTGTCTCCCTGTTAAGCGACTGCATCTTCGATTGTATTATTGCTCCCTGTGACAGTGTAAAAATGGCCTGAGGCCCAACCAGGGCCCAATACAATTCCTACTCAGAAAAGTAAAGATAACAACCTGGTTCGGCTCCGGACCACTTCAGCGTCGGTGCCGAACCTCGGGTTTGCCCTCACAGTACTGGCCTCCTCGTACCGACGAGCCTTAGTAGCCCTCGGAGTCCGATCCGGGGCAGTCCCACAGGCCGTCCCCCCTCTCTGGCGGGGCAGAAGGATGACCTGGCGCAGCCTAGGCCCTCCGATTCCCTCCAGAGGCACAGGAGGCTCACGATGGGCCACGTCAGCTCCAAATACCGCCAAGGGTTTCGCCACGTCAGCCCTATACCGCTCCTGGTATCGCCACGTCCGCCCTAAACCCCCTGGGCCTCCTGCCACGTCAGGCCCATGGGCTTTCGGATCCAGACCCGGCCCCCAAGTGGAACCAAACCCGGTTGGGATTCTCTATAAATACTAGACCCACACCCACCTTTTGAGGTAATCAATCTTTTGCCACTTAAATATACCTAGTTATTGCTACTCTCTCACAGAGACTGACTAGAGCGTCGGAGGGTCCGCCACCGGGACAAACCCCGGTGTTTCAGGACCGTCTGCAGGTACACAAGACCTCGGATCCGACCCTTCCGATCCGAGCCCAACCTTCAACATCTTTCCGAGCTCATCGTAGGTCCCAGAAGGTCAACTGAAGGTCGGCAGACAAGCGGCAATCTCCTTCAATACAAATTGAGTCCGAACTCACACCTGGTGCTTCCACACGTTTCTCAGAAATAAACAGCATCAGGTTGGCGCCGTCTGTGGGAACAGCTGCTCCAGAAGCCGATCCGACCCAGACCCTCAAAGGCCATCGACAGCCGAATCCTCATGGCCTCCAAAGGCAAGGGGGCTGCTTCCTCCGTCAACCAACGGGACTCGCCCCCACCCACTGATGAAGCCAGGCCACGCACGTCGAAACACAAGGCTCACCCTCGGGAGTCCCAAAGGAGCGTCGGCCGGCCAGCCCAGCCCGACCTCCGGGGAATAATCCTCAACCGCAGGATTACCCGCCGCAGGGGAAGGACCGCTTCCAACCCGGTCCCGAACCGTCCGAGACTGCCGCCCGAGGTACGAAGATCCGCGCTCAGCCGAGTCGGAAGACAACCCTCGGACCAACCAAACCAAGTCGGTGGAGCCCCCGTCACTCATAAGGAGCTCCAAGACTTCCGAAGAGAAATTCTGGGAGCCCTCCGACGGACCCCCAGGGAAGAAACCCCCCATTCCCAAGCAGGGTCGGACGCCGAAGCCAGCGCGTCCCGCCCTTCAATAATCCAGCCTCAGGATGATGACGTTCTCCTAAGGCGCCTACAAGGGATGGAGGATCGCCTCGATCACATAGGGGACGGCGGCCGAAGAGCGACTCAGGGGTACAGACCTGTCTGTCCTCCCTTCTCCACCCCCATCCTCCAAGCGGAAATACCCAGGAATTTCCGACCCCCTCAGTTCGAGACCTACGACGGCGAGGGAGATCCTGCTGATCACATGGGGGGTTTCAAAACCCTCATGATGATTCACAGCGCCTCGGATCCCCTGCTATGCCGAGCCTTCCCTGCCACCCTTCGAGGTCCCGCTCGTGAGTGGTTCTCGAAGCTCGCCCCTGGCTCCGTTTACTCCTTCGACCAACTCGAGGGCAATTTTCTCGCCCACTTCGTCACCAGCCGGAAGACCGAAAGGACCAGCGCCTCGTTACTCGGACTCAAACAGTTAGAGGGGGAATCACTCAGAGTGTTCGTCCGGAGATTTACCGCTGAGGCAAGGTCGGTCTCCTCCCTCGATCCGGGCGTCGCTTCAGCGGCATTCCGTCACAACGTCCGTCACGGACAGCTGAAGGCTTCTCTGGCGAAGAAACCCCCCGTCGACTTCCCCGACCTCCTCGGTAGGGTCGAGAAATACATTAGGGAAGAAGAGGCCCTTAACCCCGAAGATACCAGGGATGACACCGGGAAGGGAAAGCGGAAGACCGAAGAAGTCGAACCACCAAAGAAGGCCCCAAGGGACCCGGGGGCCATGAAGAAGGTCCCGCCAGTCCCCCGCTTCGAGAGGTACACTCCCCTGACGCATAACACATCCGCCATCCTCTTGGAAATCGAAGACAAAGGCATTGTTCGACTACCTCCCCGACCTAACAACGGCAAGAACCGAGATCAGCGCTTCTACTGCCGCTTCCACCAGGACCATGGACACGACACAGATCAATGCCGGGCCCTGAAAGACGAGATTGAGGAACTCATCTCCAGAGGATACCTCCGAGAATTCACCCGAGAAGTCCCGCGGGGTCGACGAGATACTAGGAGCGGGATACACTCGCCCCCGAACCCCCCTCCGAGCCGCATACCGGGTCGGGATCCCGAGTCCGAGGGAGCCGCGGACACACCATTTATCTTACATTGAGCCCATGGAGGGCTAATAGGAGGAGAATCAAATACTTTCCGAAAAGCCTTCCTCCGAGGGATGAATACTGTCCAAGACGATCCCACTCCCGAGCTACAAACCGCGCCAGTCTCCTTCCCAGGGGAGGACCTCGAAGGCGTTCGCCTCCCCCACTGCGACGCCCTCGTCATTAGCCTCCGCATGACTAAGTGTGAAGTTCGCCAGATCCTTGTCGACTACGGCAGCTCGGCGAACATTCTTTCCCTCAAAGCCTTCGAGAAACTGAATCTTCCGATCCAGATTATGCTCCCTCCAAGCCAGCTAACAACGCCATGCTCGGCCGATCCAGATTATGCTCCCTCCAAGCGATGCCTTCGGCCTACCATTCGGAGCTTGAATCTTCCACCCCACACGGGGTCGGCGCCGTCCGAAGTAGCCAAGAAGCAACGCGGTCGTGCTGCATGACCATCGACGGAGGAGCAATGTTCCCCCCCAACGCCGTCATGCTCTAACCTAAGAAGGACAGACCTACCGCCGAACCAGAGAGGTTCCCCCTTGACGCCTAGCACCCAGTGAACTCCTGCAAAGAGCAAGCCTAGACTCTAACTTAACTAGAAGTAAACCTTTTGTAAAGCTTTCCTTTGTATAGGACCGTTTTTAGCGGCCCCCCCTATCTTATACTAAGAAAATCTCGTTGCATCGTACTCCAAACACCTCGGCAGACCCGACCTAATACCCGGTTAGGGGGTCGACCCCCAAGGCGTCACCTCGCCCCACTCCAATTCCTCGCGAAACAATAAGGCCGAGCCACATCCCCTTCATCACTTTATACACCGTCAACCGGGGCAAAGGCCGTTACAGAAATACTCCCCTCGTCTCGAGCGGCACGCCACGTCGGAACGACGGGGGCCCACCTCGGGAAGGGAAGCCGCAACCTACGAAGTGAGCCAACTCGAAGCACATAAGCGGGGAGATCCGGAAACGACCGGCGTCGAAACCCTTGGCAAGTCCGAATTACTTTTTTATATATATAAACACGAAAAGGCGGGGGCCAGTCCGCGGGAGGCAAATACAAGCGGAAGAGAGGAAAGAAGAAAGAAAGACAAAACTATACAACTCGATTTCCCTCCTCGGCGTCGATCGGGTTCACAGAACGATCAACGGCCGGGTTGTCAACGAGCCCCTCTCCGGCAGGGACCTTCGGGGTCCCATCAATCTCCATGTCGTACTCGAAGTTTGACAGATCGAGGGTCGGATAGAAATGCCTCACGTGACTGAGCACCTTCGCGTAGCACTCATCCTGGGCGGCTATCACCATCCGCTGGCCCGCATCCGTCAGCTCTTTCCTCTCATTGGCGAACGCGGCTATTAACTCCCCCTTCTCCTTGGCAAACTTCCTCTTCAAGGAGGCCACCCTCTTCCCCCACTCGGTGTCCTTGGCCTCGAGCTCCAGCTTCATCTGCTGCTCCCTCTGACGCGAACCCTCGAGCTCGATCCGCATCTCCTTCGTCTCTCGTCCGCTCTTGTCCGCCCGAGCACGCTCTTGTGACAGGGACGCTTCGTAGAGATTCTTTACATTAGCTCCCTGCATACAAGCCTGCGGCCGAAAGAAGCGGATAAGAAGAAAACTCCTGGGGCAAGACCAAACGGAAAGGAGGAGGTCGACAAGCTTACCGACACGGTGGCCTGCGCCAGGCGCGTGAATGCCACCTCCACGGGCTCGTTCTCCATCATCTGGCGATCGCGAGGCGTTGCCAGCTTCTCCACCACCTCTACGGCCTGGGCTTCCTCGGTCAGACAGTCGCCCATCCGAACCGACCAGTCCGGCGCCCACCGCTGCCGCAACAACTCCACCACCGGGTCCTCCTCCTCGACCCCTACCAAGGGACCTTTCCCCTTGTCAAGATCGGATGCCCTCGCCGGGCCCTTACCCCTCAAAGGGGCACCCCCCTTGCCCGTCTCCGAACGAGTCCTCGTAGCCCTCGGCTCAAGCGGTACCTCCGAGATAACAAGGGGCAGCTCCCTCGGCCTCTTCGCCGCCTCCGCCTTCTTCTTCTCGGCATTTTCCTTCTTCATGGCGAGCCGCCTTGCTTGGATCGATGCCTCATCCATATCTGCAGAAAAAAACCATTAAGAGCAATGAGCAAGAATGTGCGAAAGGATCGAGGGAAAAGAAACAACTACATACGGAGAACGGCGGGGCTCAGTCCAACGCTCGCCAGGCGAACCTCCGTCACCTTCGTCCAATTAATACTAGGGGACAAACGAAGACGCTCGACAAACCCCCACTCCTCGACCGTCAGATCCCCCTGCCCCGGCGCAGGATAACTCGGCTTGGAATAGTTCCATCGAGTCGGAATGTCCCAGGGCTCTTCACTCCGGATCACCAGATACTTTTTCCTCCAGTCCTTAATAGAGTCAGGGTGGCTATGAACAACCTTCCTCCTCCGGGGGGAGATATAGTAAACCCCCTCGGCTGCCGAACAAAACATCAGCGTCGCTCAGAACACGTTCAAGCGCAAGGGTACCCGTTGTTCCTCGCACATCAGTACAAAGCTGATTATCTGCTCCCAAGAGTTCGGCCCATACTGCATCGGCGCCAAGGAGGCCCAGTTCAACACTTCCCGAACAAACGGATGGACCGGCAGCCTCAGTCCAGAAATAAACGCGTCCACGGGGAAGACACAATACCAAGCAGACAGGGGATCGGTTGGGCGTAGAGTAGAGCTCGGCAGCATCAATTCGTAACTAGGACCTATGTGGTACGCCAACTGCAAGACTTCCAAATCCCTGCCATCCAAGGCGGTCAGAATCGCGTCCATCAACACTCTCGTCCGACTCGGCGAAGAGGCCTGCACACCAAAGAGCTCCTGGTCGGACAGGTCGTCAGGATATTGACGGAAACGCTTCGGCTGCGCGGGCGAACCAGTCCCCTGGCTCGAGCCACCAGTCCCCAACCCTACCTTCCTCGGAGCCTTCTTCCTCTTCTCGGATCGCTCCGACGAGGGAGTGAATAAGGGCCCCCGACCAGTCAGCATGGAACTCGGGCCTGCCCACGGAACCGTGGATCTCCTTACAATGCCGCCCTCGCCTCTCTCACCCTCGGTAGCCGGCTCCAAAACACGGACGTCGTCCGAACCATCAGCCGCTTCCTCCGACTCACCGCTCTCCTCCACGAAGGGACGACGAGAGCGCGACCGCCTCGCACCATGTGCCGCTTCCTCAACCACCGGTTCCTCCCACGAAACCAGGTCCGAAGACTCGTCAGCGTACACTGACCCCTCCTCGAGTACGGGCTCCTCCCAGGACGTCGAGTCAGAGATATGCTCCACCTCCCCCCTAGACGTCGACGCTGATGAGCCGGACTGAGCCCTGTCCATCTATGCCTAGACTAAGTAGACTTGCTAACTCACCTGGGGTTACTTCGGAAGGGCAAGTCTGGTACGGCGAGACGCGAAGATGAGCGCTGAAGTGTTGAAAAACTTTATTTTGAAAAAGAAAGGAGTGGACAAATAGGGGAGAGGGGGGACTATTTATAGGAGATAGAAGCGACTCCTCGATTCCCGCGAGTACTGTTCACCTATCCAACATGCAACTGCCGCCTAAGAATTCGTGCCACACCCTCAAAACGTGCGACGCTGACATCATCCATTGACAGGCTGGCAGCCAGTCAAGAAGGCCAGCGCGGAAGAAGTATTCGGAGGAGGGAACATTTTTATTTTTAAGATTTAAGGCGCCGTCCTCAGATAGACGCCTCGGGCTCCGAGACTGGGTCGGTTCCCCTTTCACCCGCGAGCAGCTCGGGGCTTACAGCGTCATCGGCCGAAGACCCGAACTGTTCCCGGGTGAGACAGAAACCGCCTCAACCTGGAGCCCTATTGGGACACAGAATAGTCAGCCTCCAATCGGAGAACTACTCATCTACCCGGGGCCCAAAGCTTCAAGACGCCCCCCTCGGCAAGCACCCCGGTCAAAAGCAGATCAACACCCGAAGGCCGAAAGAAGTGCTCCATTCCGAGCCAGTTGATGCAACTGCAAAGGCCCAGCCTACTCCAGCAACGGAACCTTCGCAGTTGCAAACAACCGGCCCGGAACGCCCTTCATCCCTCTCGGAAGGATAGAGCCTCCACAGTTGCAGACTGCTCACCCTTCGAAGTTCGGTCATTATCCCTCTCGCCCGGATCCCCCCTGGATCTGGCCGCCACATCAGGGCCAGCAGATCCAAGAGAAGATCGGGCGACAAAGAAACTACCTCTCCGACAAAACCGGGGATAAGAATTAACAAAAAACAGGCGTCCGCCGAAGCAGACACCTTTAAGGGCCAAGCAGACCACCTTTGCTTTGATCTGAACCCCAACGAGAAAGAGGGAGGGGGGTACTTATAGCCTCCCCCCAGGGGCCGGCCTTTATGATATGGGGAAAACCAAACGACGGAAGACCATGCGCCATACATTTATTAGGCGGCGCCATTAACGCACCTAGGAAATGAGAATCTTGCACAGGTCCCAGGGCGCCCCCAAATGCTCCGCGAAAACAACGGACTACCCTACTCAAACAACCCCAAGGCACAACGGTTCGCCCCCTAACGGCCCGACCTATGATCCCCTCACCAGCTCGAGGTCCGGTCTGGCACCAGGGCACCCCTCTTCGGAGAATCCACGGGCTGGCCATCACCCTTACCAGCCCGTAACTCCCCCTCATCTCTAGGTCCGGTCTGGCACCAGGGTACTCTTCTCAGGAAGAAACAACAGCTCACCTTCACCCTAACCGACCCATAACCCCTCGCCAGCTCGAGGTCCGGTCTGGCACCTGGGTACTCTTCTTCGGAAGATCCACCGGCTGGCCATCACCCTTACCAGCCCATAATTCCCCCTCGTCTCGAGGTTCGGTTTGGCACCAGGGTACTCTTCTCAGGAAGAAACAACGGCTCGCCTTCACCCTCACCGACCCGTAATCCCTCGCCAGCTCGAGGTCCGGTCTGGCACCTGGGTACTCTTCTTCGGAAGATCCACCGGCTGGCCATCACCCTTACCAGCCCATAATTCCCCCTCGTCTCGAGGTTCGGTCTGGCACCAGGGTACTCTTCTCAGGAAGAAACAACGACTCGCCTTCACCCTCACCGACCCGTAATCCCTCGCCAGCTCGAGGTCCGGTCTGGCACCTGGGTACTCTTCTTCGGAAGATCCACCGGCTGGCCATCACCCTTACCAGCCCATAATTCCCCCTCATCTCGAGGTTCGGTCTGGCACCAGGGTACTCTTCTCAGGAAGAAACAACGGCTCGCCTTCACCCTCACCGACCCGTAATCCCTCGCCAGCTCGAGGTCCGGTCCGGCACCTGGGTACTCTTCTTCGGAAGATCCACCGGCTGGTCATCACCCTTACCGACCCATAATTCCCCCTCATCACGAGGTTCGGTCTGGCACCGGGGTACTCTTCTCAGGAAGAAACAACGACCCGCCTTCACCCTTACCGGCCCATAATCCCTCGCCAGCTCGAGGTCCGGTCTGGCACCCGGGTACTCTTCTCAGGAAGAAACAACGGCTCGCCATCACCCTTGTCGACACATAAACCCTCGACAAACTCGAGGTCCGGTCAAAGCCTCAGGACAGCACCACCAGGAAGGCCCTGGGATTCGCCCTCCCATTTTTTCTACAACCATAAACACTCCTCCACGGCTAGCTCCCACACCCCCTGCAGGAGTGGGGGGCTTGTGTGACAGTGTAAAAATGGCCTGAGGCCCAACCAGGGCCCAATACAATTCCTACTCAGAAAAGTAAAGATAACAACCTAGTTCGGCTCCGGACCACTTCAGCGTCGGTGCCGAACCTCGGGTTTGCCCTCACAGTACTGGCCTCCTCGTACCGACGAGCCTCAGTAGCCCTCGGAGTCCGATCCGGGGCAGTCCCACAGGCCGTCCCCCCTCTCTGGCGGGGTAGAAGGATGACCTGGCGCAGCCTAGGCCCTCCGATTCCCCCCAGAGGCACAGGAGGCTCACGATGGGCCACGTCAGCTCCAAATACCGCCAAGGGTTTCGCCACGTCAGCCCTATACCGCTCCTGGTATCGCCACGTCCGCCCTAAACCCCCTGGGCCTCCTGCCACGTCAGGCCCATGGGCTTTCGGATCCAGACCTGGCCCCCAAGTGGAACCAAACCCGGTTGGGATTCTCTATAAATACTAGACCCACACCCACCTTTTGAGGTAATCAATCTTTTGCCACTTAAATATACCTAGTTATTGCTACTCTCTCACAGAGACTGACTAGAGCGTCGGAGGGTCCGCCACCGGGACAAACCCCGGTGTTTCAGGACCGTCTGCAGGTACACAAGACCTCGAATCCGACCCTTCCGATCCGAGCCCAACCTTCAACATCTTTCCGAGCTCATCGTAGGTCCCAGAAGGTCAACTGAAGGTCGGCAGACGAGCGGCAATCTCCTTCAATACAAATTGAGTCCGAACTCACACCTGGTGCTTCCACACGTTTCTCAGAAATAAACAGCATCACTCCCTTTTTAGCATTCTTCTCCTCCTAGTTAAGATTTCATTGTATTTAATTCGCTCTGGTTGTTTTACATCTTGTAAAGCCATTGATTATTTATTTGTATATGTACTGTTTTTATTGATTAATATATTTTTGATGGCTGGAGCCTTTTGGCTCTATCCGATACATCAAAAAAAAAATATTTCCGAATATTCACTGTCACAATTTTTTTGTTAGTTTGATGCGTAATCAACACAACCTATAAAGTCCACTTAGCCAAAAAAAAAAAAAAAAAAAATTTAACGAAAATTCACATCAATACCCTGATCTGAACAGTGATTGAAAACCCAAAATACACATAAATTTCGAAAAATAAACCATACTTTTTTTTTGAAGATGAGAGAAGTTGTCTGCAGTAATTTCAAGCTTCAGACATCCTTTTGCTTGACTACACCTCAACTTCTTACCGGATCTTGTCTCACAAACCATGAACAAACCCTAGGTCGAAATAGGAGGAGCAAATCTGGAGAATGTATAGGCGTTTCTAGTCTCAGATCTTAGTCGAACTGGAAGTGACCGAGATTTTGTGAAGATTAACCGAAATTTTTTAGTATGGTTTTGGGAATTTTTGGGTTCAGTCGGCTCATTTTTTGGGGGAGGAGAAGGGAGAGAGTGAGAAATGAGGTCAAGGAGGAAAATGGGGTTTTGGAAAACAGCTTTTAGTACTTTCAAAATTTTTCTCTGCCGTTGGGAGTTTGATGTATGCCATAGTATCTATAAGATCAGACATTGCACAAGCAGTGGATAGTATCCACTGCTTGTGCTATCCACTGCTTGTGCAATGTTCAAGGTTAGTATAACAAAATTAATTGTCAAATATTTTTATTCCTTGATATACAAAGCAAAAAATTCATCCAAACTAAACAACATCTATCTGGCTTCTCATTACTTCCTACAATGGATAACATCACTATATATGGCCATGTAGGTTTTTTTTTTATGACATCTACAATTCTTTCATATTAGATCAATTAATTGTTTATTTTATATTTCTGTCATTATAATACTTACTTTCATATGTTGCATCGTTTCGAAGACGTGCCGTAGGCACATGCCCATAGGCAAACCCAGTATATATATATACACCGTAGACAATATACCGAACTCTTTTTATATTTTATTTTTGAAAGGAAAAAATCCATTTTATGATAACAGTTTCCCATACTATATTTTGTTTTCGAAAATGACAAAAAATAACTTTTTAAATTTTATTCATAAAGAAAGTTTAAAATGGATTTTCAAAACAACGAACCAGAACCAAACGGATCCTTGGAGTGCGTTTGTTTTGATACTTAGAAAAGAGTTTTCTGAATAGAGTTTTCTGAAAACTGTATTCTGAATAGAGTTATTCTGAAACTGAGTTTAAAAGCTGTTTGTTTATATTATTTTCTGAAAACTGTATTCTGAAAGCTGCTTATCTGAAAAAGAGAGTTTAGAAGCTGTTCTGTTATATTTCTAGCTGAAAACTGTTATCTGAAAACTGTTTTTCTGAAAAAATGAGTTCAAAAGCTGTTCTGTTATATTTCTTGCTGAAAACTGTTATCTGAAAGCTGTTTTTCTGAAAAAACGAGTTTAAAAGCTGTTCGGTTATATTTCTTGCTGAAAACTGTTATCTGAAAGCTGTTTTTCTGAAAAAAAGAGTTTAAAAGCTGTTCGGTTATATTTCTTGCTGAAAACTGTTATCTGAAAGCTGTTTTTCTGAAAAAGAGAGTTTAAAAGCTGTTCGGTTATATTTCTTGCTGAAAACTGTTATCTGAAAGCTGTTTTTCTGAAAAAACGAGTTCAAAAGCTGTTCGGTTATATTTCTAGCTGAAAATTGTTATCTGAAAGCTGTTTTTCTGAAAAAGCGAGTTTAAAAGCTGTTCGGTTATATTTCTTGCTGAAAACTGTTATCTGAAAGCTGTTTTTCTGAAAAAACGAGTTCAAAAGCTGTTCGGTTATATTTCTTGCTGAAAACTGTTATCTGAAAGCTGTTTTTCTGAAAAAACCAGTTTAAAAGCTGTTTTGTTATATTTTATGCTGAAAACTGTTATCTGAAAGCTGTTTTTCTGAAAAAGGGAGTTTAAAAGCTGTGCTGTTATATTTCTATCTGAAAACTGTTATCTGAAAGCTGTTTTTCTGAAAAAGGGAGTTTAAAAGCCGTTCGGTTATATTTCTAGCTGAAAACTGATATCTGAAAGCTGTTTTTCTGAAAAAGACAGTTTAAAAGCTGTTCGGTTATATTTCTAGCTGAAACTGTTATCTGAAAGCTGTTTTTCTGAAAAAGAGAGTTTAAAAGCTGTTCTGTTATATTTCTTGCTGAAAACTGTTATCTGAAAGCTGTTTTTCTGAAAAAACGAGTTTAAAAGCTGTTCTGTTATATTTCTTGCTGAAAACTGTATTATCAAAAAGCTGTTTTTCTGAAAAAACGAGTTTAAAAGCTGTTCAGTTATATTTCTTGCTGAAAACTGTATTATCAAAGCTGTTTTTCTGAAAAGGCCAGTTTAAATGCTGTTCGGTTAAATTTCTAGCTGAAAACTGTTATCTGAAAGCTGTTTTTATGAAAAAGAGAGTTTAAAAGCTGTTCGGTTATATTTCTAGCTGAAAACTGTTATTTGAAATCTGTTTTGCTGAAAAAGAGAGTTTAAAAACTGTTCTGTTATATTTCTAACAATTTTGTATACCAATTTGCATTTATCATTTGCTGATATTTTTTTAATTGCTGCAGTTAGATTGCAATGTTGTACAAGTATGAGAACAAGAAACCTGAGCAGCATGTGAATCGAGGAAAAATAAGCCGCCATCAGATTTCCACGGCTGATCCTTCACGTTAGAGTACAAAATTTGTTGCAAAATTTTGTATGTACATAATATAGATTCAGTGAGGTTTTGTGAAGCAACAAATCGCAGTTCATGTATCAGTTATTCTATTTGGATCAATGTTTTGCTTTTATCATTGCCTCTTTTGGTAATTACAGTTCTTCAATCCTAAATGAGGATTATTTTTTAGTTTGTTTTGTTGAGCTTGCATGTGAGAGGAAGTAGTAGCAGTAGTCGGATAGAAGATTGCATGTGAGATCAAAATAAAAAGTATTCAAAAATCATTGCTTCGACCAATTTATTCAAGAAAACAAGCTTACTTCAATACATATATTCTGAAGAAAAATGGCCCGGGATCAATACATATATTCTGAACAAAGGTTCTACAATTTTTTATTCTGAATCAATACAAAATTGTCACAAAAAAGCTCGTAAACAAAATGCTCCATGTGTCTGCTGCTGCATGGAGCTGCTGCTGTTGCTTCTTAACTTCTTGTGCAAATTTGTACCGGTAGTCAATATAAGAAACTTGTACCTGTAGTCAATACAAAAGCTATATTAATCACATTGGATAAAATGGAAAACAAAAACAAAAAGTTAGCAAGAAGATTAACCAAACATTTGCAGCAACCCTCTGTTGAGAACAATCAGCTAAGAAAGCCCACAGTTGCCCTCTTTGTTTTGCAAACTGAGACCTAAATATGAGAAGACTTGAAAGCATTCTGACTGCAGATAATGTAGATAAAATACGGGAAGCATAGACTACAAAATAATCATAAGGGATCAGAAACCATCATTTCCCACTTTGTTATGTCCCTCCACAAAAATATTGATTATTAATACAGGTACTAATACCCCCCACTATATTGAGCCAAAAAGCTCAATTGCAATATCAGAGAACAAAGTAGGTCCATCTGAATACAAATGCAATTCAGCAGAACAAATCAGATACTTCATAATGTGAGGATACCATGCTGGTATGTTTGTTCCAGCTTCATTTTTTTTCAAATTCCTGAATAAATATCACAAGTTGGCCTTTGTATTAAGTGGAATTCAGATCAGTTCTATTCAGAATACTGATACCCCCCACTATATTGAGCCAAAAAGCTCCAGCAATTCCTTCTTTTTTCACATAATATAGATTCACAAATCCTGGTGCATCATAATACAAAGTGCAATATCAGAGAACAAAATAGGTCATTCTGAATACAACTGCAATTCAGCTGAACAAATCTGATGCTTCATAATACATGAAACCATGCTGGCATGTTTGTTCCAGCTTCATTTTTTTCCAATTTCCTGGAGAAATATCACAAGTTGGCCTCTGTTTTAAGTGTTTTTTTGGAAAAACTATTCAGAATACTGATACCCCCCACAATATTGACCCAAAAAGCTCCAGCAATTCCTTCTTTTTTCACTTAATATAGATTCACAAATCCTGATGCATCATAATACAAAGTGCAATATCAGAGAACAAAATAGGTCATTCTGAATACAACTGCAATTCAGCTGAACAAATCTGAAGCTTCATAATACATGAAACCATGCTGGTCTGTTTGTTCTAGCTTCATTTTTTTCAAATTCCTGAAGAAATATCACAAGTTGGCCTTTGTATTAAGTGGAATTCAGCTAATACTATTCAGAATACTGATACCCCCCACTATATTAAGCCAAAAAGCTCCAACAATTCCTTCTTTTTTCATTTCGAATATAGATTCATACCATCCTGATGCATCATAGTACAAAGTGCAATATCAGAGAACAAAATAGGTCATTCTGAATACAACTGCAATTCAGCTGAACAAATCTAATGCTTCATAATACATGAAACCATGCTGGCATGTTAGTTCCAGCTTCATTTTTTTCCAATTTCCTGAAGAAATATCACAAGTTGGCCTCTGTTTTAAGTGTTTTTTTGGAAAAACTATTCAGAATACTGATACCCCCCACTCTGTCTTGTACCAAAAAACAGGTTTGGGTTAAGAACATATTAGCAGCACCCCCAAAACTCTTAAAACAACATAATGCTAGGAAAATACAAACTAGTCGCAGTCTCAGATTCATCATGCTCAATTATAAAAACTCCATACTAGAGCTGCATTTTTTACAATGCCACGCCAACTAGTACAAAGCACTGCTCTTGAAAATCCGTTCATCATTGACTATAACGACATCATCTTCCTTATGTTTAAAAAACAAATGTGTTCGCTTACTGCTCTTGACGTATTCTGAATAGTTTTTCCAAAAAAACACTTAAAACAACGGCCAACTTGTGATATTTCTTCAGGAAATTGGAAAAAAATGAAGCTGGAAAAAACAGACCAGCATGGTTTCATGTATTATGAAGCATCAGATTTGTTCAGCTGAATTGCAGTTGTATTCAGATTGACCTATTTTGTTCTCTGATATTGCACTTTGTATCATGATGCATCAGGATATGTGAATCTAGATGATATTTGTTGTTGCAGAAAAAGAAAATCATATTTGTCGTAGGCTCAGATTGTTCAATTCAATGATAAAAAATTCAGGACAGGACTGCATCTTTACAATGCCACGCATACTGCCACTAAGTACAATGTTCACCCCCCCCCCCTATCCCCTTCCCACTTTGCCGTCAACAATAATTGAATTCATCATCATTGTTCACCACAATGGATTCATTCTTACTTAACCTTTCATTCCAAACATCAACCACAGATCAGATTAAAGGGTATTATACATCATTTCAGTGGTTATTCAATCATATACCCCAATCTCAATATCCGTTGCTTGACGATACAATCAAGCAGAAAGCGGGAACGTTGTGGGGGAGGGACACATTCCACATTGAATGAAAACCTATCATCATTGCCTATTACGACATCATCTTTGTTAGGTTTTCAAAAATTGAATTTGGATTATTTACTGCTACCGACAATTCCATCCATTTTTCGGACCAATCATGTGCACGACATTAAATCCGTGCCCAATACCTGTTCATTCAAAAATTTCCAAGATGAAAGCACACAACTTGCAGATAAAATTACATTCGTTAAACAGTTCGAAAAAAGAATACAATGAAACAACATTACATTCAAATTACATTAGTGTGTAGCATTCCACATTGCCATGGCAATATCATCTCTTTTCCTATTCATATGTCTCAATTGGGAAGATGATAAATCCAACTCCTGCGATGTGGATGCGATATCTTCGGTGTGTTGGTGATGTACTATTTGTTCATAATCGAGTTCCTCTAAAAATGCATCGTTTTGTGAGTGCAGACATATAAAATTGTGGAGTGCACAACAGGCTGTGACCATCATAACTTGATTTGTAAACAGGTAGTTTGGCATGTTCTCGAAGATGGCAAACCTCTTCTTGAATACACCGAACGTTCTCTCAATCACATTCCGTAACCTAGCATGCTGTTTATTAAAAAGTTGTCTAGGTTGGGTTGGTGCATGGTTGGCCCCTTGAAAGTCCTGTAAGTGGTATGGCTCACCACGGTATGACGCCAAAAAACCAGGCATATTGGTATAACCACAATCTACTAAGTAGTATTTATCGTTCGGTGGGATTGGCAACAGGTTTTGTGCTAATGCAGTATGCATTACACGGGAATCGTTCGCACTACCTTCCCATCCCGCGTAAACAAATGTAAACAGCTTGTTAAAATCGCATGCTGCCAATACATTTTGACTTACAATACCCTTTCGAGAGAGACAAGCGTTGCTTCGACTAGCGGGAACTGTAGCTTTGATTAACGTGCCATCAGCAGCACCAATAGCTCCCTACATTAATGAATTCGAATAATAGATATCACAAATCCAAACTAGAAAAAAACTTTAATAATACATGACGCAATCAGGGTGACGTAATACCTGAAACCACGGGTAAAAGTCCTCTGAATTAGCGATTCTGTGATGTACAAGTGTATAATCAGGGGGTCTGATAAGGAATGTTGCTGCTCTTACCAGACCTTTCAATACAATTGTAAAGTGCTTTTTGATTGTTTGAGTTGAGTGGTTAAACGTACTACCGGCTAGTCGCATTCTTAAACTATGACCGACAATATATGGAAAAATTGCCACGCTTTCCTCGAAAGACACTCGTTTATGACTTGAAGACTCCGTTGTTTCCTCACAATAGTTCCCATTTTGCAGGAAAGCACACAAGGACATAAAACAATCTTGGTTCATACGAAATATTCCATGAAACTCGGCCTGGGAACCCTCTAACATATTATCCAAATATTCACGTCTTGTTTGCTTTTTATTAGTGGACCTTGTACGGTCAAGTTCTTCACATAATTCAGTTAGCAAGATTATATTCATCACCTCTTCGAGATCGTCACTACTGGATGAAGAAGTATCCATAACAGAGGATGCACTTGCAGTAGTAACTCACTATAAACAAGAAGATAGAAATCATTTTGAGAAAATCCCATATCAAGTGCACACACATTTAATAATACGACTATATGTAACGAGATTTACGGAATCACAAAATAACATATTGAGAAATGGTAGAATTCCACAAGCTCTAGGATTGAAAAAAGATAACAAGGTATACTACTACTAGCAAATCT
Source organism: Hemerocallis citrina (assembly GCA_017893485.1). Lineage (NCBI taxonomy): Eukaryota > Viridiplantae > Streptophyta > Magnoliopsida > Asparagales > Asphodelaceae > Hemerocallis > Hemerocallis citrina. Next base: position 640,944 of record JACEHZ010000071.1, on the reverse strand, counting down.
ATTTTAGGAAAAACATAACATTATAAATTTAAATCAAATTAAATAAGCAATTTGTTCACCGTCAAGCCGTCATACTACAATCAACCTCAAGGAAATACGGAAATAATCATAAAAAATTGTCTACAACATGATTTGTTCATCCCATTAGGCCGAATGGGATGACTACAAGGTGACATAAAAATGAACCGCCAACTCCTGATGTTCTCGAGACATACGGAGGAAACCATGACAAATGCGAGGATTTTGATATAGGTAGTGTGCTGCTTTTAAAGCTACAATTGGATCAAGTCCTGTCATCGCATTTATTGTATCTTGGCATTGATCCTGTTCAGCCAAATCACTGTCCACGTCATTTTTATTCTTCCACCTGCTTCTTTTGACCTCTTGAATTTGCTTACAGACATCAAGATATTCTTTCACCATTGACATCGCCGATCCGCGGCCACTTAATGCACTAGATTTTCTCTTACGTGATCCCGACCCCGAACCCATTGGCACATCATCAGCCTCATCAAGAGTCTTAACCCAAAAAAACACAAGTCATGAACCGAAAAGATTTTTTAATTCAGAAGAATATTTTTATGTTCATATAATCTTATAATCATGCAAACTTATGAACCCAAAACAAAAATATTTCCGAATATTCACTGTCACAATTTTTTTGTTAGTTTGATACGTAATCAACACAACCTATAAAGTCCACTTAGCCAAAAAAAAAATAAAAAAAATAAACGAAAATTCACATCAATACCCTGATCTGAACAGTGATTGAAAACCCAAAATACACATAAATTTCGAAAAATAAACCATACTTTTTTTTGAAGATGAGAGAAGTTGTCTGCAGTAATTTCAAGCTTCAGACATCCTTTTGCTTGACTACACCTCAACTTCTTACCAGATCTTGTCTCACAAACCATCAGGAGGAGCAAATCTGGAGAATGTATAGGCGTTTCTAGTCTCAGATCTTAGTCGAACTGGAAGTGACCGAGATTTTGTGAAGATTAACCGAAATTTTTTAGTATGGTTTTGGGAATTTTTGGGTTCAGTCGGCTCATTTTTGGGGACAAGAAGGGAGAGAGTGAGAAATGAGGTCAAGGAGAAAAAAGGGGTTTTTGGAAAACAGCTTTTAGCACTTTTCAATTTTTTCTCTGCCGTTGGGAGTTTGATGTATGACATGGTGTCTATAAGATCAGACATTGCACAAGCAGTGGATAGTATCCACTGCTTGTGCTATCCACTACTTGTGCAATGTTCAAGGTTAGTATAACAAAATTAATTGTCAAATATTTTTATTCCTTGATATACAAAGCAAAAAATTCATCCAAACTAAACAACATCTATCTGGCTTCTCATTACTTCCTACAATGGATAACATCACTATATATGGTCATGTAAGTTTTTTTTTTTATGACATCTACAATTCTTTCATATTAGATCAATTAATTGTTTATTTTATATTAATGTCATTATAATACTTACTTTCATATGTTGCATCGTTTCGAAGACGTGCCGTAGGCACATGCCCATAGACAAACCCAGTATATATATATACACCGTAGACAATATACCGAACTCTTTTTATATTTTATTTTTGAAAGGAAAAAATCCATTTTATGATAACAGTTTTCCATACTATATTCTGTTTTCGAAAATGACAAAAAATAACTTTTTAAATTTTATTCATAAAGAAAGTTTAAAATGGATTTTCAAAACAACGAACCAGAACCAAACGGATCCTTGGTGTTTTAAATTTTATTTAGTGAAAGTCGTACTTTAGTACATGGTCCACTTGATGTTTGTTAAGCTAGCCGAACGAGAAAACGACCATGTGTAAGCGATGTAACAAAATATGGAAAGAGTATTTCGAATGGGTTTTGAATGTTGTGGTGAAACCCATGTACGCATATCTCTAGTAGAGACTAATATTGATCGTCTTCATGTTTAACGTTGCTTTTGATAGTGCTATTGGGTATGAAAGTTCTTTTAGACTTAAAATAGATGTTTGATAAACTTAATTGAAAATGTGTTTAGCCAAAAGTACATTTCTCTAAAACTACTATTTTTTCCCTTTTTCTCAAACCAACTAAAGCAGTGCGTTTAGCTTTTCAAAAAATGATTTTATTTACTATGATATTTTTTGAAATTAAACATTATTCTTTGTCTAAATTAAAAAAATCCCACACAGTTTTGGGCCATTTTAAAAAACCACATTATGTTTTTTTTTATTAAAAAACGATACAAAATTTCAAAAAACAGTTAGGGTTAGGGATAGGGTTAGGGTAGGGTTTAAAAAAAAATTGTGTCGTTTAAAAAAAAAAAAAAACTTAGTGCTGTTTTTACTACATATCCATGGGAATCATGATGATCCTGCTGGAGTGGTATGGTAAAAGGTTCTAGCTTTACTTTTATGGAATTCACGTTATTGACTGCGTTTCTAGTACCAAATATTGCTGAAGCACACATGGATTGAAATAATCAATTTCAAGGAGTAATTTCCTTTGTTAATGTTATTTGATTAATTTCTAATCTCAATGATGAGGAGAGTTTGTTTGACTGTGAATTAATGAAGCATAGAACCAACAGGCTTGAAGGCTGAACATAATGAAAATTTCAGCATTGTTATTAGGTCATATAGGCACCTTACTCTTCATGCTTCATTGCTTATGAACCATTATATATGGTGCTTATATATACAACTTTCTTACAGTGCAAGCTGCTCTATTTAAGTTGCATGGTTGAGGCCATAAGTTGTAGTATTCAATAGCATTGGTATCGGGTCGGGTCCTTCACTATCCGGACTCGGACCCGGAATCCTACGGGTCCAAAAATTGGACCTGGACCTAGACTCGTGAGAACCGGGTCCGGGTCCTATTAAAATATTCCCACCCATTCGGGTAGGACCGAGAGTGTGAGCGGGAAGCGGAGACAGCGAGTGGAGAATTTAGAATAAAGGAGAGAAGAAAAAAACATGAGTTTTGAGTTTGGAAGAGGAAGATTTAGAATTGAGGAGGAACGAGGATAGAATAATTCTTTTTATGTTGATTTTTTGGGTTTTTTTTAACAGGTCCATATCCGGGTCCGGATTGGGTCTCTCTTGAGCGGATCCGGACCCGAACCCGGACTCGAAAGTACAACGGATCCCATTTTAGGACCCAGACCCAGATCCGGATAGGCCGGGTTGGTTCCGGTCCAATGCCGGGTCCGGGTCGTGTCCAGGCTGAATCCGGAATTTGGGTATTTATACCAATGCTAGTATTTAACCATTTAACCAACAAGGTTGGTATCTATGCTTGCAATATACAGTTCACATAATGTTTTACATAATTTTCCGTTCATGGAAGCATACAAGTACCAGGCTGTAAAAAGGATATGGACAATATCATCTGTTTGTTGAAGATGACTTGTTTATTAATTGAAGATCTACGACTTGCATGCTACTATGGAGCTATGGTTTTTGGGTCTCAAGGAATACTTGAATATCAGTAGGTTAAGGTCAATCTTTTTTTTTTTTTTTTGAGTTAAAAGGTAGAATAAGGCCACCCTGTTTAATAAGATGTTAACAAAATAATCCCGGTGAACCGGGGGTAAAACAAAAGTACAAAGCAGGAAACAAAATACAGTGCAGAAAATAGAGCATAAACCCCCAACAAAATCTGGGGGGGTGGGTCAAATCCTTCATACAACAACCCGGACAGAAGTACAGTAGGTCAGGAACGAACTCGTAGGGACTGTAGCGAAAGTGGTGGGTGGCGTCGTCCCTCAATCCAGTGTCGGCCCAAAGTCTACCTCCTCATCATCAAAATCCTCCACCTGGAAGACTCTGGCGATCCTCCCTCTCGCTCCTGTGGCGGCAGCTGTAGTCCAAAAAGAGATAAGATGCATGATATGAGTAAGGTTACCAGAAATACTACTACATGACGCACGAAAATAAAAGTAAGGTTAAGGTCAATCTTCCAAGTGACCGTTTTTTTCTGTTACATATTTTAAGCTGATCGACTTCAGTCTTGTCCCATCTTACCTGCTTTGTTTAAATATACTACACTAATTTATTCAACCACAATTTGTGTTCCATCTCATGTGCTTTACAGGATTAAGACAAACCCCAAAAATGGGATAAACGAACATTTCTTACCGAGGTTTCTTGATTTTATAGTCTGCAGGGGTCATGAACATGAATGTCTCATTGAGCCACAGGTAAATCATTGAACACATTTGTTGCCGCTGAAATCGGTGTGGAGACAAACATATAGATTTGTGAATTCGAGGGAATGTGAATAGTCAAACCTCAACGACTTCGCCGGAGTTTGACCGAGATCTTTTCGCCGTTTACCTGCAAAAAGTGCGAGACACCGGAGTTGATTCCGGCGACGCACCTTCCGACGCTCTTGTCAGTAATCTGAATGATTAAAAAAGAACTTTAATTGGCAAAAGATTGATTACCTGGTAACAGTGAGGGGAAGAGGGGTATTTATAGCCGCCTTAGGAATCACTTTCAAAATAAGATCAAATTCCTACTTCCTGATGTAAATGGATAGAAGTGGTTAAGACCGCTGTCTAAGGATAATCATAAATCTGAATCCTCTCCTATCCAGTCAGACTGGGTTTCTTACGAGTTAGAACTCGTACCCAGTAAGACAGATCCGTTTATGGATTATTGGGCTTTTGAAGAAAGACCCAGTTCCCATTTCAGATCCATTTATAGGTGAAATTACCATTTTACCCCCGAACTTTAAGATTCGTGCCTGATTTGAACGGCTCAGATCTAACCCTATTTTTAGCCATATCAACATTTAAGTTCATTGGTTTGAGTTTTCCAATAATATCCTCCTGATATTCATTTTGTATAGGAAGTTCCAGGCATGGGCTTTCATATTACTCAGCCAGGATCCTTCGCTGCTACTTCTTTGATTGATGGGGAAGCAAAGCCTAAAAAACATGTGCTTCTCCTGGAAATTAAGGTTGGTTTTTTTGTGTTTTCTTTCTCCACATATGCACTGCCAAGATTCCTTACTTCGACAAGGTGCAAATATCTAAATTTCACCCTTTTAGATATTTTTTCAGACCCATTGCCGATACTGAGCAGTAGTCAAAAATTTGTATCCATTTTTCATGATATTATGTATGGACCAGATATATCATAGCCAATTCCTCAGAAGATTCTTCTACGACGGATCGAAATAATGAGGCTTCCGATCCATTGATATGGACACATCTGAGATCAAGAAATGCTCGGGAGTTCCTCTATTCAATCGAATTGATTCTAAAAACACTCGGGTTGCATTTGGTTCATTGTTTTGAAAACATGTTTTAAACTTTAGGTTTTGAAAAAAAATATTATAAAGTAATTTTTTGAGATTTTCAAAACAAGGTTTTGTTTGGTTAACTATTTTTAGAAAATAGTTTTTTTTTTAAATTGAGAGTATAAAAGGTGTTTAGCTAACAATTTTTGCAAATTTTTTTAAAAAAAAACATTTTGGAGGAATACATCGCAATAATTCACATAAACAAGTGTATACATGTATAATTTTTACATATCTTTCCTGCTCGATAATATCAGGTTCTCAAAAGCATAGAATTCAAATACACGGAACTAAGCTCATCATCTAAGTTTAGCCACCAGGCTGTAACATATAAATAGAACTAGTGTTACCCTGTGCAATTTGCACAGACTAAAATAATTTTGAGAAACTTATAAAATTATATGAAACTTAAAAATGTAGAGATGCCCCTTAACTATTTCATTCACAATATAATTAAAAGATGACAAATCTACATATTAATTCACACTTTCAAACAAACCAACATCATTCTATATTTCTATTCAATTGAAAGTAAATAAAAAAACATCGAAAAATTACCGAAGTTGGGTTGTGATTCTTCTCGGACTCCTTGATGTACTTCGTTATCTCCTTCTCGATTGTGTTCTTCTTAACGACTTTCCTTCTCAAATTAAATATAATCAACATTAAAAACACATGGCGGGAACAATAGTTGATAATTTGTTATATGAAAAGATGGCAAATATATAGATTAACCTATTCACATTTCGAAATCAATATTGTTCTATATTTTCTATTCAATTAAAAGAAAACCCCAAAATTCTTGATGTGTGTAACTCTCCAACAATTTCAGCACAAAGACATAGGTAAACCCTAGATCTATAAATTTAGAGACGTTAAGAAAAATGTATTTTCAAAAATCACTTACAATCTTGTCAGATTCCTCCATTCTAAAGCTTGCTTACAAATACTCATATTGTCTATGAAGTTCCTCAATATTTTTCTCCAACTGTTCTATATTACTCCATAGTTGTGCCTCTACAAAATGATCATACCATAAAACACACATAAAATACTACAATTTCTCAAAACTTTTCAAACAAAACAAAAGATGTAGAAAAGATACCACTATGTGCATGTTGTTTTCCTTGTAATTCTAGCATATTTCGAAGCTTCTATTCCAGAATATTTCGAAATTGTCCTTATCTGGAATCTCGGCGGATACTAATCTATCAATATCTTCAATATTGGTAATCTTGTATTCTCTTCGAACAGTAATCAAGATGTGAGCATGAGGAAACCCTCTTTTCTGAAATTCAATTATATGTAGATCTGTTTAAAAAAATAAATAAAAATATTAAAAAATGCTCATTTCAAATATAAGTCAAGGTTAAAAAAATATTCATATTGGAAACTTTGATCCACGTACATTTTATATAGATTAGAAAACAACAAAATTTTAATCTGCTTAATCAGATAATTCCCCATGACCTGATTTATTTCTCCCGAAGCATAATTCGATAGGAATAATCATCCTTAGGTGCTTCTTACGTAAATTATCTAAACCATGTTATTGACTCGGACATATCACGAATGACCTTTAACATTCTTTCTCAGCAAAACAGAATGCATCTTAGGATTGAGCATCATGAACATTTTTTTAGGTAAAACATAACCCATCATACCCATCTCCCCAAAACAAAATATATTCTATTCATGTTACAGACATTACCATTTTCAGCCACACAAACTCAAAATGGGTGCATTACATGTTTTATTTACATAAAGATAAACAACTTATGTCCAATGGGCATTTCGACAAACAGTTGGTTGGCATCATGAATCATGGAGATCGTACCAAAGATATAATTCATGGGTTTCTTCTCTAATTTATAATTAACCCATTATAAATAAGAAATTTATGATACTTGCTGGAAATGACCTAGACTATTATTGGGATATAGTTTGGTCATTGATATGACCATGTGAATTTTGAGTTGATTTTGCTATACCATGTGATTTCTAATAAGCCCCTTAATTCTGCAGCCCCTTTTTGCAACGTAAAACTACGGTGGAGGGTAGAGAAAGATAGAAAAATTTTAAGTAAAAGGGAAACTTACGATGGAGGGTAGAAACGGCGGGGTCGGGGCGGGATCGACGACGGACGACAACGATGGAGGGTAGAGACGGGCGGGATCGAAGCGGGGTGGATAGAAAAAGATTTTTTATGGTGTTTTTTTTTAATTAATTCTGTTTTGGCAATTGGTGTGGGCTGCACGTGTTAGTTCTTACTTCTGCTCTCCTTTCTCTATTTCAAAATAGAGAAATGAGAGATGGGGTAGGCCTATTAGCTTAAGATATATATAAATTCAATTCCTCAACCCATGTCCACCAAAATTTGGATGCCTTTCAATCACTTCCTCTTTCTAGTATTTCAATCCAAGTTAGTTTGCAACAGCTTTACTCCTTGGAATGAATCATAGAATACGGAAACATACTCATTCAGCAAAAGATGTAAAACTGTGAAAACATACTCACTGTGGATAAAATCAACAGCTTGGGGAATGGAGCAAATGGGTAATCTCTTCTAGAAATGACCAGATGGTCAATACCATACTCCTGTAAATGGAGGCTTGATCTCTGAATCGTATGGGAATAAAGCACTGAGCCTACCATCCATTTCTTTGATCTCACTTTCTGTGTCCAACATCCTTGAACCAAGTATCAAAATTGGCCCAGATAATTTTGTCAACATTTTCTGGAAATAGGAATACATCCTTTGGGATCTATGTAAAAAGTTCTAGACATCCCTTAGAGCATCCACAGTCGTTTGCCAATTATCCATAAAATGCATTTTATAGCAAACGACGAGCTGCAGTCATTTGCTATTTATGCATATTTTGGATAAAAAGCAACAGTAGATTGCTATATATGAGAGCCGATAGGAGAATTATGCATATTTTAAACGACGCAAAGTGATTTTGCATCCCTAAAAAAAATATATATTTTAATTGTCAGACGCAACTTCTTGACGCAACTTCTAGTTGCGTCCCTCCCCAAAAATTAATTTTTTTCGTAATAAAAAAAACGAATGTACCTCCAAAATTGGTCGGACGCAAGGTCTCTTTGCGTCCGAGACCTCCCCATAACCCGGACGCAACTTCAAGTTGCGTCCCACCCATTTTCGGTTTTTTTTTTTCCTTTTTTTCTTCCGACGCAAATGATTTAAAAATTATTAATCCCCTCCGACGCAAAGAGAAGCTTCGTCTGATATTATTATATATTAAATTGCTATAATATACCATTCAACGACTGCAGCAAACTCTCAAAAAGCTATATGTAAATATGCATTTATACATTTTCTAACTATTACGACTATGGATGCTCTTATATGAAGGACAATGTGATTGGTTTTGGAGACTGAAGTGACAAGCTGTAAAAAAGAAAGAAAGAAAAAAAAGCAAAAAGAAAAAGAAATGTCAACAATATATTGATGAAGGAAAAAAGATGTTAACAGTAACAATATAGGAAGAATGCAAAAGATAATTTACCATGTACATTGATTGTATAAAAAGTTTCTCATCAAAAGCCCAGCTGCTACTTCGTTTAAGGGGAGCTGAGAATCAAACAGATCACGATAACTAATTATGAGGTAGATATCATGCAGCCATGGCTGTTTGAAGATCAGGCCCCATACTTCAGTAAGTTTCATCTTAGTCACCATTTTCAATCAAAAAATTGTATGGTATTAAACAGGAATAAAAAAGACTGGCCTGAATTCATTTGACTGCATTGTGATGAAGTGTCACTACTCATATATCAGCTGAACAAGAGAAATAATTTTTAAAAAACACCTAGATGAGAACCAGTCTATCTCTACTACTATAATGGGAGAAGGCCTCAGTGTAATTTGTCCATCTACCAACCCGTGCAACGCACGTGTATAACTATTGTAAATGAGGTTTCAGATCAAAATCCAGACTATGTCTGAATTTTTACTTTTTAAAAAAAACTATATTTATTAAGACGTGCATCGCACGTGTAAACTACTAGTATATTTAATTTAGGAGTAACTCCATTTGAAAGCATGTTTACCATATACTGTGCTCATGACTATACGTCTGTATTTACAGTGATAGCTCCAGGAAATAATATATTAATATGTATAGTGATGGCTCAAGGAAATCTTACCGAAACTTTTGTTGCCACTGCCATATTTGCTCTGCATCTGGAAATCTTACACACATTACATATAAAACACATAATAATGAGCATAACATACATGTAGTCATCTAGAAGCAAACAACACCGCAAGCATCCTTCCCTATTCCACCAAACTGTTCAGCCATACTCGCCTAAGCTCATCGCCCATGGAAATGAAGGCTTCACGGTACACAGCTTGTTTGACAAACATATCAACTGCCTTACCAACGTGTGCGGGCTGAATCCATGTCGTCATGGTATTAATTATATCTATACAGTTCTTAATGGAGTAAGGATCCTCTACAACTTGTTGTCTTTGATGTTGTGCAACTTGGTATTTCAGCTCCTCAGCTTTTGCTTTTGCTCTTGCTCTTGCTTTTGCTTTTGCTATACACGCAGAGGTAATGGCATCCAAACATCTATCCAACCCTAGAGACCACGAGCTTTTTGTTGGTCGACCACTTGACTGACCAGAGCTCCTTCTACAATTCCTCTTGCTAACCGGTGCATCATCACCCTCATCTCCTAAATCAACTACATGTATATCAGGGTTGGCGAACTCGTCATCGACCCTCCGTTCCTTATCCGAGTCTAGGGGCATTTGGGTCGAAGCCCTAGTGAGTAAGCCCTGGGCAGTAGACAACTTATATATCTTCTTCAATGAAAAGCAAAATGTAAACAATTTTTTAATTCAGAAGAATATTTTTATGTTCATATAATCTTATAATCATGCAAACTTATGAACCCAAAACAAAAATATTTCCGAATATTCACTGTCACAATTTTTTTGTTAGTTTGATGCGTAATCAACACAACCTATAAAGTCCACTTAGCCAAAAAAAAAAAAAAAATAAATAACGAAAATTCACATCAATACCCTGATCTGAACAGTGATTGAAAACCCAAAATACACATAAATTTCGAAAAATAAACCATACTTTTTTTTGAAGATGAGAGAAGTTCTCTGCAGTAATTTCAGGCTTCAGACATCCTTTTGCTTGACTACACCTCAACCTCTTACCGGATCTTGTCTCACAAACCATGAACAAACCCTAGGTCGAAATAGGAGGAGCAAATCTGGAGAATGTATAGGCGTTTCTAGTCTCAGATCTTAGTCGAACTGGAAGTGACCGAGATTTTGTGAAGATTAACCGAAATTTTTTAGAATGGTTTTGGGAATTTTTGGGTTCAGTCGGCTCATTTTTGGGGACAAGAAGGGAGAGAGTGAGAAATGAGGTCAAGGAGAAAAAAGGGGTTTTTGGAAAACAGCTTTTAGCACTTTTCAATTTTTTCTCTGTCGTTGGGAGTTTGATGTATGACATGGTGTCTATAAGATCAAACATTGCACAAGCAATGAGAGTTATCAGCCATTATATGAAGAATCCAGGTAAACATCATTGTGATGCAGTAGAGTGGATTCTTAGATATCTAGCAGGTACTTCAGATTTTTCTCCTTGTTTTGGGAGAGATTTCTTGCGTATACATAGTTATGTGGATGCGGATTTTTTTAGCAATTGTGACATTTGTAGAAGTATGGCAGGGTATGTATTTACAGTTGGAGGAACAACTATCAGTTGGGCTTTGCAAGTACAAAATGTTGTAGCACAGTCAACCACAGAGTCAGAGTGTATGGCACTTACAGAAGCAACGAAAGACATTATAATCCCTGTTTTTCATTTTCTGTATTTTGGGTGTATTTTCTTTTTCCATGTATTTGATTCATCTTGTATCTCTTTTTGGATCGTGTATTGGATTTTCATTTTCAATATATTCATCTATTTGATTTGTTGTCTTCTTATTTGAGTTTCTTGATTCATTTGTTAGTCTTTTGTTTCGTCTCTGTTTGATCGAGCTATTATTTTTTATCCTTCTTATTTTTGTACATGCCATATTTTAACTATCCGTTTTGTGCCCATCTCATTATTTTGGATCACCATATTTTTATTTGGATTTTTTCATACTCAAAACCCTATTAAATCTCTTTGATTAACCCTAATCCCTTTAGACCCTATTGGATCCATTACTTATACCTGTTAACCCATTAAATATCAGTTACCCCGTGTAGGGCCGGCCCTGAGTTCCGGGGGCCCTAGGCAAACTTCCGAAATGGGGCCCCCCCTACCCCATATAAAAATAAAAAAAAATTTACGCGCAGAATGCGTGCCTATATTTACAAGGGAAGTTTGAAATCGGGGGTCCCAAAAATGGCGATTTCGGCGGGGGCCCGAGGCGGCCGCCATGCCCGCCTACATATCAGGGCCGGCCCTCCCCGTGTTCTCCTTAACCCTAATGATCCCCTACCTATATATATACTTGAGCCCAGTTTATCTTCCTCACACAAACAACCCTAGCTGCACAAAACCTTACTCCGGCTCATCTCTCTCTCTCTCCCGACCACTTCATCCCCGACCTCTGTTCCCTGTGCCCCTCCTTTCCCTTCTCTCTTGAGCACCGCCACCTCTCCTCCACAGCACAGCCAGAGCAACGCCAACACCACAGCGCCGCTCTACCCTGCGCTGCTCGACCTCGCAGCCCAGTCGCCCTTCAGCCGTCGTCCCCGTGCGCCCCTGTACCCTGGCGACCTCAGGACCCCCTGTCGCGATCTCCCCCTGGCCGCCGTCGCCTCTCACCGCAGCCCCGCCTCTCTCTCTCTCTCTCTTTTTCTTTTGCTCTCTTGGTTACAATTAGATAGTCACTCAATCTCTCCTTCAATAAAGTACTCTCTCTCTTGGCTCTCAATGGAGATCAATAACAACAATATATAGAGATCTAGAGAAACCCTAGCTTGATATCTTGATACAATAGTCTTTGAATATTCCTTAAGAGATAACCCTACGATAAGAGCCGTCAGATTTACTTGAAGAGCAAGTTGGGCTTCGCACAAATCACCAAGATCCGACCCAAATTATCCATTAGCACCACGCGCGGTCGACCGCACCTCAAGGTCGGTCGACCGTCCCCCTCTCGGGAACTTCTGTAAAGTTGGGCGGTCGACTGCAACTCCATCTGCTGCTACAGTTGCTAACTGTTTTTCTTGCTTCCACTCCGTCTTCGATCGACTCGATTCCTCCATTGTCTCATCGTCTTCTTATCCAACATATTATGCAAGACATAAACCCAACAAAATGGTGTACAAGCGAGGAACTGAGTGAGAGACTGAGCTTGAATTGGCACTAGAAATTCGCTTTGGTAAGGCCAGCCGACCAGTAAGATTAGATTTTGTTGTATTTTTTATTTGTTGATTAAGGTGTATGAGTTCCAGAACTCAGTCTGTTGAAATCTAAATTTCATAAGCCTTATTTTTTGTTGTATGTTTTGTTAATTTTTTTTAAGGAAACACAGGTGGCATTCAACCCACCGGTAAACGATAAAAATAAAAATAAAGTGCTATATTGAGAAAGCACTTGAAGATGAAAGAATGTGCTCATCATTGCTACCACAATGACTATATTCATATGAACATAACATTAAGGAATAATAAATAACGATTAGCAAAGTAGTAAAGGCCACATTTCTTAGAACAAACTAAACGATTACACAGAGAATTCATGGAAACAACAAACATCCACACAGAATAAGAACATGAAAGATATCACGATGTACAGAGTTACAAGATAGTCGCAGCAGTAGGTTACTAAAAGCGCATGCCGGCATAGAGACGAGGCGCGGTTTAAGGTGTCCGCCCTTGAGATGCAATGCAGTGAAACTTCATCAAGCATTTCTTTTTTGCTTCCTCGAGCTCCACCACTTTGTCCGATTCTTATTCTCTCCGTCTGCTACCTTGTTCTTGTGACTTGCATTCTTCCGACTCTTCTGAACCAATCTCAAACACCATTTCTTTCGAGCCATCTCCCCATCGTGAGCACGATTGCGAAGCGTGGCCTTTGCATTTTTCAGACGAACATGGTAGTCCTTCTTCCACGTTTCAAATAGAGCCTTCAATTTTCTGAGCTCCTCTTTGTGGTGCTTGCTAGTCTGTGGCGATAAGAGCCAAGCGTCATCCTCAAACGCCTGCTTCCGGTCTTCAAACTCCCTTGCCAGCTGGCTGATTGGATGTGGCAAGATCTCTGGATTACTTGGAACTGCGCCGGTAGATGCAATGTTGGCTTGTCTTGTCTGTGTGAACAAATGCAAAACCAATCAATCTTGTAGTAAAATGATTTATAACTAAGGAAGGCAATGTAACCACGGAAGAGAAAGCTATACATGGGTGTTTGGTGGTGCTGTAAACAAAAATGTTGTAACAAAGTTTTGTAAATAGAGTTTGTAAGAAGAAAGCATCACTAAGATTCTTTCATGACCCCTAAGATGTACAACGGTAACCAATAAAGCTTATGCATACAAAAATAAAATAGAATAACATAAAAAGATAAAATTTGAACTTGATATTTTGATGCAAACAGTTTCTTATTTCTGTAAACCCTGGTTAGGATTTTCCCCCAGGTAACTAGTAGACATCCTTTCTCTCATTACATTATAAAATAGAAATGAAAGTAAAAACAAATTTCATTTCTAATGGATATATGAACTATGAAGTGTTAGAAAATTGTGGTTGACGTGTCCACTGTTGGATATATAGGTATATTCTCACCATATGAATAATATTATGTGTATTCTATGGGTAACACGTGTGTTACACGTACTAATTGTATGGATATCGGAATGCGGGTTGAGTGGGTTGAGAACCCAGTACCCAAACCAGTATTTAGAAATAAATACTGGCTTGTGATAGCAGTTTAGGTATTCCAATCTTGATACCTAGGGTGAATATCTCAAGCAACTTAGATCTAGATACTGACCCTAATTCCCAATTGTTAATATTTCACAAAACCTAACATCCACGACCCCCACAATTGAACAAGTGTTTAAAAAGTGGCCAAAAGTTAAAGATTACAAATTTAGAACATGTCTGAGAAGCGAGAATATCAGAGTACGGACAAATTATGTAGTGTTCATAAAGCATCAGTGGTGGACATGTCAATAACATGGGAACAACTATTCATTCTACATAAGCTTTTTAATAAGAAAACAGTTCTATATTACCTACTTTTTTTGTTATTTCACACAATGTTCACACGGAATAGAACGAACTTGTCAAGTAAAAACTAGTTACATCCTCTGAGAAACAATAGAGATCTTACCTGCAAAGCTGCGACTTGTTTCTGCAACGCCTCCTGCACTGATTTCAATTTTGCTTCATTCTCGGCCAATCTCATTTGATACTCCTGCAGTTGCTTTCTCAACATAGCATTTTCTTCCTTTTGTATCGTCGAACATGATTATTTTCACAAAGAAAAAAGTGCCCCATGGGTTAGTTGTTTACAACAGGAAGATGGATGGGAAATTTCATAACAGGACCTACCTCAACAAATCGCCCCTTCAAATTTGTTATTTACAAGGAGAAAGTTTCCTAACACTATTCACAAATTAAATAAAGAGTACCTTGGTTGCCTCCTCATTTCGAATTAGCACTTGGTTAGCCAAATGGTGTTGTGATTCGGTCTCAGAAATTCTTTTGCTCGTATTTCTCGTCCTCACTAAAGAACCACGGATAACTGCAGATGAAGGAAATTTTCATTATTCAAGAATAAACAAGCTGAAGTAAATGAGAAGTTCATTTTTGACTATTCCCTGCTTTGCTCTTTAGGTAGTTTGGTCTTATCCAAATTTCAATAGCTCAGTTTTTGCAAAAGATAAAAACAAGGTAAGTTGCAAATTACTTCCCTCGCTCGGGAAGTGAATATACATGAATGTAACATTCCTTGAAATTGTCTTCGTCATCCAAGAAATGCATTTTACTTATGTTTGATAATCACAATCATATTTAGAACCATTTATGATTTTGTGGTCGATAACTTTTGTTAGTCTATTCATCTCTATATTATTTAATTTAAGGTAAATAAACTAGAACCTAAAACCCATTTAAATTTATTAAGTGTGAATTTTTGAATAGGTTTCATGCAAAAGTTTACTTGAAGATTTTCAGTCAAAATCCTTTTGTTACTCAAAATAATCAATAAAAAGGATTAAAGAAATCTACCAAATTTTATTTTACAACGCCATGTGTAGACATTTAGTATCATAGCCAAGTTATTATTTAAAGAAATTATGGACAAAACAAAAGCCATGCAGCAAACCAGGCATGCTAAAAATAATAACAGTAGTTTCCTTTTATTAGCATTATATGATTTCTTAACGCAGTCTGCTTTACAAGATGAGTTATGAATTGACTGCGATTACTGCTATTGTATTCAAGACATTCACGTACTTACCATTTTTCCAATGCCTATCAATTTCAAAAGTGGAAAATTATGTAAAGCTCCTCAAGACTAAGCTAACTCTTGAGAACTAGGAATGTGAATACTTCATATAAGCTACCCATGTTGCACTTTATAACAGCTTTCCCCCTCTGTCGTTTGTCTATATCTCTTATCATCTTTTTTTCCTAATTCATTTGAGAAAATTTTAGATCTAGGCTCACATTTTTGTATGACACTTATCATCTCTTTTCCTATTTGATTAGAGATCTAGGGTCTCTAGATACAGTACGGATAAAAGTACCTACCTGACTGAAGTGTCGTTGCTCCTTTTCTGAGCTTTTGAAATCTCCGGCGATCTTGAAGATCATGATAGGTTTTCTGAACCCAAAGAATCTTTTGCATCGTACGGATTTTGATGTTTTCAAGTGCAGAAATCTGAAGATAAACCATTATGCGAGAAACTATAAGATAATAGATGAGACCAAACAAAGAAACCTTATCAGGAAAAGAAAAATTCACAATCGTGCTTATAATGGTCCTAGCCCAGATGGAAAGGGATACTTGCTTATAGCAATAGCACATACTATATAATTCTAGGTGTAGATGCTTTTATTGATTACAATTATGATACCGCAATAAAGCAAAAATAAGTTTTAGGTTTGCAGTCATCATTATGACAAAATCCTACAATCTATACATTTGTGCTGTGAGTGCCTTCTACATTCTTACTTAAATGGCCTGTGTCTATAAATTGACTTTAAAGTTACAATCAGATTTTATTTGTTCTATAAATCAACTTTAAAGTAACTACAAATAATTGACGAAAATGTACAATCCATTGCTTGCGTCATTTGCTAGCATCTGAAAAAGGCTTAAAAGTTATAAGATTTTATCGAATACCATTTGAAAACTCTGACAAAGTATAAATAAGTTACATATGCATTCAGTATATCACACTATTTGTCATGTACTTCTATCCAAGGTTAATTTTGTATAAGGTAACGAATATTTGTTTAATTGCTTGTATAAGGTGACTAATATTGGTTTAACTGCAAGGGAAATAAACATCTACATAATTGCAAGGTGACTTACATTGGTTTAATAGTACATATGCATTAGAATCTATTCTCATATTTGAATTATTGTATATATATTATCCTTGGAGCACTCCGTGAAAATGATAATTCAAAAAACTCTGCAGGAGCAGTGAATATCCATCCAATTTATATTCAATTATTATTTGAAAAATGTGACTAATTCGGTAGAATTAGGATCTCAGGTGTTCGAAATGATCTAGGAAGGATGAAAATATGAAAAGGTTTAGGACCGGATGGTATACCCATTGAATTTTGGAAGTGTCTTCGGGATGTGGGATGTGGGAGTGGGTTGACTAATAAGATTGTTTAATGAGATTTTGAGAACTAAGAAGATGTCTGATGAATGGAGGAAGAGTATTTTAGAACCTATATATGAAAATTAAAGGAGATATACAAAGTTGCTCAAACTACTGAGGATTAAATTAATGAGCCATACGATGAAACTTTGGGAGAGAGTGATAGAACATAGACTGAGACTAGAAACAATAGTGTCTGAGAATCAGTTTGGATTTATGCCTAAGAGGTCAACAATAAAAACAATTTACATACTAAGGAGACTTATGAAAAATATAGAAAGAATAATAAAGATCTACATACGGTGTTCATAGATATAGAAAAACATATGATAAAGTCTCTAGAGACATAATATGATGGGTGTTAAATAACAAAAGAGTAATTATTCGATATATTGAGGTGATTAAGGATATGTATAAAAGGGCAACGACCACTTAGAACAACCACAAGAGAAAGTAGCGAATTCTCTATTACAGTAGGTTTACACCAGGGTTCGACTATAAGCTCCTACCTCTTTGATTTGGTTATGGATGAGTTGACGCGAGAAAACTCGATTATTCAAAGAGATGAGGAGATTTGTGAAGATATTATACATAAGATCCAAGCAGGGTAGCTTAAGTAGAGAAGCACTAGTGGTGTTTTGTACGACAAATGTATACCTTTGAAGTTGAAGAAAAATTTTATAGAACGGTTGTTAGACCAGCAATGATGTATGAAGCAGAGTGTTGGGCAACAAAGAAACAAGATGTCTAAAAAATAAGTGTACTGGAGATGATGATGCTACGATGAATGTGTGGTAAAACCAGGAATGATAGAATTAGAAATGAGCATATACGAGACATGATAAATGGAGCTCCTATTCAAGATAAATTTAAGAGAGGATCATCTCAGGTGATTTGGACATGTCACACGCAGACATAGTAGTACCCCATTAGAAATAATGATTTGATAAGTATTGAGGGTAGAGTTAGGGACAGGAGAAGAGCTAAACTTATTTGGGCAGAATAGAAAATCCGGATTCATGTAGCCAACCCCAACTAATTGGAAAAAAATCTTTGTTGTTGTTATTGTTGTTGTTGTTGTTGTATTATTTGAAAAAGTTTAAGGCTTTGATTTGTATTTTTGTGAACAAAAAGATGTTGCTGCTGTCCGTGCCTGAATATGTATTGACCAAATATGCAGTGAGGAAGTTCTTCTATTTAAGAAAATGCTTTTTTAAAACAATATATTAAAAAATAACATTAAAAATAATAATCGACTATAAAAGTATTTTTTTAGCTATATTGTAAAGAAGTTTATGAATTAAGAATTAGTTTGAGGGGAAAAAATGCAATTATATAGGTAACAAAATAAATAGCAGTTCTTCAAGTATGGGGGAACAAAGGGTAAAACCAAGCGAACTTTTACACGGTTTTTACCACCTACTTTTACCTAAAAGTACTTTTAGAGTTCAAGATTTGTTCTGAGGCTCTTCAAAAGCATTACCAAAGCGAGCCTAAGAGCATCAGATTAATTTTTAATACTTCAAGTATGTTTAGGTGGCCATTATTTGATTAAGGTTAAAAGTAATTCTAAATAAACCTGTCTCTAGCAACGCACGATTGAACTTCAAAATTAAATATAAATAAAACCAATAAATTAAAGTTTTAAACTAAAAAAAATCAATGCAATGTATGTACAAGTGTCATGTAAAAGATTTGAGATCTGCTGAAACAGACACATGATTCATTAAGGGTAGAACTAGATGCAAAGGGATTTACCTGTCCAGGGCGGAAAAATAGCTTTGTGTAACCAACTTGAAACGTTTCAGGAAGAACATTGAACTTTTGGAGAACGCCGATCGCAACAGTAAATGGGTCCTTAGATGCATCATTCTCCATAAGGAGAAAGCCATACCTGAACAGAATATCATAGGTAGATCCTTATTAAGCAACTTTGTAACCGTCAGAGGAGGATACAAACTTAAAAAGAAATGAGGGCGTTTCCCATATAATCCCCCGACTTATAACTATTTCCCATTAGGTTCTGTAATAAATGGCATGATCATTACAACCCACCCTCAGTTTATCAATAATAGTCAAAAGAGCTTCTCCAGAGTAATTTTCATCTGAACTTGATCCAATCACACACATAAATTAAGCAGAATACTAAATAAGAATTTTGTCCTTCAATGTTTTTTTTGTCAGGATTCTGTTCGCTAGAACAAAAGTTAGGCCAATTAATGTGCTTTAATTAAATAGAGGTAAAAACAACAACAATAACAAAGCCTTTTTCCCAACTAGTTGGGGTCGGCTATATGAATCTTGGTTTTCCATTCTGCTCGGTTTAGCGCAATATATTCTGTATGGTCCCAAGCTATCATATCTTTTCTCACCATTTCCACCCAAGTAAGTTTAGGTCTTCCCCTACGCCTAACTCTACCGTCAATACTTATCAAATCACTCTTTCTAACGATGACACTACTAGGTCTACGTGTGACATATCCAAACCACATGAGACGATTCTCTCTTAACTTATCTTGGATAGGAGCAACTTTTAGCATGTCTCGTATATGCTCATTTCTAATTCTATCCTTCCTAGTTTTACCGCACATCCATTTTAGCATTCTCATCTCCGCTACACTCAGTTTTTGGACATGTTGTTTCTTTATTGCCCAACGCTCACCTCCATACATCATTGATGGTCTAACAACCATCCTATAAAAAAATTCTTCAACTTCAAAGGTATACGTGTGTCATACAAAACGCCACTGACACTTCTCTTCTTAATCCACCCTGTTTGGATCCTATGTATAACATCTTCACAAATCTTCCCATCTCTTTGTATAATCGAGCCTAAATATCGGAAACGGTCTCTCTTAGATATCTCTTGACCATCAAGGTTCACTACTTCATTAGTTGTGTTCCGAATATCACTAAAATTACACTCTATATACTCTGTTTTAGTTCTGCTTATCCTAAAGCCTCTAGCTTTCAAAGTTTATCTCCACAACTCTAATTTAGCATTGACTCCTGCTCTAGTCTCGTCCACTAAGACGACGTCATCGGCAAAAATCATACACTAAGGCACCTCATCTTATATTCCTTGCGTCAATTCATCCATAACCAAAGTAAAGAAGTAGGGGCTTAAAGTTAAACTAAACCTACTGTAATAGGAAAATCACTGGTCTTTCCTATGGTTGTTCTAATTGTGGTCGTTGCTCCTTCATACATATCAGTAATTACCTCATTATACGGATAGTTACTCTTTTATTATATAACACCCACCATACTATGTTTCTAGGAACTTTATCATATGCTTTTTCTAGATCTATGAAAACGATATGTAGATCTTTTTTATTTTTCCTATATTTTTTCTTAAGTCTCCTCAATACATAAAATACTTTCATTGTTGACCTCTCAGGCATAAATCCAAAACGATTCTCAGATACTGTAGTTTCTAGTCTTAGTCTATGTTCGATCACTCTCTCCCAAATTTTCATTGTATGACTCATTAATTTAATCCCCGGTAGTTGGAGCAACTTGGTATATTTCCTTCATTTTTATATATAGGTACTAAAATACTCTTTCTCCATTCATCATGCATCTTCTTAGTCCTTAAAATTCCATTATATAATTTTGTTAGCCAACTCACTCCTACATCCTTAAGACACTTCCAAACTTCAATGGGTATACCATCTGGTCTTAAAGCTTTCCTATTTTCATCCTTTCTAGAGCATTTCGAACCTCCGATATCCTAATTCTACGGAAAAACATATGCTTGTGACTCTCCCTCGAGTCCTCTATATTTAAATTGCCCACGACCTCATCTTTTACTAAGACTCTTGAATCCTCGCTTTTCATACACCTAATTGTATCCAGGTCTTTTGTTTTCCTATCCCTTTGTTTAGCAATCTTATAAATGTTATTTTCTCTTTCTTCTGTTCCTAATTTTGTGTATAGATTCATCATAAGCTTTTTCTTTTACATCTTATTGCTTTCTTAACTTCTTTTCTAACGGTCTTATCTATCCAAATCCTCTTCATTTCTACTCTTTTGTCATATTTTGAAGGTTGATCTTTTTCTCTCACATTATTTTAGACTTCTTGCCACCACCATATTTTTTTTGGTAGCAACCCTCTACCTTTAGATTCTCCAAGTACCTCATTTGAAATTTCTCTTATGTACATAGCAATTTTAGTCAAAATCATATTTGTCTCCCATTCCCAATTCCATGATGTTCATTTAAGAACTTTATCTCTAAAATCTCTAGTTTCTCTCCCTTCAAGTTCCACCACCTAATTCTTGGGTTTCTAGTCTCCTTCGCACATGTGTTTCCTAATCTTAACATCCAACACCATTAATCTATGTTGTGAGGTTAAAACCTCTCCAGGTATCACTTTACAATCTTTACATGTCAAGCGATCCACCTTTCTAGTGATAAAAAATCAATCTGACTCTTATTTCCCCCATTTTAAAGGCTATCAAATGCTCATCCCTCTTCCTAAAATAAGTATTTGCTAGTATAAGATCATACGAAGCTGCAAAATCTAATAGTGCATCTTCACCATCGTTCTTATTTCTAAATCCATATCCTCCATGCACTCTTTCATATCGCATGTTATCTTCTCCTACATGTTGATAAGAACATCGATTCTGTTTTGTTTTGTTTTAAGATTTAGCCAAATGTAGCTTATTTGAGAGATTTGTTTGAGACTGATTTGAGAGATTTGTTTGAAATTTATTTTGAGCCTATATAGGCCTTGAGAATAATAAGAATGTATGCTATTATTGATTTAAAAAAATTATTGTGTGTTGAGTTGTTACTCTTCATTCTCCTTTTGTGTGTGAGACCATAAGAAAATATTAGGGTTTGTGAGAAATCGTAAGAAAGTATTAAGACTTGTGAGAAGTTCTAACTACACCCCCAAATCCCCAATTTTGTTTTAAACCCTAGATCCCTAAACTAAACCTAATCTCCTCCTTCGCCCCTTCAGCCGCCTACCTCCTCCTCAATCCCGAAACCCAAACCCTCCTCCTTCTTAATCACGAGCTACTCCATCTTTGTCTTCCCTACATTACTCGCAACATCCCTCGTCACCGACTCCTCCATTCTCCACACCACCCTCACCCCGACGCCACCTTCCCCATTGCGCGCGTCGCCGACCGGTGCTTCCGAGCCCAACCTCCTGTTCACTGCCTCGACTCCACAACCCTGACGACCGCCCCCTTCCTTTTCCATTCTCCTTCTCGAAGCCGACGCCACCCACTCCCCTCTCTCCTGCCCTCGCCCTCGACACCTTCCCCTACTCCAACTCACATCTGAAGCCCAAATTCCTAAATCCACTTCAAATCCTAAACCCTAATCCCCAAATCCAACTCAAAATCCGAAACTCTAATTCTCAAATCTTCAATTCAATTTCTATCCCTAATATTCATATCAAGGAAATGATTTGCGGAGTACAGTGCTATTGATTGCGACGATTGGCATCTTCTTTATTCATCATTGGCGACGACCCGTTCATCGAACCCCGGTAATTTCTTTACACTCTTTAATTATTTGTGATACTGTCAATCATCTCTAAAATATTATTTGCATTTACTGTCATCCACAAATAGTGAGTGTGCTTCTACTTGCTAATTAGAGTACGAATCTTTATTGCATATCATACATACTAAAAATGATTAAGTATAATTATTAATTGTTAGCGTGAATCTTTTAATTGGGCTTGTTAAACTTATTTCAATTCTTGAAAATCCATCAAACCAATTAGTAGTTTTAATTTCTAATTTAATCGGCATTATATGTTGGTAAACTTAATCTTTTAATAATCTTGGAAATTCTCTAGGTAGGGTTAAATTTACATCACATGTTCATTGAAATCTCCTTCTATAAATAATTTCTCACCTAAGTGTACTCCTTCAATTATCTCATCCATATCTTTCCAAAATTTATTTTTAGCTTGTGCATCTAATCATACTTCGGGGTGCATAAGCACTAGTGATATTAATTATGTTTCCCCCTAATACAAGCTTAATTTATATTATTCTATCCCTTTTTCTATTAACACCTACTAATCTCCTTTGAATTTCTTATCTACTAAAATTCCTACTCCATTTTTATTTCTAATTTTATCTGTATAATATAATTTAAAACCATCTATCTCTTTAGCTTTCTCCCCTACCCACTTTGTTTCTTGTAAACAAGTTATATTAATATTCCTTCTAATCATGGTATCTACTAGTTCTATGCATTTTTCTGTCAATGTTCCTATATTCTAAGTCGCTAACCTAAGCTATTTTTCTGAAGTAGCTTCTTTACCCGCATACATCCAGATTGGTGCAGGAACTCTTGCCCATTTTTCACTGCACCCGAGTGCCGATGCAACTCCCCTTACACATTTGTTGAAGTACCCGGAGGTAGGCACAACGCATCGCTTCCAGGAAATGTCCTAGCATTTGCGCGTATATTATTTGGATTCATGTTCATTAGATTTGACAAAGTTTTGTGCTGGCAGTCAACTGCCTAATGCAACCCTCCTCCTTACCCGGTTTGTGGCAGAATTTTTGGCTTGGGACAGACAATGGCGGAGTTTTAATTAAATAGAGGTACAATATTGAAATAATTTTAAAAAGTGAGGAGCATAATATATATTAGCATTTACTCTAGGACACAATGGTGCCAAGCTAACTGGAAAGATCCTTAGCTAATATTACCTTCAAAAGATTATTATAACAAAGTAGCTTTCAGAATAGATATTAGAATTACTTATTTATTCAATCTCTATCTTTGTAGCAGGTAAGTTGAAGGAAAAAAAAATATAGTTTTTTGAGGCCCTAATTAAGTTAACTCTTTTATAAAAGATCATGCCTCCTACTGTAATAGTCAGTTGATTAATGAAAGAAAAGGGTAATGGCTACTTGTCAAGAAGATCATGCCTCTTTCTCTCTCTCTCTCTTTCTCTAACCCTCCAGTTCCCCGTTTAAATCCCTTTTCTTCTCAGATCTTCCCCTTGATCATTCATGAGCTAAAAATACTTATAAATTAAAGGACTTATATGAAATAAAGCTCAAGAAGCAAGAATACCTTTCAGCAAATTGCCTATGCGTCAAGCGTGTAGGGAAGCCAGACCTTGATATTTTGACAGCCCCGAGAAGACCATAAGATCTGAGCTGGTGTAATACAAGATCATCCTCATACAATCCAGGAAGGTGATTATTGTTTGGCTTAATGCATAGAATGAAGTGAGGTGTAGTGTTTTCCAACTGCTGCATCAATTTGAACAACTGACCCTAGAAGAATGTGAAACATTAAATATTCTGTAAGATACTCTGGTCTTAAAGTGTTTCAAGATCAATACATAAACAATAATAGAGAGGAGCTAACTCCACAATTATCCTCTGATATTCAACAACTTCTGTGAGAGAGGAAAAAATATGATTAATTGCAACAAAAAAGGAACTTTCACTTCAATACCTTAAGCTTTGCTGCAATGCACTGCTTTCGTGAATCATCACAACTTACTCGCCCACTACTTACTTGCCCACTACTTGATCGCGCAATAGAACTTAAAGGATTCTGAGATTGAATAAGCATACGGGCAGCAAATAACTCAAGGAGCGGGCATGCACAAGATAACAATAGCTGGATACAATCTGAATGCAGTAAATCTCTGTTACTCTCCAAAAAACCTTTTGAGTCATATGCCACCTGATGTTACATTTATGTTAGTCTTTTGAAAATTAAGGTCATAAGAAAGCTGCATGTGTAATCAGCTTTAACTAGTTTACCACCTCATTGAACCTTTATGGTATGATATTAGAAAATAGTTTTCTTCAAGTAAACTTCAAATAATAAGTTGCAATAAAATTTATTTCGGAATTTTTAAGTGAAGAAAAGACGATCTTTGCTATTTGTGCTTCCCTTTTAATTTGCACATTCACTGAAATATACTTCTGTGTTTCTCTTTCCATTCCCAGCGAAATAGCGGCGAAACTTCCCAGCCACAACACCAAAACTTAGGAATCAGGGCGAGGGATTTATATCTATATTTATATTCTGAGTACTTGCTTCCTGCAGGTTGAGCATCCAATAAGGGGGCTAAACCTGGTATTTATGAAGCAATTTTTCTGGAAAATCATGCATTTAATGTGTCTGGTGAGAATTGAAGGGAGCTCTGGTACAATGTGAAATTTCCCTGCCACTGCACCAAAACTTCGAAGTAGTTTTGAGGGCTGAGGGATTTACATTTATATGCTACCACATCCAAATCCAAATTGACGATCCAAATTTTAAAAAAAAAACACATAAAGAAAAGAAAAAATGTGAACTCAACAAAATGGATTACTCAGTCCATAGGCCAGTTAGACAACGAACTAACGTTACCTCTAATATTATAACTAGAGAGTTGCGGTTGTGTGTTTTGTATTAAATCATCGACTTATGAATCTCCGTTCTCAACCACACATTTTCAACTTTTATTAACCATCTTTGAGTCAATAACCCAATATTTAAATCTCAACCACACTTGGCTCTCGCTTGCGTTACCCATGCTAATTAGTGCTAATGTAAAATGTAAATTTAGCAATTCTTAGACCATTGGAAGTACTATAGATGTGGGAAGATGGACTAGTTTTGGGTGGTATTTATTGCACTTGGGAAAGTCAACCCACCTTCCACTAATTCTAGAGAAAATTCACGGATAAAACTAGTGTAAATCTACTCACCCAAATCTAATAGAAAGCCTCTAGTCAGACCCTGAACTTACTCATGTTTTCATTCATTGACCATAATTCTTTAGGATAGGACTCAGTATGATTCCTTTTAATCAAAGAATAGTGCTAAGCACTAAGCAGGCTGATACACTCACTTGTTATATCAAAAGTTCTGAAAACAAATGAAGAAGAAACAAAGCAATCATCCTCCTACATTACCAACCTTTCCAGCATAATGATGAACTTGGAAAGAACCTTCATTTTCTCCAATAAAACAAGGGTTTCCATTCAGATGCTCCTTAAGCTTGTCCGTAAAAGTCAAGTCAGTTGCTTCATGGGAAGCTGACTCCTCGTCCAACAAAGAAAGTAGTCCTTGTGATTTCTGCCACAATTAAGAACTCAAATCAAAACAACTGAAGTACATACTTTTCACTATAAACATATCTAGGTTAGGAAGCAAGCTGGAAAGAACAATTAAAGAACGATCATTTTTTTTGTTTTGGGGGGGGTCTTGTGATTACTACATACTATATTTAGTGTGCCATACACAAAATATAGAATACAGGGGCTTTCTTAACCCTTTTTTTATGCAATAACTCAGGACCTAGATCATAAAATTATAACTATTGTATAATATTATGGTATACCTTCTCAAAGAGATATAAACATTCAGTGTTGTCTGTATATTCAACACTTGTCCAATCAATCCCATCTTGAATATATTCCTGCAATCAAACAACAAAAAGAACGTTGAATTTCATCCAAGTTCAAGCATCTCATGCAATAACAATAAACAGCAACAATTAAAGCGTATAGCTTAAGAAAAAATAATGAATCACAGAATTACTAAAGAGCTTAGGACTAATGCGGATCTTTCTAAAACTACATATCACTTTATGCCAATCGGCATAGTCACAATATAAGCATAAAACCTAGAAGAAATGAGAATGTTCACCTCTTGTTCAAGTTTGAAAAGATGTCTATTGAAGTGATGCTGCAGTCTCTCATTTGCATAGTTTATACAAATTTGTTCGAATTGGTTCTTCTGCAGTGATGCAAGTTAAAAACTCACTAACTTCTGAAGAAAACAAATGAAGGATCTCAAAATATTAGCCAAGGATCCATACATGAAGAGATTCAAACCCATATATGTCCAAAATATTTATGGATAGGCCCATAAATGGCTTTTTCGCTTCAAGTGACTTGTTGATTTGTTCAACAAGCCAGTTGAACAAGCTGGCATAAATTGATTTTGACAAAGCATCCCTGTTGTCAATAGCCTGTAGGCAAAGAATAACACAAATAAGATTGTATAGTATATACAATTCCGGACATAATAACTCAAGCAGACTGATGGTGATGGAGAAGCAAATTTCAAACCTGAGATAGAGTCAGCGTTTGAACCATCTCATCATTTTCTACTTGTGATTTGCGTGTTGATAATGCTTGCACCAACTGAGGTATACTGCAACCCATCAATTTCGATGCATTAATTACACCTGGCAAGATTTACAACCAAGATTATACATCAATCAAGAGACCCATACAGTCATAAATAAGCATTTTGAAGGACATTATCAGGTGAACAGATGCTTCTTCCGAAATTCCAGTTATTCATAGTATTTATCTTGTTTTGAAGATTCTAAAAGTCTTTTTAATGAATATCCAAAAGTCTTGGTCAAGCAAATAACATTATCATAAATATCATTTTGTCATTTATTTAAGAGTGTTTCATTTTTTACACAAAAATTACATCTAATTCCACAGTAGCTCCTACCTAGCAATATTTGGCACAAATTTAGCAATTTTGTCAAACATTTTGAGCTTAATGCTCCACTGCCAAAATGATGAAAATGATAATCATGATGAAAAATATAAATATCCTCCTTAAACACATGCAAGCGCACTTTATGGATGCATAAAAGTGTTAAAGTGTGAGAGAGAGACAGAGAAACACATGTATGCAAACAACATACCAAAAGTAAAATAAAAGGCTAAAATCAATACCATCATTTAGCACAACTTCAATGTGGTTCTCGTCGTTGATTACTGAAAACTCTATGTTACCCAGCCATAATATTGCTGCAAGCATCACAAAGACATTCTCTTGATTTTCCTTGCTAATTCCCAGAATGTTTAAGGCTTCCTGAAAAAATTATAAGAGAAAAGGAGGAGAAATTTGAGTAACTGATTATCGCATAAAACAAGAGGCATTAACAATGTACTGTTTGAAGCAAGAGCTCAGAAATACCGTCAGTTCATGAAATTTTTTAGCATCATCTACATTTTCGATGCTTAGGCAATCACTCTGTTTCAAATATCCATACTCATTTGCTGCTTGCAAGTTCAGTTTCTCTGCAGGTTACACAGAACAAATCAATAACTATGATGGGTTATGAAGTATTTGTCTAAGGCCTCTACCCAATCTAGATTTACATGAGAACCATATCACCAACTTTCAACTTCCAGAATAAAGAAACCAAGCCACAGAATTTTGCAGGTTTCTTTGTTGGCCTTGGCGGCAAGGGGATGACAGTTTGTTACAAATAAAAGAAATTGAGTTCAAGCTACTGCAGTTTACTTAGAAGGGCTTAGACAAACTAGATCCAAAAAAAAGTGGTCGTCAATTCAGAGTTCCACCTAGACTATCATCCTAATAACTGCTTTTATCATTCGTTATGCACCTTACATTGCACTACTGAGGATTTTATATTAGTTCTGCTTCTTTATTCATGTGTGGACAGAAGAGGAGGCTAGAGCTTTTTACTGCCTTGATGCTATGTTGTATGTAATTCAGAGAGGAAATGCTTCATAATCTTAGAGCTTTATGGGTAACATAGAAGACCAAATTTGGAAAAAAGGTCCCAAATATGGATTAAAAATTAAATAAAAAGGAAGCCAAATACAATGACTTTCTTTTTTGAAAGAAGGCCTTAGCCTATAAATCAAACCTATTGCTAAGAATGTCTCATACAAATACTGCATGAATCCAACATTACCATCGCCTAACCCAGTAACAAATATTCCTCCTCAGTGTGCATTGAATGACAATAACATGCTAGAAAAGATATCATAACCTACATTTTCTCCTGAATGGGAACTGTCAAATTCATCTGGTGGAGTCTTGTAAGAGATACAGGGCATCTTATTTTGTGAAATTGTATTGTAGTCAAAGAAAGGTTATGAAAAGCTTAATTAATCCAGTTTTTCTCTCAACAGAAAACATCGGTGAAATTATAAGGATATAAGAAAAAAGGCATACATTGAATGTTTGTAATGAGCTATTAGACTATAACCATGAATTGCCCAATTGCTACCCATTCTCTCTAGAATACAGACAACAAAAACTGAAAATTAATATCCAAGTATATAAGAAAAAAGGCATACATTACCTTTAAGAGGGGACTGAGCTCCAGCACAGAGTTGATAGAAAACATGATAAGATCTTTCCCCTTTCGCTCGCTTAACTACCCGTGACTAATGATCAAAACCATAGCAATCTTTAGAATAATGGTCATTTGCACTATGAAAAATAAGTATTTGTAGTGATTTTACCTTCTCCAGCAAAGCTAGCAGTAGCGTTCAAAGTTATTATAGCAACAAGAAAAATGAGATTGGTTAGTTGCAAGAGTAATACAATTCCAGAAAGAAAGAAGAAAAAAAATGTATAACCACAGAAATGTTCTTACAGGTGTGAATCTTAGCGCCACAAATTTTCCCACTCATGCTAAAATGTAGCTCAAAATACTTCCCCTGCACCAAATGTGGGGAAAAAAGATCAACGCAGGTAATCTGAATTAGGATATAGAATAGAAAGGTTGGTCTGGGTTGGGGACAGTTCTCACTGGTCATAGGTCCAATAGGTTGGGTAAGGGTAAAAAAATATCCGTGTTGGAACTAGGACCTGACCATATACTCATAGATAAGCACACATAGTTATGTAAATCATGTGTGCGTGCATGTATGTATGTATGTACGTATTGTTGGAGAAAATATTTCTCTGAGATGTATGTATATCGCATATGTATACATGTATATACGTGTATGTAGGTACCCACGGGTTGAACCCGAAGTAACCTGTAATTACAGGTATCCGGATGGGTATGGGTGATATATGATGGATAATGATTTTCAAGACCCATCACCAATTTGTTGGGTACACCATAAGGTACCTAAAATATGGCTGGGGTTGCCAAGAGATGGCACGAGAACAGCATGAACATAAGGTAATCAACTAAGCAACATTTAAATTTTCAAAGAAGACAGAAACTTCTTGCCATGCTTACTTTAAAATAAAAATAAAATAAGGAAAATGAAAGAAAAGGACTCACGAATCGGCTAGCGTTGTCATTCCTAGAGGTTTTTGCATTCCCAAATGCTTCCAATAGAAAATTACTGTGAAGAACTTCAAGCTTGGTCCCACTGCCACCACCAAGGGCAGCCAAGTACTGCATTGCGATTTTTGCAGTTTCAGTTTTTCCCGATCCACTCTCACCACTGCGACGCACATGTTGAAACCGTCAACAATGTTACCTAGGGACCATATACATGCAAACAATGAATAGAATAAAAACAAAAAAAAACAAAACATGTGACCCATATTTGAGAAGAGAGATACTTTGATTCACCTTACGATAATAGACTGATTTACTCCATCTGCATAATCCACAACATAAAATCAGTGAACAGTAAGGAAAGAAATAATCATGCAATCCATATATAAATATTTCCTTTTGTAATAGCCTGAAATACTATAAGGAAACAAAAATAAAAATAGGAGAAATAAGAACAATAGTTTGTCTACGCTACAGGTACATCCTTTTTTCTGAAAGAAATAAAAGGAAGCAACTTCAGTTCTGACTCAGTTTTATATTTGTTAAGGTTAAGAGAGATTGAAAAAATATAATTGGATTATTGGGATGCGCTATAACTGTGTACAATGACTCCTATATATAGGAGAGAACCAAATACTAAATTGATACATGTCCGATATGGAACTATATATATAATACAATATCTAACACCCCCTCTCAAACTCACGATGGATGTAATAGTGCGAGTTTGCCCACCAAATAACGAAACCTCTAGACAGTGTGAGATTTGGTGAAGAAGTCTGTTGTCTGCTGTGAAGAAGTAACAAAGTGAAGTGAGATAGTCCCTGCTTCAAAGCGCTCATGAACAAAATGGCAATCTATCTCTATGTGCTTTGTTAGCTCATGAAAGACCGGGTTGCTTACAATGTGCAATGCGCTCCGGTTATCACAATGAAGAGGAGTAGCGCCGGTGAGAGTTACACCCATATATGATAATAGCCAACAAACATGAACAATTTCTCTAGTAGTGGCTGTCATTGCTCTGTACTCAGCTTCGGTTGAAGAACAAGCTACAACTGCTTGTTTCTTGCTTCGTCACGAGATCAATGAATCACCAAGAAATAGACAGAAACTTGTGGTAGACCGTCTGGTGATAGGATCACCCGCCCAATCTGAATCAGAATACGCATGAAGCTCTAAGCTGAATGTGGAGAGAGGCAGCTAGGGCGTCGATTGAATTGGGTAGTGAAATTGGGGACAGGAGTTGGGTGGTCGGGAGTTGGATGTGAGAGATTTGGTGTCGCGGAGGAAGGGGACGGAATCGGGCGATGGAAGATCTGGTAGGGAAAGACGATGTAGGCAGTGGGTTCGGGATTAATGGTGGTGGTGGTGGTGGTGGTTGGGTCGTTTGGGGAAATCAGAGCAAGGGTTGTAGAGGTGACAGGAAGATGGGTTTCGGGAGTTGGAGGAGTTGGGTTCAGGGGTTTGGTTTCGGGGGAGATGGGGATAGGAGGTAGGAGGTGATGTAGGGTTGTTGTAGTGGTGGTCGGAGTTGCAGATGTTGTTGCTGATATTGATGATGCCGCAATGGTGACGGTGGTGTCGCCGAAGTTGCAGTGGTGGGTGTAGCCGGAGTTGGTTGCGGGTGATGAGTAGAGACAGTTGATTTCGGCGTTGATGTGGGGGATTGAGTGGCCGTCAGGGATTGATGGTGGAAGAAAAAACAATTGTTGATGATGGAGTTGATGGCTAACCATGATGATGTTTGCTCCTTTGTTTGTTTGTTTTTTTGGGATTCTAGAATTTTGATGGGGAAAATAAGAAATGAAAATTTGTATAATTGTGCTTCGATACCATGCTAAGGTTAACAGAGAGACTGGAAAAATATAATTGGATTATTGGGATGCGCTATACAGGGCTGGCCCCCACCTTGAGGCAAGTGAGGCGCTTGCCTCAGGCCCCCGATTTTTTTACAATTTTAGGAGCCCCAAATTTGTATTTCCCTAGTAAATATAAGCACGTTTTTTTCATGTAAAAAATATACTACTATTTGGGGCCTCTAAAAATAATTATTTGAGAATTTCGCCTCGGATCCCCGGGAACTCAGGGCCGGCCCTGGCGCTATAACTGTGTACAATGACTCCTCTATATAGGAGAGAACCAAATGTTAAACTGATACATGTCCGATATGGGACTATATATATAGTACAATATCTAACAATATTTATTGTTCCTAAGGACGATATCAAATATATGGAGATACACTCTCCAAGGAAATTATATTACCTCTCATCATTTTGCTGAAAGCGGTATCAGCTACTGAATATACATGCGGACTGTTGATAGTTTTTGTTTTATAAGCTGCAACACAGTCATTTCCATAAATTGGCAACTTCTTGAAGGGATTAATTGCTACCAAAACTTGCCCTGCTTTAGTCTGCAGAAGAAAAAGTCACGAGAAGTTAGTTACAGGCATATTCAAATTAAAGAGAATGGATACTCATAGCTTCAAAAACTTACATAAATCTTATCATTAGAATATCTACATTTTAAACTGTGGAGAACTGAAGCCTCATGTAAGTAACTGAGCTGTACTAAATCATCAACATCATCAACATCATCTAGCATATTTGGATTTGCCGGTAAAAGACTTTCAATAGCCACTGTCAAAACCTGAACAGCCAAACGTATATAAGTGCTTACAGCCAAACGTATATAAGTGCTTACAGCCAAAGGTATTGATATTATGCAAGGAAAACGAGGTGAGATAGACAGTTCACCTTGCCATCAGATAATAAAATATTAGCATCCTCCCTTTTAACTGAATCAATGCTTACTAACTGCCAGCTGGCATCTGGAAGTTGGCACCAGGCTTGGAGTTTCTAACATAATTAAATTAAAATAAAATAAATGAGAAAATATTAAAGTACATTTACCTGATAACAAATAAAGGAAAACAAAAGCTGAAATATTTTTAATGTAGTATTTACAAATTAAGGAAATATATTTTTTATATAATTGTTGGGAATATATTATTTTAAAGTTAGTGATATTGATATATATATACACACACACACAAGGAGATAGGCTTCTATCAGAGGATTTGAACTCAAATGTACTTTTTCGACTCTCATACATAAAATTTGGGCGCTAACACATGATTGGACAGGTCATAGGGAAGCAATGAAAAGGTTGCGTATGGAAGAGGAGGAGTAGTACTCTTGGGAGGAGGGCATGCACGGGAAAGTGTTGTATCTGAATTTTCTTGCTTGTGATTGCGGTTTGAGTTGGGCTTGACTTCAAACCTTGTATCTTAAATTATGCTTTTCTATTTGATGTCTGTTCGCTGTAAGGGGGTTAGAGATCGTATTTTGGACTTGTTGTAATTAGCTCTACTATGTTTCTTTAATCTCGCATTAAAGAAGCGATGACTGGGTCATCTTTTTATCAAAAAATTATATGTCGAAAAATTATATGTCGAGCATCATATAATAGGATCCAACTAAACAGATGTGATCTATTGTACGTAAGTAGCCTAAAACAAAAATCCACACATTTTTTTAATTTTATTATTGATGCATTAAGTGGCGCAAAAATGAACAATTTTTTACACTGAATTATTTTGATCTATGGTTTCGAGTAATCAAAATGTAACCAATATTGGTATACACTATTTTAGCACATTGTCACCGACTTGGATTTTCTATTTATCGTCCCCTAACCTGATCAACATGGTCAGTTGCACTGTTTTATTTTGTATGTTTAGATTTCCCATTTATGGTCCCCTAACCTGATCAACATACAAAATAAAAAAGTATTTATATTTTGGAATCCCATATTCGGAGCTGTTGTGTGGATCGTCGGGTGTTGGCAAGATCGAGGTGTTCTGTCTGCTGCGTGGACTCCCGGTCAACATGGAACGAGATGGATCGGCAGGTGTTCTCGTCGGCAGGCGGCAGATTGGTCCGGATTGGATTCAAGCCGTTGCTGGTGGGCTGCTGGAGTTGAGGAGTTGGGATTTGAGTTTCAAATTTTGAATTTGGATTTTGGGTTTCAGAATTCAAATTTGAATTTGGAATGTGGAAGGGGAGATTTCTATAATTTTGAATTTCAAGTTCTGAAATTCAAATTCTAGTTAAGGAGTGAAAGGAGAGTTTTATGATGTAATTTGAATTTCATATTATTTTATTTGAAATTCAAATTACAATTGTGGAGTGATGGGCGCGATCTCGCGCCACGTCTGGTTGGAGGGAGAACTGGTTACAGGTGCATTCGTCTATAAGTTTAGCTATGGGAGGGACTAGTTAATGATGTAGGCTTGTTGTGTAATTGTTTTCCGTTGTTCCGTTGAGGAACTGATATATGTAACTATCTGTAATAATTGTTTCGTTAGTTATTATTAATGAAATGAAGCAATGATGCGGTCACCTTGTTTCTCCAAAAAATAAAAGTAAAAAACATCTACAATAGTTGAAGTTAGATTCTAAAGAAGTTCAACCACACTCGGTGATGTAGCACATACTTCCGCATGCATTTGTCTGCTAATTGCCACACATCATTTGTGAATCAAGGCTTCATCTGAGATCACTTACCCTACCTAATATTGCTTTAACCCCGAGCTCTCTACTAAGTACTAACCCAACCAAGATCTACTATAATAAAAAAAAAAAAATTACAGCTTTTATAATGAATAATTTTACATAACATGCATTTAAGCTAACCTCTATTACTATAACAAGAGAAGGAATGTGTTCTTATGACTGCCCATGCATAATTCTCCTTCACTCTTCAAACATAATACTAAAAGAATGTTGACAGTTTAGCCGTTATGAGTTTAAATCGCCCTTCAATTTACAAAAACATCCATTAATTCTCAACTCGTAGCATAGCATTGACAACAAAAAACAGGAAGTGGAAACACATGCATAACACATTATCAATGCCAATTTCTAAACTAGATATAGTATCTAAGTCATAAATGCACGCAATGACACCAAGTTCAAAGCGAAACCAAACTTCATTTACCTTCTTCGACGCAGTACCCCTGGTGCTCCCCCACTTAAACTTTTCACTCAAGAGAGCCGTCGCAGCATGAAACCTAATAGCATCCTCCAATTTCGGCTTATAGTTTGCAAACTCCGTCATCTTAACATAAGGACACTCTTCGGGCTGCTTCATTTTCGCCAACCTCTTCCTCCCAAACACACTCCTCCTCAACAAAAACTCCTGATACTCCTTCACTCCCCTTTCCTCCTCTGTTTCCTCGGCCTCAATGCAAAATGGCAATGTTCTCTTCTGCGAAGGCAGTCTCACCCGCGGGGCCGGCCGTGTAGGCAATGCCGGCAAAAGGGGCTTTGGCTTTGTTTCTCGTGCCCGAATTGCCTCGAGCATTTCCTCAAGCGAGCTGCGGGCAGCTGAAGTGGGCGTCGACATTGCCTAAAATGGGAATGAATTTGATCCAAATGTACTGATCAGAACCCAAATTTATCCCCAAAACTAGTAACTAAACTTTCATTCCTCAAAATTGGATCTTTTATGTTCCCCTGAGCTCAAGATTGGATCTTTTTCGCTCCCCTGATCTCAAGATTGGATCTTTTTTGGATCAAAATTCAAAAAGGTGGGTTCTTTTCAACTCCCATCAAAATCCCCTTCGTTGAGATGGGGTTTGATGGGGGAATTGGAAAAGAATGCAAAGTGGGAATTGGGAAATGGAATGCTAATTTGGAGGGGATTTCAAACGGTTGGGAGAAGGATTTGTGGTGGGAAAATTCTTACCTTAATTAGAGCAAGCAATTATGGACCATTAACATCTTTGAATAGGATGATAAAAAACCAAAATTTTCTAAAAATAGAGGATACAAATCATCTTTTTTTTTAAAAAATTATTAATTATGCACCTCAGAAATAATCAAATAAATACTGATCATAAATTTTCTTTTTGTTAGATAATGCAGAATTATCAATGAAATATTTTTTTTTGTGGGGCATATTTTTATTTTTTTTTTGTCTAAAAAGTATTTCAGCAAGAATGATAAATATATGTAATGTGTAATAAATAATGGTAAAATAATGAAATTAAATTTATGATATTTTATACAGTTTTGAAATTTACAGATAGTAAATGGATATTTTATATATTAAAATACGTGTGTTTAATATAATGGGCATTTGTTTAATATAAGAGGCTCATAATGGAGGAGTAAGACAACTACAATGGGCTTAAGAGTGAATTTTTTGCCGTACTAGGCCACTTTTTGATAGTATTTGCGTTTTTAGGCCAGGTCCCAAACTATTAGCGTTCGTGGGCTAGCCTCTGCCACGTCAGCAGCGGCCGCTATTGGGAATAGCGGCCTCTTCATAGATACCAATTTTGTGCCCCCACACTTGGCTGTGTACGAAGGGGATCAGTAAATGAAGAGATCGCTATTGGCACTAGCGACCTCTTCTAACTGAGGTCGCTAGTGGCAATCGCGACCTCAGATGGGCCCCCGAATGCTTCTAATTATGAGTCTTGGATGTTTATACTAAGGTCGCGATTACCAATCGCGACCACATGTATGATAGGTCGCGATTGACATTAGCGATTATGCTGTCTGCCAAATCAGCTTATCCTCTGTGATGTTTATACTAAGGTCGCGATTACCAATCGCGACCACAGTTATGATAGGTCGCGATTGACATTAGCGATTATGCTATTTGCCAAATCAGCTTATCCTCTGTGATGTTTATACTAAGGTCGCGATTACCAATCGCGACCACAGGTATGATAGGTCGCGATTGACATTAGCGATTATGCTGTTTGCCAAATCAGCTTATGTGAATGTGACTCATAATAGCCTACCACTGTGGTCGCTATTGGGAATAGCGACCTCAGTTGGAGGAGGTCGCTAGTGGCATTAGCGACCTTCTTTACACATACTCAGCCCAATCCCCCCGTACTCTACCAAGTGTAGGAGTGCAAATTTGGTGGATATGAAGAGGCCGTTATTCCCAATAGCGGTCGCTGCTGACGTGGCAGTGGCTAGCCCACGAACGCTAATAGATTGGGACCTGGCCTAAAAACGCAAATACTATAAAAAAGTGGCCTAGTACGGCAAAAAATTCCTTAATAGTGGGGCTGCATGAATGTACCCGAAGTTTAGAGTGCTCTTGTTGTATTTTGTGCTTTTGTTTTCAGTCCGTCCAAGCATTAGTACTTTGTGATGCTTGATGTTTTTGGATGTATTCGATCGGATTATGTAACTCACTCTATTTTGTTTCGTTAATCTCTCAATAATGAAGCGATTACTATAGTCATCTTTTTCTCAACAAAAAAAAAATAAAAAATCGTGTGTTTAAATATGATTTATATCGAGTGATGAGTGTAACGCCCCGAATTCCAAAATACACTGAATTCGAGATTCCACAGGATCTTTACACTTCATTTAGTACAATTTTACAAGGAAATTTGAACTTTTCACTTTACATCAGAGTTACATGAAAAATATTACACTTTATATTGCACAGCGAAAGTAAATTTACAACATTTAAATAAATGTACAACAATATTGAATAATCTTTAAGCATCTGTTCCTCTTTAACCTTTATCATGTCATTTATCCTGCACACAAAACTGTGGGTACGTCAGTTTATTCAATCGACGAACATTATACACGGCCATCCTCTCTATGCCGGGAATAGTATAACTCATTTTCCATATTTAACAAACACAAACTTGTCACATTTCAAACTAAAGGGAATACCCTATTGATGTCGTGGTTGTGCACTTAGTCCTTAATGCAATTATTTATATTACATGACACTAATGCACACTTGTTCGGATTCTATGCATCCCATGCTACATAGGTCCGAGGGCAAGCCTCTTATTCGTTCTTCATCTTTGTAGGGTTCAATCCCTCGTCATGACTTAATCTACTACTGTAACTATGGTAAGTATCCTAGATGATCTATGAGTACAAGCTCGTGTACAGAAAGCCTGGAGGGGAATCCCACGCCATGTCTTGACTCATCAAGCATGCATTCTGTGACAATTCAGCCTCCTTCATGGCACACGATCCTCTTGCAGTCACCAAACATCCCAAAAGCGTTGCTAAAGTCCGATCATTACTGAGTAGTGCCCACGCCATGTCTTGACTCATCAAGCATGCATTCTGTGGCTCACACCCGCACCGTAAACTCTAACTCTCATACTTGTGTTTTTCTCTCACTTTCATCACATCTTCACTATGTACTAATCCTTAGTTTTTATTAGAATCATGAACAAAATCAAAGCTCTAGAGTTAGCCTCTCCACTAAACCGGACTTATTCATTCATTCAAACATGACCAACCTTGGTCTTTCATTTCAAATTTCATTTCATTTCTTTCCAATTGCCGGGGGAGACTTAGCTGCTCTTTTGTTTCAATTCCAATTCATAATTACTAAAATTGAGCGTTTCCAGCTCATAAGTTCATCTTCATAATCATAACAGATTTTCTCTTTCAATAGCATGATTTCTAATTTATTCATGAGTCCATAGCCATACATGGAATTTAATTTTTCCTTATATTTCATCAAATACCAATTTCACATTAAAATCACTTCACTAAATGAATATTCACATTTCATAATTTTCACACTATTCTCCAATGAGAATAATTCACATCACATCACTACATATAATTTCTATCTTTATTACACTTCTTTTCTAGCATTTTATTTCAAGTTCTTTTTTGCAAAGTGCAATTTTCATAACATACAAGTATAGAACCATAGTTCTAAATTATACATTTATTCTCAAAACATACTCCATTTCATGTAAATAATTCCCAAATTATTTTTCA
This sequence comes from Hemerocallis citrina, assembly GCA_017893485.1. Classification (NCBI taxonomy): domain Eukaryota; kingdom Viridiplantae; phylum Streptophyta; class Magnoliopsida; order Asparagales; family Asphodelaceae; genus Hemerocallis; species Hemerocallis citrina. The sequence continues at coordinate 601,983 of JACEHZ010000071.1, read as the reverse complement.
TAAGTCCCACATATTTTTAGGATAATAACCATATTTTTTTCATAATTTTTAAACATAAAAAAACCCATCAAAATATCATTTTTTCCAAAAAGTAATATACTGGCCGGGACCAAGATTCGAACCAGTGACCCAAGGGAACCCAACCGCACACTCTAGCCATGTGGCCACTTGTGCTCAGCAGTATAGAAGAGGGCCAGAGAGATATACTCTCGGTTCGAAACTGAATTAATTTTTAAAAACGCACATAAAAAGATAGTGTTCTCAAGTATCGAACCAGCGATCCAAAGGACACACCGCACAACACTATAGCACTAAAGAGCATCCCGACCACTCAAGCTATTGGCTCGGGTTGTCATAGTGCAACTCGAAGTTTATTTAAATCGATTCTCTCTGTTTATTAAAACATTTCGATATTCAACAAGTTCTCAATTCATTTTACTCTTACTAAACTTGCTGTAGAAATTCCAGATTAATTATTCTTATCATAAATTATACTCCAGTATATAAAAAATAATTTTTCCAATAATTAAACATATATCTACCATACAATTTGGTTAAATTTATATACTACTACTAACACATTTCTTTTTCGACATTCTTATCTAATTTTAATTTCACTCATCTCTACATCCATTTTCTGTTTTTATTCATTTCACAAACACACCAATTATATTCTAATTCATTCATTACAACGTCACCACGAAAAGTCCATTTAAGCATATAAAGCGACATTGTCAATCTACTAATTCTTGCATACAATTTTTTAATGTTAATGATGAAGTTTTCTTCAAACAATCCATGGCTATAATCAATTCGCACACAACTTAAATTTTAATAATAGAACCACATACAATTGCATATCCACATTTCAATCAATCAATAGGTCATTTTTCCAATTAAATGTGTACTCTTATTAATCTTTTTATGCATCATTCTTTCAATTCAAATCTAGCATGCTTCCTAATTAGAAATATAGAAAATTTACCCACCTTAATTGGAGAGACTACACTTAGCAACACCTCCTAAACTAATGTCCTTGCAAAAGAATAATCCTCCTCCTTGATGCGCGCACCCGAGCCGTCCACCAAGCCAAAACCGAGAGCTCCTATGCCGGCCTCCTCTTTGTTGCAAGCACAAATCCCCACACAATCTCTCAATCTTTTAACTCACTTGTTTTAGTACTAAATAATGTATTTTAAACTATCGGTTTGGAGGAATAATTAGCACAAGAATACTAGGCAGAGGGGGGGGGGGGGTATTTATACTAAAAATTTAGGAAAATGGAAGGCTGGGATTAACTTAGGAGTTAGGATTAAAAGGCTAGGATTCAAGGAGGAGTTACAATAACCAACCATGATCAAGTAACCTCCACCCATGACTCCACTCAAAAATTTCATTTTTCCCTCCTTGGATCACAACCGGCCATACACAAATGGTGCAATTTGTACGTGTACGTGCAATGCACGTGCATGCATTTGTCTGCAAAAATTTGTACATTTTACATAAAACGTGCAATGCACGTGCATGCATTTGTCTCCAAAAATTTGTACATTTTACATAAAAATAATCTTTAAAATGTATTCTACATTACAAGTTGCATTTAAAATAAAAATAGTTCATGGGCTTTAGGTTATGGCCCAAAATAATAATTAAAAAATAACAAATAAATTAGATTTGGGCTTTTTAAAAGAAAGACTTTTTGTCTATTTGAAAAAAAAGCTTTATATAAAAATATTTAAGGAGCACTTATTTAAACATATATACTCATCACCCGAAGCCATGGTCAAAATTTTCATTTTTCCCTCCTTGGATCACAACCGGCCATACACAAATGGTGCAATTTGCACGTGTACGTGCAATGCACGTGCATGCATTTGGCTCCAAAAATTTGTACATTTTTACATAAAACGTGCAATGCACGTGCATGCATTTGTCCCCCCCCCCTTCGTGGTCGCTCCCTGCTTCCCCTCTTCTGCTTTCTTC
>JACEHZ010000017.1:0-27989 GCA_017893485.1 Hemerocallis citrina | reverse complement strand
TAAAATCAAATACCCCTATCTCTTATCTTCTCACAATCAATCGGCCAAGCTCACATAATAGACTTACTCGTGAATATATATAGACTAAAGAAAACCAATAGGCTCAGAAAACAGTAATCATAAGTAGGGCTGCATTGGAGTGCCACGCCAACTAGAATATTATAGATATATAATCATGAATACTTAAAACAGGATTGAAATAATTATTCAGATCATAAAGTGTTTTGCATCACTGCCTAAACCATTGTGAGTCATCGGTGCCCAAAATTTTGGTGAATTGAGCTAGTGTTAAAACTCAAAAATTGATACTTTCAAGCCTTCCTCTCTTCTCTCCCGCTCATACCCCAGATGTGTACTCAACTTTGAATGAATATCATGGTACACAATCAAAAATCTCTTCGAAACAATAATTTCAATGGCCCTAATTTTTCAGACCAACTAATATCCAAATCAATCTCATCATTGCCTACAAACAAAATCGAAAGAAAATGCAAGAAATTAAACAGATATTATTAAAGCATTTATGAGAGTCAAATACTTCCCTCCGGAATATGAGAGAGAACAACCCAATGAGCCGAGAAATCCAACCGGCAGCCGAAGCAATCGATCGCGTATACCACTTCTACCCCTCCACAGATCTGAAGATAAGCAAAGCTCTACTCCGATCGATGCTTTAATGATAGGGGTTTACACAGGTCAGGAAGAAAGAGAGCAGGAGAAAGCGCGCTCGACTTCACTTAGGGTTTCGAAGAGATCTTCGATTAGGGTTTCGAAGATGCCGCTCTCTTCAAGATAGGGTGAGTAAAGAAGAGAGGAATCGATAAGAGAGCAATTTTGATCGTCGAAAGCGGGATTCGATAGCGGGAGAAGAGAGCGATTAGGGTTTGGAATGAGAGAGAGCGGGAGAGAAGAGAGGAAGGCTTTCACGATAAGGATTCGAAGTGGTATACACAGATCTGCTTTTGATAAGGGTATACCCCTTTTACCCCTCTTAAAATCTGAAGAGAAGGCGGAGGGAAGCTCAGCCGTCTGATCTTGATCAAGATCGATCAGACGGCTGATCACTTCCAGCTCAGATAAGGGATTCAGCTTTCCATCTCTTAATAGACTTACTCTCTATATATATATATATATATATATATATATATATATATATATATATATAAGTGTTCAGACCTTAGTTATGGCATCAAAATTCATCAAATAAGAGTTGTACAATGTTTCAATTCAACTCAGTACTAAAACAAATCGAATCTCAGTTGAAAACTTCATAAAGAACATCGAAATCCCTTTCAGCCAATCATCACAAACAGAACATATGGTTTATATATATATATATATATATATATATATATATATATATATATATATATATTGTTGATTCTTGATTTTGATGATCACAACACACTGCACATGTATCCTTGCTATACTTTATAATTGCAGGTGCTATACACAAATGACTCACTACTATACAGCTGAACAAATGAACAAGCACAAAGGCTCCAGATAAAGACAATGGTTAAAAGCTTCATTCAAGACTCAAGACTCAAGACTCAAGCCAAAGTCTCAAGCTTAAAAGTGTCATTTTTTAGTCATGTCTTGTAAAACAATGTAATCTTATTTTTGTTGAGTCTTAGAATGATGTAAAGCCTTGTCACACACACATACACTCACTATTTTATAATGTGTGTTTTTTCTTAAAACATCAAAAAGAGTCAAAACAGTTTGAAATAATTTAACTGTTGAGTACCATTCGACCGATGCTTATATCAGTCGACTGGCAGTACAAAACTGTTTAAATTTATTCAAACTCTGACCAGTCGACTCATTATGGCAACCCAGTCGACTGTTCGAGTGCTTTTGACTGTTTTCTGTTTTCAAAATCGGTTTTTCAAATTCAAAAGCTTTTAGATCCGTTGGTTGACAGTTGAGATAACTGTCTCTCAACGTCCAGGAGTTCTAACTCTATAAATAGAGTTCAGAACTCACTGAAAAAGGTCTAACAACATTTTTTAACAAATCCCGAGCACTCTTGAGAATTTCTAAGTGTTAAAGAGAAAAAGCTTTGAAGTCTAATCTCTGGTTCTCTACACTCAGTCCAGTATAACATCGGAATTCGTTCTGGACTGGGTATAGAAGTCGACCTCCTTTTAGCCACGTTCTACAACACATAACACCAACAAGGCTATAGGTTGACTGTAAATTTTTATTGTTTTCTTTTTGCTCTCGATTGGAGAGTTAGACTCTAGGGTGTAGAGTCGGTCGTTTCACTCTTGGTGGTAGAGTGGGTCTGCTTTCTCTGGTTGAGAGAAAGGACTACGGGTTAGACAAGGTTGTTGTCTTAACGCCGTAGGGTTTTCTTGTAAACTTGTTTTTCAAGAATAGTGGAAATCTCAAGTGGGTTGCTTGGGGACTGGATGTAGGTCGGAAGGACCGAACCAGGATATATCGTGTGTACTCTGTGATTGTTTCTCTTGTACTTGCATTTACTTGTTGCTGTTTAAGTTCTGTGAAACTTGTCTGGACAGTCGACTCATCACATTATCAGTCGACTGGTCAGTCTCGTATAAGTTGAATATTAACTGTGTCTTCAGTCGCCTGTCTCAACTTTAAGTCGACTGCACAGAGTTGTTGTATTTGTTTTTATTTGGTCATCTCAGTCGACTGGTTCACTCCTAAGTCGACTGCACCGAAGAAAAAGTTTTTATTCTGCAGTTTATTTTAATTAACACTATTCACCCCCCTCTAGTGTTTGTTGCCTCGCCTACAGGATCCAACACTTGGTATCAGAGCAAGGTTAAAGGCTATGGCAACTACTTCAAATGCTAATCAGTATCATGAAGGCCAATCTACACAAAGGCCACCGCTCTTCGATGGAACAAACTACAATTATTGGAAGTGCAGAATGAGGATCTACCTCCAATCAATCAACTATAAAATATGGCACATGACGGAGACAGAATACACTGCCCCTACTATTCCATACACACAATGGAATGATGATCAGAAGAACCAAACTATGAATAATGCAAAAGCAATGAACGCATTATTTTGTGCTCTCACAAAGGAGGAGTTCAACCGTGTATCAAATGCTACAACCGCACATCAAATCTGGCATACACTCGAGGTAACTCATGAAGGAACAAATAAAGTGAAAGAATCTAAAATTTCTGTTCTTGTTCACAGGTTTGAGATGTTCCGCATGAAGAAAAATGAAACTGTGTCCGAGATGATCACCAGATTTACTGATATTACAAACTCACTTGTGGCACTTGAAAAGACATACACTCAAGCAGAGATGGTTAGAAAAGTCCTTCGTGCACTCACTCCTGAATGGGAAAAGAAGACCATTGCAATTGAAGAAGCAAACGATTTGTCACAACTTTCTCTTGAGAATCTTGTGGGAAATCTAATGGCGTACGAGGTTCAAATTGAAGAGAGAAAGAAAGATGCAGAACCACAACAGGCAAAGAAGAAATCATTGGCTTTTAAAGCCATGACAGACTCAGAAGATGAAGAAGAAGATGAAGAGGAGATAGCCATGTTCACAAGGAGATTTAAGAAATTTCTAAAGAAAGGTAAGTTCAATTCCAAATTTAGAGATTCTAATGATCCTCCTACTTGTTTCAGGTGCAATAAAACAGGTCACATGAAGAAGGATTGTCCCTTAGACAATACAAAGAAACAGGGAAAAACATCCAACTTCAAGAAGGACAAGTACACTAAAAATAAGTTTGCCAAGAACAAGAAGGCTTACCAAGCAACTTGGGATGATAGTGATTCTTCCTCAGAAGAAGAAACTGATGAAAACAATGAAGTTGCAAACATGTGCTTTATGGCTTCACAAGATCATGTAAGTAATGATTTTGATTCAGAAGATTTACTTGATACTTTTAATGAAGTCTTTCAAGAGTTAAAAAAAGAAAATTAGAGTTAAGAATCTAGAGAAAGTTAATCAAACACTTTCTCAAGAAAATCTTAACCTTGATAAGGAAGTGAAATCTTTAAATTCTCGCATTGCAAGTTTAGATACTGATCTTGAATCTCTAAAAAAGAATTATGAAGAGATATCCAAGAACGTGTCTAAGTTTAACAAAGGCAAAGAGAATTTAAATGATGTCCTTCATCATCAAGTAAAATCTAGTCAAAAATATGGTCTTGGTTTCAAAAATTCTTCTATAAAAGAATCTTCTTCTAAAAACACCAGTAGAAATAAATCAGCATCTATTTCTAGTGTTACACATAAATTATATGAATTTTTTGAAAAGCCTAAGGTAGTAAATTTTAGTGATAAAAGCAAGTCTGACGTTCGGTTAAGTCGATTGAGTTCATCTATCAGTCGTCTGTCCAGAGGAATTGAATCTTATTCAACAAGATCAAAACCTCGTATAAGTCGACCTATCGTATCATCCAGTCGACTGACCTTGAGTAGAAGTCGACTGAAGGATACTGTAAAGTCGACTGGACAGAACAAATTTGTATGGATTCCAGTTAACTTAAATCAGAATGATAGAATTGCGTATATCAATTCATTATTAAATGTGTGTAATTCTATTAATTATATTCCTGCTTATGGAGGAAAATTAAACTCATTATGGATTTGGTTTCCCCCAAACTAATATGTTTTGGACCCAATAAAAAGGGTACCATATTTACCTTGAATATTTATAGGTACCCAAGAAAGATCGCTGGATACTTGACAGCGGGTGTGCAAAATATATGACCGGACATGCCAATCTATTATCCACCATTCAAAGCATCGATGGAGGAACAGTTACCTTTGGTGATAACAACAAAGGAAAAGTCATAGGAATCGGCATGGTTGGTAAAAATTCTAATCCCACTATAGAAAATGTGTTGTTAGTTAGTGGATTAAAGCATAATTTGTTAAGTATTAGTCAGTTGTGTGATAAAGGATATAAAATAGTTTTTGAAAAAGATGCATGTTTGATTTATGACTCTACTATGCAAAATATTATTTTTCAAGGTTTTCGCAAAAACAATATTTATGAATTGTGTTTGAATACAATTGAGTTTTCAAATGATTTTTGTTTAATAGCTTCTAACAATGACTCTTGGCTTTGGCATAGAAGATTTAGACATGTGAATATGAAGAATCTCTCAAAAATATCTAAGTATAACCTAGTTAAAGAACTGCCAAAACTATCCTTTAAAAAGGATAAGTTATGTGATGCATGTCAACTAGGAAAACAAATCAAATCAACTTTTAAAACAAAAGAAGTAATTTCTACTAGTAGGCCGCTCGAATTAATTCATATGGATTTATTTGGCCCTACTGGAGTTGCCTCTTTAAATAAAAGTAGATATGTATTTGTTTTAGTAGATAATTTTTCAAGATTCACTTGGACATTCTTTTTAAAGCATAAGAATGATGCTTTTGATGAATTTGCAAATTTTTGTAAATGTATTCAAAACCAAAGATCTCTAACTATAGTCACTATTAGAAGTGATCATGGTGGAGAATTTGAGAATGAAACATTTACAGAATATTGCAACAAGAATGGTATAACACATTCATTTGCATTTCCTAGAGCTTCACCACAAAATGGAGTGGTTGAAAGGAAAAATAGGACTTTGCAAGAATGCGCACGTACCATGCTTGTTGAAAGCAATTTACCAAAGTATTTTTGGGCTGAAGCCGTTGCTACAGCTTGTTATGTTTTAAATAAGATTCTTATAAGACCTAAGCTAAAGAAAACTTGTTATGAGTTGTTTTTTAACAAAATTCCTAAAGTTTCTTATTTTAAGACATTCGGTTGTAAGTGTTTTATTCTGAACACAAAAGATAATCTTAGATAAATTTGATCCTAGATCTAATGAGGGTATCTTTTTAGGATACTCAAATAGGAGTAAAACATATAGAATTTTTAATAAGTCTACAATGACTATTGAAGAGTCAATGCATGTTACATTCGATGAATCTCTGCTTTCATCAAATTTAAATAAAGATGATGAAACTGATTCATCACCTTTAAATAATGTGATTAAATCTTTAGAACAAACTAGTCTTGCAGATAAGTCGACCGATAAGGACTCCCAGTCGACTGAAGTAAAGCGAATCGACTGAAGCACTTGTCAAGTCGACTGATCCTATTGTGATATCTTCAACTTTACCAAAATCTTTGTTGAAGTTTAAAGATCATCCTCATGACTTAATAATTGGGTGTACATCTCCCATGGTATTCAGACACGTTCTCATATTAATATGATTTCTCACACAGCATTCTTGTCGGAGTTGGAACCGAAAAATATACAAGAAGCTTGTGAGAATGAATTTTGGATGAATGCCATGCAAGATGAATTAAACCAATTTATAAGGAATTATGTATGGGAGTTAGTTCCACGACCTCCTGATCAGACTATTATTGGTACCAAATGGGTATTTAAAAATAAGTTAGATGAATCAGGACAAGTTGTAAGGAACAAAGCTAGATTAGTTGCTCAAGGGTATAATCAAGAAGAAGGTATAGATTTTGATGAAACATATGCTCCTATTGCTAGACTAGAATCAATTCGAATTTTATTATCTTTTGCTTGTTTCATGAATTTTATACTTTATCAAATGGATGTTAAAAGTGCTTTCCTTAATGGGTTTATTAAAGAAAATATTTATGTTAAACAACCACCAGGTTCTGAACATGAACAATTTCCAGATCATGTTTAAATTGAAAAAGGCTTTATACGGTCTTAAACAAGCACCTCGTGCTTGGTATGATCGTCTGAAAACTTTTCTTTTAGAAACAGGATTTGAGATAGGTAAAGTAGACACTACCTTGTTTATTAAGAGAGTTAAGAATGACATCTTAATCATACAAATATATGTTGATGATATAATCTTTGGTTCTATTAATAATAATCTATGTCAAGAGTTTGCTAACACCATGAAAAACGAGTTTGAGATGAGTCACATGGGTGAACTCAATTATTTTCTTGGACTTCAAATTAAACAGTCCTCAAATGGCATATTTATTAATCAAGGAAAATATGCAAAGGAATTACTCAAACGGTTTAACATGGATAGTACAAGTAGTAAATCCATACCAATGGCTACTACTGCTACCCTTGACAAAGATATATTAGGTAAGAGTGTTGATCAAAAACTCTATAGAGGTATGATTGGTTCACTCTTATATATTACCGGCAAGTAGACCAGATATTATGTTCAGCGTATGTTTATGTGCCAGATATCAGTCTAGCCCTAAAGAGTCTCATTTAAAAGCTGTGAAACAAATTTTAAGATACATTAAAGACACATCTGATTATGGTTTATTTTATCCACGCACCGATAATTTTCAACTTTTGTCGTATAGCGATGCTGACTTTGCTGGTAGTAAAACTGATCGCAAGAGCACTAGTGGGACATGTCACTTTTTGGGACATTCACTAGTTTCTTGGTGCAGTAAAAAAGCAAAATTCAGTTTCCCTATCAACTACAGAAGCTGAATATATCGCTGCAAGTTTGGCATGTGCACAAATCTTGTGGATGAAACAAACTTTATTAGATTGTGGTATTTTCCTTTGAAAAATCTTCAATTATTTGTGATAATACCAGTGCAATTAATCTATCTAAAAATCCGATTTAACATTCACGTACGAAACATATTGATATTCGACATCATTTTCTACATGATCATGTTTTAAAAGGAGATATATCTTTAGACTTTATCTCTACTGATAAACAAGTAGCAGACGTCTTTACCAAACTCCTTAAAGAAGATACTTATCTTAACTTAAGAAGAGAACTAGGAATATGTAATTTTAACTGATATTTTGTTGAAAATTTCATCTGTTAAGTCGACTGTGTTTTGATTAAGTCGACTGTACTGTATTTTTATCTATACTTATTTTGTTCTCTGACCAGTCGCCTGATCCTTATTTCCTATGTATTGATGAACTTGTTAGTTATGTATAAGACAGTTATTTTTTGTATTTATTTTTTGCCAAAGACTGGTTCTTTTTGTTTTTTTGTTGATGACAAAGGGGGAGAAAGCCCTTTTATCTGTGTATTACTGTGTTTATCTGTGTATTTCGTTGTTTACTGTGTTCTGTTCTGTTTGTTCTGTGTATTTATTTACTGGTAAGTCGACTGCTAAAAGTATAAGTCCACTGATGTTACTGTATTTGTGATATTACTGTATTTGTGTTTTAATTGTGTGTAATGTTTATTTTTTCTCTGATCAGCCGACTGCTTCTATTTTTAAGTCGACTGATACAATATGATACATCTTTATGAATGCATCTTGTGTTTTTAATAGGGGGAGCATATTATTTCTATGCTTGTATTATTTTTTGTTATTATCAGCTATTGTGTTTGTCATCATCAAAAAGGGGGAGAATGTTGATTCTTGATTTTGATGATCACAACACACTGCACATGTATCCTTGCTATACTTTATAATTGCAGGTGCTATACACAAATGACTCACTACTATACAGCTGAACAAATGAACAAGCACAAAGGCTCCAGATAAAGACAATGGTTAAAAGCTTCATTCAAGACTCAAGACTCAAGTCAAGACTCAAGACTCAAGCCAAAGTCTCAAGCTTAAAAGTGTCATTTTTTAGTCATGTCTTGTAAAACAATGTAATCTTATTTTTGTTGAGTCTTAGAATGATGTAAAGCCTTGTCACACACACATACACTCACTATTTTATAATGTGTGTTTTTTCTCAAAACATCAAAAAGAGTCAAAACAGTTTGAAATAATTTAACTGTTGAGTACCATTCGACCGATGCTTATATCAGTCGACTGGCAGTACAAAACTGTTTAAATTTATTCAAACTCTGACCAGTCGACTCATTATGGCAACCCAGTCGACTGTTCGAGTGCTTTTGACCATTTTCTGTTTTCAAAATCGATTTTTCAAATTCAAAAGCTTTTAGATTCGTTGGTTGACAGTTGAGATAACTGTCTCCCAACGTCCAGGAGTTCTAACTCTATAAATAGAGTTCAGAACTCACTGAAAAAGGTCTAACAACATTTTTTAACAATCCCGAGCACTCTTGAGAATTTCTAAGTGTTAAAGAGAAAAAGCTTTCAAGTTCTAATCTCTGGTTCTCTACACTCAGTCCAGTATAACATCGGAATTCGTTCTGGACTGGGTATAGAAGTCGACCTCCTTTTAGCCACGTTCTACAACACATAACAGCAACAAGGCTATCGGTTGACTGTAAATTTTTATTGTTTTCTTTTTGCTCTCGGTTGGAGAGTTAGACTCTAGGGTGTAGAGTCGGTCGTTTCACTCTTGGTGGTAGAGTGGGTCTGCTTTCTCTGGTTGAGAGAAAGGACTACGGGTTAGACAAAGTTGTTGTCTTAACGCCGTAGGGTTTTCTTGTAAACTTGTTTTTCAAGAATAGTGGAAATCTCAAGTGGGTTGCTTGGGGACTGGATGTAGGTCGGAAGGACCGAACCAGGATATATCGTGTGTACTCTGTGATTGTTTCTCTTGTACTTGCATTTACTTGTTGCTGTTTAAGTTCTGTGAAACTTGTCTGGACAGTCGACTCATCACATTATCAGTCGACTGGTCAGTCTCGTATAAGTTGAATATTAACTGTGTCTTCAGTCGCCTGTCTCACCTTTAAGTCGACTGCACAGAGTTGTTGTATTTGTTTTTATTTGGTCATCTCAGTCGACTGGTTCACTCCTAAGTCGACTGCACCGAAGAAAAAGTTTTTATTCCGCAGTTTATTTTAATTAACACAATTCACCCCCCCCCCCTCTAGTGTTTGTTGCCTCGCCTACAGGATCCAACATATATATATATATATATATATATATATATATATATATATATATATATATATATATATAAGTGTTTAGGCATCATGAATTAGTATATAAAAGTAGAGTAAGGATTAATTTAATCTTAATATCAAAACAAATCAGATTTAACACGAAAACTTCAACAACAACAAAAAAACCTCAATTCAGCTGAACACAGCCAGACCCTTAGTATACTCATGTTCAAAACCTTTCAAAACTTGTTCATTCGATTCAAAATCCTCCTTACAACTGATTATACACATACCCCATGACTCACATCAGTTAACTCAAGAATAAAAGCAAATTTAACATGTACTAATCATGTTTCATTCATCAAAAACATTCCAACAGATCATATATGCACACATACACTGTAAAGATGAAGTTTTGTTTCCTTTTTGCAGTATTCCACATACAATCGCATTATAACAATCAAAATAGCAAGTATATGAAGGAAAATGACCTACTCATGATTTCTATTAGATTCTTAACAAATCTCAAGCCATCTATATGTAATTTAAATCATCAAAGCATAGGTTTTATGAAAAGATTCAATTTTTATTCATCCACTTATCAACAATTCGTTATATCTTCATCTAATCCCTAATATGTTTTCTAATAGAAAAATTATCACATGCAACATGCTTAGAACAATAAGAAAACAAATATAAGTCACTCACCTTATTGAAGAATCAACCGAAGAAAAATAAAGAGAAATAAGAAAAATCCCTCCTTTCGCAAGAAAACCAAGATTCTCGCTTTAAAACTCCAAGAAAATAATAATAAGAAATCCCATTGTGTTGTGCAGCAAAGAGACGGCTGCACACCACCCTTTATAGAACGGAAAATAGGATTTTAGGGTTTTGTAAATAGATTTGAAAAATACATCTTTTAAATATATCTTTACATATATAAATCCTTATACTTGGAAGTTAAATAAAACCAACTTAATTGAGATTTAAAAGCAAAAACAAATGCCCTATAACCAGCCGTCACTATTCTGAAAACCCAAAAAAACAAATTTGCACTTTTGCCCCTCTAAGTGACAATTTTGCAAAAAGACCATTCTTTTTCAAAACTTGCAAAATAAGCCAAATTTACTAAAACAAAAAATAAAATCTTACCTTTGAATTGACTAGGCATCATGCCCAGCCCAAAAATATGAAAATCTAGAGTTTTCACTCCAAGTGGTAATTTTGCACGAAAGTCTCCCCTTTTGTAATATTTGCAAATAGGTCAAATAATTATCAGAAAAATTCAAAAAATTCACAAATAATATCTAATAATAAATAATATGTTTCCCCAAAATAATTTTTGACTTTGGAACTTTCTCAGTAAACATTTGCACGTGTAAAAAGGTAAATTTCAGAAAAATATTTATTAAATCACAAAAAATCATTTAAATTTATTTATTAATCTTAAAAGCATTATTTAAAAAATCTGGGATATTACAGGAACGGCTACAGATGCTCTTAAGGCTTAAAACTGAAACGAAAGCCCAGTGCAAGAAGGTGCCTACACCGGGCTTAATATGTGTCCGTCCATGTCATTAGAGGTGTACAAACACGTTTGGTAGAATTTGGAATGTTAATCCGAGTTTCTTCTCTCAGTTTCTTCTCCAAGTAAGATCGTATAGCTCTTATCGTGTGGCTTACTCTTCAGGGTATATCGGACGGTGTTGGGTCAAGAATAGGACTTCTCTAGATCTCTATATATCAATGTAATGACCTCCATTGAGAAGAAGTATTTTATTTGATAGTTTCTCTATTGTAAACAACAGAGTATGTTCTAGGTGAGAGTGTTGTAACTCTTGTATCTTCTTGTGTTATGTATATATACTAGATTTGCCCGTGGCCACGTGCCTACGGCACGTCTTCAGATTGATACAGCATATGAAAAGCCTTGTAAACAGTAAATCAATAATTATGTAGCTGAAATTTGAATAGTATGACAATAATTAGTTGTAAATAAAAGTTCATGTTAATAGTATATGATGAAAAATAATTATAAATTGGGGTATAAAAGTCCATGTTTCCATAGATATATATATATATATATATATATATATATATATATATATATATATATAGAGTGAGAGAGAGAGAGAAAGAGAAAGAGAAATTGTAACGCCCCGCCCCCCCAATACTAAGACAATTTTTATTATTTTTAGAAGACAAATTAATATTTATAGTACAACTGCCCACCACAGGCTGCCTCTCAAAAGATGGTTAACCAATTAGGTGACTCTTGATCATAGGCAATTATATTTATATTATATTATTCTAGTAATATTCCTAATATGGGACTATACAAATCCATCTCTCCTCTTTCACTTCTAATCCCGTGCACACTAGACCCGTGGGCCCTAGTGCTATGTCACCCGAAGACCAAAGACAGCAAGCTCTGTCTTCACATCTCCAACAGGTGGGCACCCCCTCAAGGTGACGTCATCATGATGTCACCTCAATTTTTACACAGCACGTTGTGCTGTTTCCACTTCAGCCGTGGCCCCTCTACACTTTCTCTCTCCTTTACTTTATATATATATATATATATATATATATATATATATATAGGGAAATGCTCAGTTGAAAACGCAAATATTGTGAAAACCCGTGAAAACACCCAAGGCCATTGTTGGAAACAACGGCCTAGGTGGTTTTCCACGTTTTCAACTGAGCATTTCCCATATATATATATATATATATATATATATATATATATATATACATGAGTTGTTTTTGGTGCCCCATGTGTTTTGTGAGGTTAGATCTGGGCCTTTGATTTTGGGGGGATTGAAGGAGAGCCACTTGATAGCTTTCTTTATGTTTAATTATATATATATATATATATATATATATATATATATATATATATATACAGTTATATATATACAGTTATATATGCACGGCTGAGATTAGTTTTGTATCCTATATATATTGGCCTTTAAAGCCTAATAATATCAATTTCATCTTCTCTCCCAATCTCTATGTTAACCTTAACATGGTATCATGGTACTAATCACAAACCCTAATATCTAATCTCCCTTCACATCCTCAATCCTTAAACCTAATTACAAAACTCTCCCACAACCTCACCATCCACCCCCGGCCTCCGTCTGCAACAGCCAGAGCGGCGCCACCAGCAATAGCAAGAGCCGAAACAATAAGAATTCCATCTAGCAAGAACTCCAACAACAACATCAAGAACTCCTTGCCCTCCCATTGCCGGCTTCAACTTCGTCTCACTACTTCCTGACCTCCCCGACTCCCCGACCTCCCCCTCCACAAACTCCCCAACCCACCGCCACTCTCACCTTTCCCCACTGTTTTCCTAAAACCCTAACCCTATATCCTTCTACCCAATACCCTAATACCCGTAACCCTATACCCGACCCATTTTCTGTATAAAAAAAGGTCCAAACTCGAAACCTAACCCCAACTTCTCTCTACTCCCGCTCCGACCTCCGTCGCTGCTGCCAAATGTCGCCCACCATTAGCAAATTCAAAATAATAATAATAATAACAAATTAAACAATTGCAGATACTAGTGCTTCTCCATGGAACCTGAGTTTCGCCAGTATCTTCTCGTCTCCACCGACTTCCCCCTTTCCTCTGCTAAGGATTGGATAAATTGGTTTGCCTCTGTTGAGGCCACTCTTCTCGGACGTTCTCTATGGGGTCACATTGATGGCTCTACTCCGTATCCCAAAGATCCCGCCAATTTCACAGCTGAAGCCAACAAGAAACTCATCCACATCTCCCTGGCCACTTTGGATGATCATGATCGTTTGGTCATCACCTTCATCATCTCCTCAGGCCACTTGGGATGATCACGATCATTTGGTCATCGCCTTCATCATCTCCTCTGTTGACCGCACTCTTCTTGTTTGTCCTGTCTGGCCCTTTGGCTCCAGTTGACCACCCAGTATGTTCAGGCTAGTGGAGCCCATAAGTACCAGCTCCTTGTTTGGTTTGTTCTTGATTGTTAGGATGATCGCAACATTCAGGATCATTACACAGCCATGCGTAATATCTAGTGCAAGTTACAAAAGCTAGAGGATAGTGATGTTCGTGTCACCCGTGAACATCGCCAGCTTATGTTCTTTATGATGGACCTTCGGCCAGAGTACCAGTCCCTATGCAGTCAGTTGATCCATCTAGACCTGGTTCCCTATCTTGAGGTAGCTATTGCTAAACTTGCTGATGAAGAAACATGATTGCACACTCTCCCGACTCATGACTCTACCCCGACATCAGGAAGTGAGAGTGTTATTGCTATCGCCCCTCCTGTCACCTCCTCCCGCAAGCCTCGCACCAGTCCCGTGCTTCCTCCTCCTTCTGACCATCGCAACACCTCCACAGTCACCTTTGCACTATTAGCAAGTAGATTTGTCACTTTGAGCGCACATGTTGTCTTCGTTTTTGCACCCAATGTCAGCAGACCGGTCATACTGATAGTATTGCTTTGTCCAGCACCCACAACTTCTAGTTCAGGCACAACAGCGTAGGAATCAACATTGTTTGCCTTATCTCAGTATTCCTTCTTGTACACCTCGAGCCATGGCCGTTACTCCAGCCTTGCCTTTTCCTACTAATTATGCGACATCTTGCTCAGCTAGAACTTCAGAACTCAGATCAGTCTACCAATGGTGGCTCTCCTGCCCCTGCTTTCTCTGTTACTCCTAGAATGAATTCTTTCTGGCATTTATATTCTTGTGCATCACATCATCTTCCTAGAAATTATACACTTCTCACCACTACCACTGCACTTCCATCTCACTCTCCATCACTACACACTGTCGATGGCTCACTACTTCTCCTCACTATAACACTCCCACTCTTACATTACCTTTTGTGCTTTATGCCCATCACTTATCCATGAACCTTATTTCCATTATTGCTTTATGCGATAGTGACCTTACCATTACCTTTACTTCTTTGGGATGTTCCATACACGATCCACTGACTAGTCATACGATTGGGTGAGCTAGCCGACGTAGTGGTCTATATCATCTAGATTTTCTTCATGCTCATTATTCTAGTTCTAATTTTGCTGGTGTCGTGTGTTATGATGTCGACTTGTGGCACAGACGCTTAGTTCATGTTAGTGAGTCACGTTTAAAATGTTTAGCACGTAGTGGTGCTCCTGGTCATTTTAATTTTACTCATTTATCTATTTGTCAAGGTTGTCAGCTGGCAAAACACTTTTCTTTTAATAATAAAAGTATTTCTCAGTCCACTCATGCCTTTCAACTTACTCATTCTGACATATGGGACCATCTCCTGTACCCTATAGCAAAGGTTATCTCTATTATGTTAGTTTCATAGATGACTTCACATGCAACACATGGGTGTTCCTTAAGTGAAACCGATATGAGATTCTGACCATTTACCAGGTCTTTACGACCATGATTCATATTCAGTTCAGTGTGTGTATCAAGGTTTTTCGCTCAGATGGTGCTTGTGAGTACACTTCTACCACTATGAGATCGATTTTTCAGACTCACAACACACTTTTTCAGCAGTCATGTCCTCACACACATGAACAGAATGGTGTAGCAGAATGCAAGCATCGTCATATTCTTGAGACGACTCGTGCTTTTCTACTCTCTTCTTCTGTTCCTTGTAATTTTTGGGCTGAAGCCGTCATGACTTCTGTCAGCCACATTAACATCACACCCTCGTCTACCCTATCTGATGTGATGCCTCATGTGGCTCTTCATCACTCTCCATCAGACTATAGTATTCTCCGTACCTTTGGGTTCACATGTTACGTCCTCTCCATCCCACTAAGCGAACGAAGCTGACCACCCGGGCCACTAAGTGCGTTAGCTTAGATATCAGTTCTGAGCACAAGGGATATCATTGCTTTGATCTCTTGGCGCATCGTGACCATATCTCCCGTCATGTCTCCTTTGTGGAAGACTCTCCATACTACCGATCCTCCCCTGAGGATACTCGCTTTCTCGATTCCCGAGTTTTCTCGATTACCTCACTGACACAGCTTTACGAATTCCATTCGATCCTACTCATTTAGCTCCTCTCCCATCTCCTATAGACCTTACAACTCCTGTCCCTCCAACAGAGGCCCCTCCCACACTACCTGCATCATCACAGCCACATGCACCCACACCATCTGCATTCCTACAACCGCATGCACCCACACCACAGACCTCACCTCCACACCCTGCACATCCACCACTGGTTCATCACTCTTCTAGTTCCACTTCGGGCATCCCACCAATACGTTATACACCTGATACCACTGGTCCTTCTAACCAGTTTAGTTTTTCCACTCTAGCCTCTCACTCACCACAGTTCCAAGCATATCTCACCTCTTTATACTCCACATGTGAACCCAGATCTTATCAGGAAGCTATTCAATATCTCGAGTGGCGGGATGCTATTGCAGAGGAGTTCCATGCATTTGATCAAACTACCACTTGAGATGTTGTTCCACTACCAACAAATGTCGAACCTGTTAGTTGCAAATGGATCTACAAGGTCAAATATCGACCTAATGGCTCCATTACGCGGCACAACTCATATAGTTGCAAGAGGATTTAATTAGGAGCATGAAATTTATTATGATGAGACTTTTGCTCTAGTTGCACAGATGACTACAGTTAGCACTCTCCTTGCCGTTGCAGCCATCCGTCAGTGGCCGTTATATCAGATGGATGTGAAGAATGTCTTTCTTCATGGTACCTTATCTAGGTTATTTACTTGCAGTCTCCTCTTGGCCTCACCACACCTCCTCGTTATGTTTTCTGTTTACGTCGTGCTAAATATAGTATGAAGCAGGCGCCTTGAGCCTAGTTTGAGTGCTTTTGCCGTGTCATCACACATGAAGGTTTCCGTTAGAGCTCACAGGATAACTCTATGTTTTTTCGGTCATCACCGCAGGGGAGGGTACTTATACTACTGTATGTTGATGATATGATTATTACTAGGAATGACTCCGCAGACATTGCATCCACTCAGAGATACCTTCACTAGCAGTTTCATATGAAGGATCTTGGCAAACTATGCTATTTTTTAGGTTTAGAGATTGCTCAGGGCTCCCGAGGATACTCATTTCTCAGCAGAAATAGACATCTGACATTATTTCCGCTGCAAGTCACTCTAACAATCGATCAACCGATACTCCCTCAGAGCTTCTCGTGAAGCTTCATTCCAAAGATGGTGAGCTCCTCTCCGATACCATTAGATACATGCAGATTGTTGGACAGCCTGTCTATTTATGCATGATCAGACTCGATATTGCTCATGTAGTTAGTATTGTTTGCTAGTTTGTTTTAACTCCTCGATCAGTTCACTGCAGTGCTCTTCTTTGGATTCTCAGATATCTTCAAGGCACTATCACTCGTTCTTTATTCATGCTTTCTACATCTGAACTTGAGCTTAGTGTATATTCTGATTCAGATTGGTTAGGAAATCCTACTACCAGACGGTCTACCATATATTTCTGTCTCTTTCTTGGTGATTCACCGATCTCATGGCGAAGCAAAAAACATGCAGTTGTTTCATATTCTTCCACAAAAGCTGAGCACAGAGTGATTACAGCTACCACTAGAAAGATTGTTCATGTACGATGGTTATTATCAGACATGGGGGTCACTCTTACAGGAAACTACTCATCTTCACTGTGACAACCAGCAGCCCAATCTTTCATGAGCGGACGAAGCACATAGAGATTTATTGCCACTATGTACGTGAGCATTTTGAGGCAGAGACTGTTTCACTTCATTCTGTGACCTCTTCACAGCAGACATTAGACTTCTTCGCCAAATCCCACACTTTCCAAAGATTTCGATACTTGCTGGGCAAACTCACATTGGTAGATCCACCGTGATTTTGAGAAGGCCTGTTATATATATATATATATATATATATATATATATATATATATATATATATATATATATATATAGAAATCTTCGGTTGCACACTACTTTGGTGAGCACTCCGTGAGCACTCACG
Source organism: Hemerocallis citrina (assembly GCA_017893485.1). Lineage (NCBI taxonomy): Eukaryota > Viridiplantae > Streptophyta > Magnoliopsida > Asparagales > Asphodelaceae > Hemerocallis > Hemerocallis citrina. Next base: position 10,216 of record JACEHZ010000017.1, on the reverse strand, counting down.
AAATAGAGCACCTATGACAAATATGAACCGCTAATATTGTTCTATATACCTAAGATAGCCTAACAATAAAAAATCAATTAATTTGAAATTCATTTGTTCGTGATTTACATCATCACAAAATTGTATGACTGAAAATTCTAACCGCATGATGGATGGGCAAATGAACTTCAAATTACTTAATTTTTTATTGTTAGGCTATCTTAGGCATATAGAACAATATGAGCGGTTCGGATTTTTCATAGGGTCTTTATTTCATGAGTGCTCACGGAGTGCTCACCAAAAGTAGTGTGCAACCGAAGGGGACTATATATATATATATATATATATATATATATATATATATATATATATATATATATATATATATATAGGGAGCCCTTCCGTTGTGCACGACCTATGGTGCACACGGCGTGTGCACTCGGCCTTCGGGCGTTCATATCGACGATCCCAACCGTTCACATTGATCTACACATCTAAATTAGTCTAAATATGTAAAATCAAATCATTTGAAATTCATTTACCAACCATTGAAGTGTTACAAAATTGTATGGCTGAAAATCATTATTTTTTATAGTCACATGATGGATGGGCAAATGAATTTCAAATGATTTGATTTTACATATTTAGACTAATTTAGATGTGTAGATCAATGTGAACGGTTCGGATCGTCGATACGAAGGCGGGAAGGCCGAGTGCACACGAGTGCACACGGAAGGGTAGTGCACAACGGAAGGTTTTCCTATATATATATATATATATATATATATATATATATATATATATATATATATATATATATTTCATCTTCCTTTGTGCACCACATATATATATAATTCATCTTCCTTTGTGGACCACTTTGGTTTGCTCTCACAGAGTAGAGCCCCCATGAAAAATTCGAACCACTCATCTTGTTCTGCACGCCTAACATTGTCTAACAATAAGAAACCAAGTAATTTGAAGTACATTTGCCCATCCATCATGTTGTTAGTATTTTCGGCCACACAATTTTGTGATGATGTAAATCATGATCAAATGAACTTCAAATTACTTGATTTCTTATTGTTAGGCAATCTTAGGCGTGCATAATAAGATGAGCAGTTCGAATTTTTCATGGGGGCTCTACTCCGTGAGTGCACACCAAAGTGGTGCTTGGAAGCCCTCCCCCCCCCCCCCCCCCCCCCCCCCTCCCTCTCTCTCTCTCTCTATATATATATATATATATATATGAATGCTCCATTGAAAACGTACTGTAGCGATGAAAATGTGAAAAACCACCTAGGCTGCTGTTGGAAACAACAGCCTAGATTATAATGCATTATAACCTAGGCCGTTGTTTCCAACAACGGCCTAGGTGGTTTTCACGTGTTTTCACAACATTTGCATTTTCAATGGAGCATTTCCCATATATATATATATATATATATATATATATATATATATATATATATATATATATATATGGGTAAAAGGGTTATGAGCAAGTTGCTCATTTAGTATATGGGTAAATGCTTATGTGACATCCAAGTGGCAAAGTTAGGTACCTTTTCATATAATTAGTGTTGAGTAAAAGAGATATGAGCAACTTGCTCATTTAATAAATGAGCAATTGATGAGGTGGCGTGCATGTGATACATTAAGTATCTAACCACTTTTAGGATTTCTCAATCACATGCATGCTACCTCATCACTTGCTCATTTACTAAATTAGCAAATTGCTCATACCCCTTTTTCCCAATTAGTGTTTTATATAAAAAAAAAGGGTAATGCTACACCTACTACCAAATCTATTACTTTTTTCTTTACAACCTTAGGTGGTACACTACTATTTGATGTTTCTACCGCCTACTCTACAATAACCTCCACTAATAGTGTACCACTTAAGGTAGTAAAGAAAAAAATAGTATATTTGGTAGTAGGTGCAGCATTACCAAAAAAAAAAAAAAAAAAAAAAAAAAAGCCCTTAGCTTGTTCCCAACAACATAATTAATTAGAGACAACACAACCACCTATGAAGTGTCCAACCAACTCTTAGATGAGTTTTAATATTCTGTCATTTTCTTCTTTTTATTCTTCTTCTTCCATTAACTTTCTTTTGCTGTTCATTTCTCTAATCCTCCATCACCATCCTCCAATCATGCACCCACGCCCTCCAACCATACACCCACGTCATGTTACAACATCCACTGATTGTAGCACACTTGTTGGTACTAATCCTCTACCCATGTCAATGTTACAACATCCACGGGTTCTTCTCTTCTTCTTGTTCTCCTCCAAAATCAAGTCACAACCATCATCCTGAACTCTTTGATTTATTACATATGAATTTCCTCCTAAACTCTTTGATTTATTACACAAAAAATTTCTTATCTCATTGCCTGCTACAACTTTTACTTATCTTTAGAATTACGTAATGAACGTTTTACGGGAGACAATGCTTAGTGAGAATAAATAACACGCATATTGCACCTATTAATTGGCTTCACAAACATAGAATATGAGAGCGGAGTGATAGAAGTTCTGTTATATACAATAGTAAGATGATCAAGAGATTCACTGATAAAAAACTCCACAAAAAATGCATAAACTGAGATGAATTAGACACAAAAAAGATTAAGAATTTCAACAAATTCGGTACGTTCTCGTTCATCAGCAAGATACAACAAACCATTATAAAGCAAGAAATCATTTTGAAATATACTGTATCAAGTAAGCTTCTCATGTACCATCGAAAACAAGCTTCTCATGTACCATTATCAATACAAAATCTCATAACAACTAGATTAAGGAAACAACCTTCTCATTTACCATCACCAACACAAAGTTTACTACTATATTAAGACAAAAAATCCACATTAAACCCAAACATGATATAGTAAAACTAGAAGCAGAAGCAGAATGGGAACTATTTCTTGTCTTATGGATGATCCAAGTCTGCGTCCCATATGAGTTGAAAATGTGGAACATCACCTTTCACAAATTAATAGCAAATATCAATTTGGCCACATAGTATATATCAAACAATAAGATAAAATAAATGGGTAGTACTTGTTGAAGACATTTAAGCTAAGGAAGAAATAAGCTCCTCCAGTAACCAATCACATGTATTTGTCACTTTGGATGCACATTCCTGTTCACAAATGATATATTCAAAATGAATATAAAGAATAAGGTTAAGGAGATTAATGTAAATAATAATATTAAGACTGAAGTAACTCAGGAATGAAAGAGTCTTCATGTAATCATTTTTGGAAAGGCTTGATTGTGATGTGGGTCTGAGAACTTCCTTTTCAAGAATCTTTTTTTAAAGCCTCTTCCTAAGAAAAAATGAAATAAAATGGAAGCAGTAACGTGAGATTAGTTTTCTATACACTTCTTATTAAGACTAGGCATAGAAACACCACACCTTTGCTTGTTGACAACCTGTTCTGTAATGCGTTTTTCAGTGGCCACATTTTCTCTTCTTTTTTGGGATTGTGCCACTTCTATACCGGATGGAATTCTTGTGGCCTTTTTCGGCTTTCCTTTAGTATTAACTGGACCATTAGGTTCATATATTGAAATTTCAGGGATGAGTTGCAATGTGCGAGACCTGTCAGCATTAGAATCTGTTTGAGTAATCTTCTTCGTCTCCAATGGCTTCTGATATTGCTTTTCAAGATCAATTTCTTTTATCATATCTGAAACTATTCTGTCAAACTTATTGAAAAGAGTAATGTCCTCTGAAGTTTTTTTCCAGTAGTTTGTTGACCTTCATCCTTAAGCACAAGTTCATAAGTTGAGTTGTTTCGTTTGCATTTAACGCGTTCGTCTCCAAATTTCCACATCCAACACTAGACATATGCAACTTGACATGTATCGACCATCGCTTCAACATGTACTTTTCAGGGATAGTTTCTAGCTGTCTATAGTGCATAATTTTAAGAATATGCTTACACAAAATTCCTTCTGTCTCAAACTCTGCACATGAACATGTAAAAACTATATTTGGATAAACATTGTCTATGTATATAACGGTACTACACTTACCATTGGGAACCTTATGAGCCCAACAAGATACTTGGTGGTAGTAGGCCCCTCCTCAGTCATCTCCTTAATCAGACATGATAAGCTTGCTTTGAATTCTATCGAATTTTCCAACCGTTGCTTCTATATCTAACTCAGAAATTGTTACCGGTATTGGCTCCATTGTCTTTACATCTTCATCTAATTCTGATCCACGACGATCTGTCACTGCATTGTCATATTGTTCAATAAAGTTTTTTTAAGTAGTACTACAATTAACATAGCCATCGAAGTAAGCATTCATGCTCTCACTTTTTTGGCTTGAAGCCATACCAGCAAGGACTATTTCATATATAAATGCACCCAATTACGTTGTTGGTTGTACTTCTTTGATAACCAGTTCTTCTTATCAAGTTTATAATTATTCTTCATCACTTCCCACCTCTATTCAATTTCTACTATACTGTCACTAGACATCCAATTTTTGTAATCCTTGGAAAACTCTTCACCATGAAGGCTATTTAATTGGTGAAGATGCTCAACCAGCTCTTTCTAAAATGCCATGTGCAAATCTGGTAATGGGTTTCTGGGAACTTCTTCTTGATAGCTTTACATATTGATTTGTCTTGGTCTGTAATAATAGCTTTCAGAGCTTTACCCCACATACAACTCAACCATTCCTCAAACAACCATATAAAAGTTTCTTCTGTTTCGTCTACCAGTAAGGCACAACCAAATAGGGTGGATTGCCTATGGTGATTCACTCCAGTAGAGGGAGCAAATGGAAGTTGAAACTTATTTGTCTTTTATGTGACATCAAACACCACCACATCTCCAAATTGTAGGTACGAAGTTATTGTTAGAACCTGAATGTAAAATAATATGAAACTCCAACAAAATTGTGAAGAAATCCAATACAAGAAGAAAAACAGTAAGTAACTAACTTGTACAGAGTCGAGATTTTAGAATCTCTGTCCTTAAAGCAGAATTCGCCCCGTAGTGTGACGGTTACCGGCGAATTGCTTCCCAGGATACAACTGTACCTTCTCTGAAGAATGCAGCACCCTTGCTTCAGAGACAACGAACTGCTGTCTGTGTGTACTCTCAGTTGACAGACACTGACTCAGAGCAGAGGAAGAAGAGAGGAAAATGTCAAAAAATCTGTGTCTGTATAGAAGACTTCTGTCTGGATTTATAGAGGAAAGGTGGACTGGAGACTGTTCAGCAGCTGCCATTACTCTGTAACAGCAGAGTAATGGGGGCTCTTCAGATTCATAACTGGTGAGCCATTACTCTGCTGTTACAGAGAAGTGGGCACCAGTTACTGAATCTGAAAAGCCTTTTCAGTTCAGTAGGGCGGGGCCGAGGCCGGGGCCGGAGCCGGGCCGGGCCGGGCGCGCGCGCGCGTGTGTTTGTCATTTTGGCTAAGTCCTCTCTCCACTACACGTTAGTGGTAACCCCCGGGCCACGCCCTTTAGTCCAGTTTTCTAGTATATATACTAGACAAAATCATTTCCAATTTCTGATATGGGACTATCTATTTTCTCCCAGTTGCCAAGTTAGTACATTTCAAGTACCCAACTTTGGATCAACATTTCTCATTCATACGGAATTCATTTTTGGCAAGTGAGTATACTACGGAATAGTACTCGTCGAGAGGATCGCAATCCACTCATTTTCCGGTGCCGCCGGTGGCCGGAGCTCGCCGGAATCCGGCCCGGAAAACTGCAAAAATTAATTCCAACAGTTCTTGCCCTTCCATTAATCCAGAATATACTTCTTAATGCATGTTCCTCATCAAGTTGTACTCTAAAGTAGAATTCAGGATCCAGTTGTCTTCTTGTACAAAACTGATTAACTATAATCACAGCTTCACAGCCCATGTTGTTTGCACGTTGAATTCTTAGATGATCATGGCATTGTTGAGGATGTTTCCTCTAGGCTACCACCTGTAGCATTGATGACCTTTACAATTGTAGGAGTTAAATCTTTACGGCTTAGACTTTCAAACAACCTTTTACACACGATTGTACGATCGAAATGATTATGGGAACTTAGCTTCCTAACTATTCTTGGAGAAGTATAAAGCTCATGCCCAAGATGCCCGTCAAAGAATTTTTTGACGATCCATGTGCCTTGTTTACTCTGACATATTACCATTGTTGCACTACATCCAACTCTTGTAGATCTTCTGCACTCAACTTGTATACTAGGATCTCCTTTGTGCTTCTTCACTTTAAAGCCTTGTTTAGAACAAACAAACGCCCTTCTTATAACTACATTGTTAGTGAATAATCTAGACTAGCTCCTAGTTTACCTATTCTTTAGGAAGCTACCTGGTCTTGTGCATATGTGTGTGGCCAGGAGAATTTTTCTCCTCAATTTATGATGCCCACCGTTCAGTTTTTTGTACCTATTTAAAGGCTTTCTTCTATGAACATTAGACATCAATAATAAGAGTACATTTCCTCTCCTCTTTAATTACTGTCTTCTTCCACCGGGTGTTACAACAAGGAGCTTCTATCTAACAGAGCTTATAGCTAACATTTGGTATCAGAGCAAAGTTCCTTCGGCTCGACAAGATGTCAATAGTGGAGCACTCGTCGGCGCCAACAACAAAGGAGGGGAGCATAACCTTGCACTACCCGATGCTGATGTCTTGCAACTACTCCACTTGGGCGATCAAGATGGAGGTCTTCATGGAGGCTCAAGGCGTCTGGGACGCCATTGAACCCACGGCCGGGGTGGTCGTAGAAAAGAAGAAAGACAAGATGGCATTGGCGTGCATTTTTCAAGCTGTGCCCGAGGAGATCCTACTCCAGCTGGCCAAGCACAAAACGGCTGAGGAAGCTTGGAAAAGTCTGAAGACAAGGTACTTAGGCGCTGATCGGGTGAAGAAGGCAAGGATTCAAACCTTGAAGAGTGAGTTCGAGGATCTTCGTATGAAGGAGACAGACTCCATCGATGAGTTTGCGGGGAAGTTGACGACCCTCGCAAAAAAGATTCGTGGATTGGGAGACGAGATGGAGGACGTCGTCATCGTCAAGAAGCTGCTCGTCTCCGTCCCAGATAAGTACCTGCAGGTCGTTGCTGTGATCGAGCAGTTTGCAGATGTGGAGACCATGCCGGTCGAGGAAGCGATCGGTCGCCTCAAAGCGTACGAAGAACGCATACGCGGTCGAGGCGAGAGCAACAGCGAACATCTTCTGCTTACTCACGCTGAGTGGCAGGCACGGTTGAAGAAAGGCGGCGCTGATTCACCGTCGAGAGAAAAGGGACACTCTAGCGACGACCAGGGCCGTGGCAAGCCCCGTGGTCGTGGTCGCGGGCGCGGCAGGGGTGGCCGTGGCGGCCAAATAGCGCAACACCAGGAGGGTGAGGGGACTCGCGGTTCAGGCTCCAACCGCGACAAATCAAAAATCAAGTGCTTCAATTGTCAAAACTATGGGCACTATGCATCGGAGTGTCGCAACCAACGTCGTGATGAGGAGGTGAACCTCTCACGAGCGCAAGACGAGGAGACCGCATTGATGCTGGGAGAAATTCAGGAGGAGACACCTGATCTCGTCATGCTCAATGAAGAGAAGATAGTACCAGACTTGCGCAGGGCTGGAGAAGTGCAGGCCGACACCGACGTGTGGTACCTTGACAACGGCGCTAGCAACCACATGACGGGCCACCGAGGAAAGTTCAAGGACCTTGATCAGAACATCACCGGCAATGTCAAGTTCGGCGACGGCTCAACCGTGCAGATTTAGGGCAAGGGATCAATCCTGTTCCAATGCAAGAACGGCGAACAACGTCTTCTATCGGAGGTATACTTCATTCCAAGTTTAAGAAGTAATATATTGAGCCTTGGTCAATTAACAGAAGATGGAAGCAAGGTGGAGATTGCCGGCTCCTACTTGAGGGTGTTCGACAGGAACGGTACCCTGCTGATGAAGGTGAGGAGATCACCTAACCGCCTGTACAAGATAGCTCTTAAATCTTGCAGGCCGATATGTCTGATGGCCAAAGTACAAGACCCAGCCTGGTTGTGGCATGCAAGGCTCGGGAACGTGAATTTCTTTGCGCTCAAGATTATGGCAGAAAAGGGAATGGCCACCGGGCTGCCGAAGATTTCTCACCCAAACCAGATCTGTGAAGGGTGCCTCATCGCCAAACAAGCACGACTACCGTTCCCTCAGCAGGCTAGCTTCAGAGCTGAGAAGACACTGCAACTTGTGCACGCTGACATATGTGGCCCGATTACACCCGCTACACTTGCAAGTAACAAGTACTTTCTTCTACTTGTTGATGACTTCAGTCGCATGATGTGGGTGTATATGCTCAAAGAAAAGAGTGATGCTTTTAATGCTTTCAAGAAATTTAAGTCTGCTGTAGAGAATGAATGTGACAGCAAGATAAAGACATTAAGAACTGATCGAGGAGGTGAGTTCCTATCCAAGGAATTCACAAGCTTCTGTGAAGGCGAAGGCATACAACGGCACCTCACCGCACCATATACGCCACAAAAAAATGGCGTAGTGGAGCGCCGGAACCGTACCGTGATGGCCACAACAAGGAGCTTGCTCAAGACCATGCATGTTCCTGGAAGCATGTGGGGCGAGGCGGTCAGACATTCGGTGTACCTGCTCAACCGGTTGCCAACTAAAGCTCTCGGTGCTATCACGCCGTATGAAGCCTGGACCGGTAAGAAACCGAACCTCGAACATTAAGGATGTTTGGATGCATTGCACACATGAAGACTGCAGGTCCTCATCACAAGAAGCTTGATGACCGAAGCACGCCATTGGTGTACCTTGGCGTGGAAGAGGGCTGCAAAGCACACCGTCTCTACAATCCTCAACACAGAAAGATCCATGTGAGCAGGGATGTCGTGTTCGAGGAAGAAAGGAGATGGGCTTGGAACAATGGTGATGGTGCTGAACCACAAGGCTGGGTAGAACTCTCAGTCGAAGAACCTGTTGTCGAGACAGTGATCACTCCACAGAGAGCGGTGGACGCGACTGTGCACACGCCGGAGGGCATGGGAGATCCGGCAACACCTATCACGCACGGAGTGGCAATGGCGTCAAGAGAGCCTACTACACCACAAACTGCAACCTCAACCTCTAGCAGCTCACCCACACCGACAGCGGACTCGAGCGAGCCAAGGAGATACCGCTCAATTGCCGATATTTATGCTGAAACTGAGGAGATCTTTCTTGATCCAGAGATACTGTATTTGTCGACTGAAGAACCGGCAAACTTTCAAGATGTCACACTTGAACATGAATGGCGGGAAGCTATGAAGAAGGAGCTGGAAGCCATCGAGAAGAATGGGACTTGGGTGCTTACCGAGTTACCATCTGGGCACAAACCCATCGGTTTAAAATGGGTATACAAGGTGAAGAAAGATAGTGAAGGCAAAATCCTCAAGCACAAAGCTAGACTTGTGGCAAAGGGGTACGTCCAGCAGCATGGAGTGGACTTTGATGAAGTGTTTGCTCCAGTGGCCAGACTCGACACAGTTCGCTTGATCATCGCCCTTGCAGCCCAACACGGATGGGAGGTTCACCACTTGGACGTTAAATCTGCATTCCTGAATGGTGACCTCAAATAGGAGGTATATGTAGCTCAACCTGAAGGCTTCATCGTCAAGAACCAGGAGCACAAGGTGTATAGACTGTCCAAGGCTCTTTATGGTTTGCGGCAAGCATCGAGGGCCTGGAACACACGCCTGGATAACTGCTTAAAGGAGCTGGGATTCATCAGATGCACTCAAGAACATGCTGTGTAAACGAGGAGAAATGAAGAGGATGCACTCATTGTCGGAGTGTACGTTGATGACTTAATCGCCACAGGCTCAAGAGCAACTGCTGTAAAGGCCTACAAGCAGCAGATGATGCAGAAATTTGAGATGAGTGACCTTGGGTTACTCTCCTACTACCTTGGTATAGAGGTAGATCAACAAGGTGAACGCATTACACTGAAGCAATCAGCATATGAGAAGAGAGTATTGCAGCAGTTTGGAATGGGAGATTGCAATCCGACCAAGTATCCCATGGAAGCAAAACTGCAACTCAGCAAAAACCTTGAAGGAACACCAGTTGATCCGACGCAATATAGGCGTATCATTGGCTGTCTCAGGTACTTAACTCACACTCGTCCAGATATTTGTTATGCAGTCGGAATGGTGAGCAGGTACATGGAGAAGCCAACAACCATGCAT
>JACEHZ010000610.1:0-50000 GCA_017893485.1 Hemerocallis citrina | reverse complement strand
TACTCAAAACTGATTGGACATTGGGACCATGTTTAGAGAGTTACTTACCCATTGGGATTGCGAGAGAATAGCCAGAGACAACCGTAAGGTTTGGAAGAGGTAAGATCAAGGTTGTGCTTGCTATAGAGGCCCTCGCTTCTTGTAGCAACTTCATTAAGATTACTTGGATGTTTCAAACTCATTAATTATCAGATTATAACATTATATTACTATTATAGCCAACTAAGTCACATGCACGTGCAATGGACGTGTGTACAAGAATATGCCATCATGTTGACCTTGATAAGTGAAAGAAGTCTTCTTGGGAATATGATAAGTCATTTTAATTAATTTTTTCGGAATCTTTGGAATAGGGTTGAACATTTCAGTTCAAAATAGAAGGTCATGGTTTGATATGACAAATAGATGGATGGTGTGATCTAGCTACATGTCCACACTACACCAATTCTTGTTATACTAGTAGAGATGAAGGTTGTGTAGAGGTAACCTTCTTTAGTTTGCGAATGTAACTAGCATGTGCAATAGACACGGTTCTTTCCTAAAACAGGGAAATAGTGAACTTTATTAATGCCCAATATATGATAGTAGTGAGCACTTTTCACTGTTTTACTTGAAAATGGTAAAAGCAGATATGTTCATAGCTCATGCAAATAAATACAGCAGCTTATGTTTTATAGTATAGTAATGAACATGAAATTAGATGTTGACCAGACAAATGAGTATTCTTACTTATATGCGTTCCTACAACTATGATGAATCCATACTCATGTCATTCATGTGCTAGACACTGTCCTTTATGGACAATCCTTAGACATATGTTGGATAGGTCTCAATTTCCTGAATATCGTAAAATATTATATCTTTCATTTTTGTCCTGTTCAGGTACTTGTCAACATTCTCTACAATGTTGATTTCTTTGTTTTCATTGCAGAATGAGATATGTAGTTACTTTTATTATAAATTTGCTGCTATTCTTTAGTGGAATGGGTATTGAACTAGTAAACTACAAATATTATAAAACTTATCAGCTTTAGATGATGTGTTAATAAACAAGCAACTAACTAAAAGAGGCAGGTCTTTTCCTTATAGAAAGATTGTAAGTATCGTAAGCATGGTTGTATGTGTAGTAAGCTATCAGGCTTAACTATTTAACTTTTATGTTCTTGTACTAAAGGAAACATAGTAATGCACCCTTGTGTATTCACACTATGTAATATTTGATCTCTCTGTGCTTGCCTGCGTGTGTTATATCCCATGTACACTTGTCATATAAGTATTGTGTTATTTTCATGTCCCTTTACTCGTTTCTTAGGTCTATTTAGTTTACTCGACTAAAGAATTTAGACTAAATAAGAGGGTTGACTACAAATCAACAACCAACTATAAACTTTTTCATCTCATGCGCCAAAGTCAGACCCCATTTTACCGAGAGGGATATAGACAATTGTAATTAGGCCTCTCAATATGAATGTGACTTATGTGGATATTCACTCCTTACATTTCCTCTCCTGGGCATGAAAATCTACTTTGGTCAATGAGGCCAGGCTTATTTTACTGAATTGTCTAGTCTTGTTAATTTCATACAGTATTAATAACTTATTAATTTTTGTAGGTGCTGCTGTTGGTTTCCGGTTGGACAGTCTTCTGAAACTTACAGATACCCGTGCTACTAATAACAAAATGACGCTTATGCATTACCTCTGTAAGGTACAACAATGTTTGTGCTGATTCTTACACAGTATTGATATTGATTATCTATTTTACAGTATTATTGAGACAATCAATTCACCTTTGTTAATCGACCAAATATTTACTCAGTTATAAGGTCTAAACTTTGATGATACTGGTTTTATTTGTATTTTCAGTAAATTTTTCTATAGAACAGGTGTTTTATTGTTAGCCACAATGCAGGATTTTTTTGTCACCGGGAGCATGATTGAAGAAGATGGATTGTTTTAGTTTCATGTATAAGATGATTAATTAAATTCTTATACTGACTTAAATTATGATATATAAAGGAACACAGTTAAAACTTACAAAAATGTACTACACATAGCATGAAGGTATTCGTTATTATAACAGTTTTTTAAGGAGTCGCCATCGCTGAGTATTAAAACCTTTAGAGATCAAAATGAGTCTATTTATGTTTTACAGAGCTACATTGTACTATTTTTATTGGGTGATTATATCCTTCAGTTTAACCTTGTTTGAAATTATGATTTTTAATTTATAATTTTCTCAGGCCAGTATGCTTTCAGTGTGTGCATGACAATTTTTTGTGACTTTTCATGTTTATGAAAGACTATTATTTAAATCTTCGGCTGTTATAAACATCAGGTCCTTGCTAAAAAGTCACCTGACCTCTTGGACTTTCATGAAGATCTTGTCAATTTGGAAGCGTCTTCAAAGGTTTCAAAATGTCTTGTTATTATTTAGGTTAGCACTGAAAATTGCAGTTATAGTTTGCCTGTTCTATTGTACAGGTACAATTGAAGAACTTGGCTGATGAGCAACAAGCTATTGTCAAAGGATTAGAAAAGGTTGAGGTGGAGCTGTCTGCATCCGAAAACGATGGCCCAGTATCCGAAGGTTTCTGCAAGGTAGGGTCTGACTCATTTTTAAATCTCTTTTATTGTTTATTACTAATGGCTTTCTCTTTACAAATATTTTGATGTTTTAATCCTGAGCTAGTAGTTTTAGTCGGTGTTTTGAACTTTTTGATGGTTAATGATTCTGCGTGTTAACGCGTGTAAATGTGATGTAACTTACAGGGATGGAACTAGCTTTGTTTTCTTGGGGTGGCCAAAGCAAAAAATAACAAGTATTAACTAAATTCTATATAACTCACTGGAAAAAAGCTTGTTAAAAAAGCAAACCTTCCATTGAAAAAAGAAAAAGAAAATAAACAATATAAATATTATGAAAGTAGTACAAAATAATGGAATGTCTCTTCTACTAAAAAAAAAATACTAACTGAAAAAGAATCTAGCTAAAATGAATTACATTATTTAACAGCAGCTCGACGCTCTTTTAAACTATCAAACTCATCAATGATCGAGTCGGTTGAGAAAGTTTGAGCAATCACTTTTTATTGTAAATAATTAATAAGTTTCATAAAAAACTCAGCTTCCATTTTCCCATGCTAGCCTAAATAAGTTTCAAATTTTTGTGTTAAAGAACAAGTTTTTAAAGAACATATCAGAAATAATTTTGGGTTTTTTCTTAAGAAAACTAAAGATTGACATTCTTTTAAGTAACATTTATTAAACATTTATAATTTAAGCCTATAAAATTAATGCAAGAATAGAAAATTAAGATCGAGATAATTACTATGTGAAAGGAAGAATTTGAAGTAGGTTGCTACAAATGCTACAAAAATTGAAAGTCACAAATTATCAATTTGTTTTGCTTTTTCTTTACTGCAAACATGAGGGAGGGGGAGAGAAATTAGCAGAGAAGGATAGAGAGATCATAGTAGTTTTAGAAATAAAAATCTTGCCAAAATATGGTTACAATATATTGTTTCCTCAAATTTTAGAGAAGATAAAAGGAAAATATATTTCTATTTATTCTTTCAGATTTTTTTTAGGGTTATAAAGTAGGGAGGTTTTGTAAATTGTTGGGGTGGCCCGGGCCCCCTTGGGATGGCTTTAGTTCCATCTTTGGTAACTTATGCTGATTCTGTTCCCACTGAGCTAAGTGGTTGACATGTACAACTCGAAGGACCAATCACGAAATGCTGTGAAATCAAACAGTAAGACGTCTGTTTAGATCTCTGAATCTTCCTGGAGAATTCATTTTCAATGACATGTCATACTTTACCAATCTATGACATGAGGGTAAAGACACAAGTATTCTGCCACAACATGGACACACCTGTTCTATGAAATGAAAACATGTCAACTTAGCTATACAGGTAGTCTGTTTGGGAGAGACTGCGTGTGTTGGACATGAAAACCAAATTATTGAAGAAAGCAATGAAATAAATCATTACTTGTCATAAATAAGAACAAGAATGATCAATATTCTTTAATCAAGCACAAACATGGATAAGTTGGACTAGAGTTGTACATGGTGTATATTGCATGAATGTGGAAAAATACACACACAGATACTACATGGAATGCAATTCATTGTCATGCAAGCCTTCTACTGGTTATAACAGCCAAAAGGGGATTACCACCTTCGTATAACTACATCCCTTTATCAGTCATTTTATTTTTGAAGTAAAAATTTACAATTAATTCTAAAACTAGATTTAGCATTATTGAACCAATCCATTGGGTAAAGAAGTGATAAAACTACATTTGCTGATTTATAGGAAGGTGTAGTCTAGCTCATACTCAGACACATGTCTATAATATTTAATAATACGTGATATAAAAATATACAACTAAATCAAAGTCCAACATATGTTCAACAAGAACTCCTTCAAAATTTAAACTTTGCTATTTTTCAGTTAGCATACTTCTGGATCTACGGCACACATTGATAATCACCTTAAATTAACTTCACAGATCTGTTACCAATAAATCATCTTGATTGCAAAAACTGAGAGCTTGGCTTTCATAATGCAGTTTTACTGAAGCTTATTTGAAGGAGCCAGATATCTGCTGAAATTCATAAAGTTGGGAAACCATAAGACGTATTCACATCACTTCCCAGCTTAAGATCGACCATCCCCTCCCCTCCACTACACACACACCTAAAAAAGGGGAAAAAGAAAAGGGAGCCAATTGCAATCCATTCACATATCTTTGGCTTTTGCATGGTATTTTTCTAAACAGAAAGTGGTTAAATGAGAAGTCTCATGAGCAGAAGTGTCATGAAGGAAAAGTGTTTTGTCTTAAACTTTTATACCTTTTTGATGTAAAACCAACCCTAAAATAGAGAATTTCCAAGAATTTTAATGGGTTAATTTTACCAACATGAAAGTGCGGATCTAAGTTGGAAATTTGTAACAGTTAACAGGTTCGATGGGTTTTCAAGAATTGAATAAGTGTAACAGTCCCATTTAATAAATCAACCTTACAATCAATTAAATCCCTACGTGTTTTAGCAAGTAAGAAATTCAATACTGATTCGTACTCTATTCAAGCATGTGGAACACTCAATCTCATTTATTTTTGTGGACGACAGACAAATCAGATAATAGACTAGATGATAAGGCAGTAGAACACAAATATCTAATAGTGGAAAGAGTATATCGAATGCGAAGAAACCATCGTAGATCTCTGAGTTGGTCAACCACTAAGAACTCAGCAATCACTAGCAATCAGTGAACAAGAACAGCACCAAGGCCAAGGTCGGGCAGCTCCAGTGGCGAGACTGCGTCGACGTTGCAGGCGGTCGTCGTGCAGCAATGGCGGGGTATCGCTCGGGACTGAGGTGCAGAGGAGGAGACGGCGGAGGTTCGAGTCGGTGGTGGTGCTCGGTGGTGTTGTCGGGGCGTTCGTAGTTGAGGGAGTAGAAGGTGAGGGTCGGCGCTTGAGGGTTGTTCGCCGGAGGGTGAAGTCGATGAGGGGAAGGGTCGGAGACGATGGGGAGGTGGCGGTAGTGTTAGGGTTTGGATTCGACAGACGAGGAAGAAGGGAGGTGGATTTGAGGGGAACGATGGGTTTTTTTCTTTGTGGTCGGGTGTGTTGGGATGGATTTGAGCGGTGAGGAGGGGGGGTTTGCTGGGCGATGGCGGGAAGGGAGATGAGTTTGGGAAGGAGGACGATGGGTGGACTGTCTTTGTGGGGATCGGGATAGGGAAGAAGAAGGTGGAGAAGGAGAAGAGGTGGCGGCTGTTGTAGGAGGGAAATATTGGATTAGGGTTTGTATTAGGAATTTGGGAAATTAGGGTTTTGGGAATTGGTGTTATTTGGGGATATTAATTTGGGGTAGATTTTAGAGTTAATCACTAACCCTAAAACTGTATTAGGATTTATCACAAATCCTAATAATGGGGATCTCAGTTGTATCACACAAAAGAGGAGGAAGAGCAAAAACTCAACACAGATTTTTTAATCAATAATGGCATACTTTCTCATTAATCTCAAGGCCTTTAAATTGGCTCAAATACATCTTGAAACACATCTCCAAAATATTCTCAAAATCTAAAAAAATACAAAAAGATTACATATGGCTATAATTGCCAGAAACAAAAATGGCAATGAAATAAAAATTCTAAACAAAATAAAACAGCTGATGAAAACGACGCCTGTGCTGATAGAAATGCCCAAATCGTCTGGAACCGATGTCCTCATTATTCTTCCCAGGTGGGAGAGGGCTCGACCCAGTCGAGTCAAACCCAGTCCTCCTGTCATAGTGCTCCAAGAGGTCTGGATCCATGCGCTGGAGCTCTCCACGATCTATCCAAGTGTTCTCCGACTCCGACTTGTTTTTCCAACTTACCAAATATCTATGAATACCACCATCTCTAGTAGAGATTATCTGATCATCTAAAATATTATCCAACTCTTCTGTCGATGGGTAAGTAGTATCTGGTAGTGGGGGTAATGGGGGAATCTCACCATTAGGCTGCAGGGTAGGCTCATCTATAAGAGGATTTCTAGGGTTAAATTCTGGGCCTTCATAGGGTACTAAATCCTCAATATTGAAAGTTTTACTGATACCAAAGCCTTCGGGGAGGTCAACAACATAGGCATTATCATTGATTTTATGAAGAATTTTAAATGGACCTGCAGCACGTGCGTTCAATTTATTAACGGATCCCGCTGGGAACCGTTCCGGACGAATCCGAACCATCACTTCGTCACCCACATTAAAAATTTTAAATTTCCTTCTAATATCAGCTCTTAACTTGCAGTTAAAATTATTTTTATTAATTTTCTTGGAAATTTCTCTATGTAAGTCATGAATGCGGGATGCAAATGCAGATGCAGACTCGGAGACTCGGTGATGTTCTAACATGGGGGCAAGATCTATAGGCTGCTTAGGACGATAACCGTGTACAACTTCGTGTGGACTCATGCCAGTGGTTCTATTCCTAGATGTGTTATAAGCAAATTCAGCAACTGTTAATTTTAAATCCCATGTTCCCAAGTTCTTTCCCACAAGAGTACGTAAGAGATTGCCAAGACTCCGATTGACAACCTTAGTCTGTCCATCTGTCTGTGGGTGGAACGCTGACGAAAACTTCAATTTTGTACCCAACTTGTGTCATAGGGTCTTCCAAAAATAACTCGTGAATTTCACATCCCTATCAGACACAATGGTTTTTGGTAACCCATGTAGCTTCACAATATTATCAAAGAAGATCTGAGCCACGCGGGATGCATCCAAAGTTTTCGAGCACGGGAGGAAGTGGGCCATTTTAGAAAAACGGTCCACGACGACAAGAATGGAGTCGTGTTTCTTTTGTGTTTTCGGTAAGCCTAACACGAAATCCATACTCATGTCTTCCCAAGGGCGGCTGGGAACAGGTAATGGAGTATACAGGCCTGTGTTCTGTTTTTGTTGCTTGGCAGTTGACAGGTGTGACATCTGTTAACAAGTCTCACAACGTCTCTCTTTAGCTTCGGCCAGTAAAACCTATGTTCCACAGCATCAATGGTCTTGCTATGCCCAAAATGTCCAGCAAGGCCACCAACGTGCAATTCCCAAACAAGATACTCTCGTAAAGATGTACTAGGAATGCACAGTTTGGAGCGATAGAATAGATAACCATCTTTCAAGAAATAATCATCTATCACTCGAGTTATGCCCTCCTTCAAAGAAGTGTAGATCTCGTGAAAATCTGGGCAGGAGGCATACTCATCTCTCAATCTCTCAAAACCAATAATTTCATTGCGCAGTGCAGATAAGATCATGTGACAACGATTTAGCGCATCCGCGGCCTTATTATCAATCCCTTTTGTGTGCCTAATGGTATATGAATATTCCTGTAAGAACTCTGCCCATCTAGCATGTCTCGGATTTAACTTTTGTTGAGAATTAAGGAATCTTAAGGCCTCATGGTCTGAGAAGATAACGAATTCTTGCGGCAGGAGATAATGTCGCCAATAGCGAAGTGACTGAATGACCGCATAGAACTCCTTGTCATAGGTAGAGTATTTTTGTCTTGCTTCGTTCAGCTTTTCACTGAAATAAGCAACAGGATGACTCTCTTGACTGAGGACTCCACCTATACCAATACCAGAAGCATCACACGTTACTTCGAAGACTTTAGTAAAATCAGGCAACCTCATGACAGGTGTCTGAGTCATTCTCTTCTTGATCTCTTCGAAGGCTTTTGTGGCTTCCTTCGACCAGACAAACTCACCTTTCTTCAAACAGTCGGTTATCAGAGCCATGATCGTGCTAAATTCTTGCACAAACCGACGATAAAAGGTGGTAAGGCCATGAAAACTCCGCACATCACGAATATTGCGGGGCTCATGCCACTCTGTAATAGCTCGTATCTTTTCTGGGTCAGCAGATACTCCTCTGGCAGACACAATAAATCCCAGAAAGATAGTCTGATCGGAAAGGAAGGTACATTTGGTAGGATTAGCATAAAGCTGTTCCTTCCTCAAAACACCGCAGACCTGTCTCAAATGGTCAAGATGTTGCCCAACGGATCGGCTGTAAATGAGAATATCATCAAAGTACACCACAAGGAACTTGCCCATAAAGGGACGGAGTACTTGCGTCATGATTCTCATAAACGTGCTCGGGGCATTTGTCATTCCAAATGGCATGACCATCCATTCGTACAGGCCATCCTTCGTCTTGAAGGCGGTCTTCCACTCATCACCAGGACGAACACGTATTTGGTGGTAACCACTTTTAAGATCAATCTTGGAGAAGATTGTGGCACCAGACATCATGTCCAACATGTCATCCAAACGAGTATTGGAAAAACGGTATTTCATCGTGATCTTGTTTATGGCACGGCTGTCCACACACATACGTCAGGTTCCATTTTTTTTTGGCGTCAATAGAGCAGGAACAATGCAAGGGCTTAAGCTTTCTCTGATGAAGCCCTTTGCCAATAACTCATCAACTTGCCTTTTCAGCTCAGCATGTTCTGTCGGATTCATCCGATAATGTAGCAAGTTAGGAAGACTCGCTCCCGGGACAAGATCAATAGCGTGTTGGATGTCACGCAATGGGGGCAACTGGTTGGGGAGGTCAGCAGGAAACATATCTGCAAATTTCTGTAGGACAGGAGTAACTTGGGGCGAGATGAGTGACTTAGGATCTTTAGGGACTTCTCTCGCTATGAGTAAAAATATGGTAGCCCCTTTGTCAATTTCTTTTGTAAGTTCCTTTTCACCCATATAAGTTACTTCCTTGCCCTTTCTCGAGGGAGGCGGTGTTGTTTCAGCCAGACTAGTTCTTGGTCTCACGGGTATGAGCTTTATTTTTAGTCCATCGTGTTGGAACACACATTGATTGGATCGACCATATATGGTCACATCGTGATCGTATAACCAAGGTCTCCCCAAAATGACTTGACCCACATCCATTTTGAGCACATCACACCAAATTTCCTCTTTGTAAGCTTTGAAGTCCACAGGGACTAAGCATCGATGTGTTACTTGGAGTGCTGTTGCATCAATCCAAGATACTTTGTATGGGCGTGGATGGGGTTCAGCCTTAAGTCCGGTCTTTGCTAAGACCGCAGAAGAGACAACATTGACGCAGCTCCCACTGTCAACAATCACCTTGCAGTTTTTGCCACCTATAGTTGTAAAGGTGTGGAATATAGCAGTGCGCTTCCAATCATCTTCTTCTTTTGGTTGGGACAAAGCACATCTAACTACATTCAAGTGAGGTGATTGGATAGACCGAATACAGTAGAAATACTGGTCATCCTCTTCTTCACCGAAGTTATCGCCTTCAATAGGCTCATAAGAAAACTCATTGTCTGAGTCGTCAGCAATGACAGCTGTACCCTCTACTATATTGATCCTACTGGGACTGGGACAGTTGCTAGCAACATGACCATATCCCTTACATTTATAGCATTTAGTGAGAGGGTCAATCTTACTGTAATCTCTTTCGGTGTTCTTACCCTTATGTTCATCTCTATGTGAATTGAAATTTGAATTAGGTTTGCTGGGGTAAGATTTGCTGGGGTGCTGAGAGGGAGGCTTAGGTCTAGGTAGGTCAGTAGAGGTCATTCTAGAGGAATGATCTCTCGAGTCGCTGGACCTAGAATGAAAACTAGTTTTAAGGGAATCCATGTCGAGGACTAGGGCGTAGGCTGCCGCTATTGAGTCCACGTTTCTATAGATTAGCTCGTTCCTAAGGTCAGCTCGTAGTCCAGCTCTGAATCTAAAGAGAGTTTGTTCTTCACTCTCTTTACCTAACGCATTGCACCGAATAAGGAAGTCATCGAATTTATCAACATATTCTTGTGTGGATTTACTTCTTTGATACAGTAGGTTCCACGAATCTAGCAATCGGGTGTGGAACGATAACGGTACATATCTCTCAGTGAGCTTCTCTTTCATGGCCTCCCAAGTGGCTATGGGTGCCAGGCCTCGGCCTCTGCGGGCATGTTCAAGATTGGTCCGATGTTGTTGAGCTTTACCCGTTAATTTCATAGTGGCAAATTTAACTTTAAGGGCTTCGCTCATGTCGAACCACACAAAGTAGTGGTCCATGGCACGGATCCAATCGAGGTAAGCTTGGGGTTCCATGTGGTCTTCAAATTGGGAAACGTCAGCCTTAACATTCTTTTTATATTGTTCGTCAGGGTCACGTTCTTGACGTTGATCGTCATGAATATTCCCTTGAGGGATCTGACGATGGGCATGAAGCTCAGGGACAATACTTTGATTTAGCTTCACTTTCTCAAGCCTCTGATTGATATTGGCAAGAGTTGCTTGGACGACAGCTAGGGTAGCGGAGATATCAGGGTTGTCCATCTCAGGTCTGGGAAGTCTAGGGTTCCTAATTGGGTGATTGGGAAGGGATAAGAAAGGCTCTTCAGGGTCTGTGATGGTGCTGCGAAGACGCATTCACCAAGAGTGGAAACTATGGGGGGTGTGTCCTAATTTTTTTTTAAAAAAATGAATCTGAAATAAACTAAAATAAAAGAATGAAAAATAAAATAAAAGACTACACAATCCTAAATGAATGCAAAAATGATGCCTACAATGCAAGAACTAGGGTTTTAAGAAACCTTTGCTCTGATACCAAAATGATGTAAAACCAACCCTAAAATAGAGAATTTCCAAGAATTTTAATGGGTTAATTTTACCAACATGAAAGTGCGGATCTAAGTTGGAAATTTGTAACAGTAAACAGGTTCGATGGGTTTCAAGAATTGAATAAGTGTAACAGTCCCAATTAATAAATCAACCTTACAATCAATTAAATCCCTACGTGTTTTAGCAAGTAAGAAATTCAATACTGATTCGTACTCTATTCAAGCATGTGGAACACTCAATCTCAATTATTTTTGTGGACGACAGGCAAATCAGATAATAGACTAGATGATAAGGCAGTAGAACACAAATATCTAATAGTGGAAAGAGTATACCGAATGTGAAGAAACCATCGTAGATCTCGGAGTTGGTCAACCACTAAGAACTCAGCAATCACTAGCAATCAGTGAACAAGAACAGCACCAAGGCCAAGGTCGGGCAGCTCTAGTGGCGAGGCTGCGTCGACGTTGCAGGCGGTCGTCGTGCAGCAATGGCGAGGTATCGCTCGGGACTGAGGTGCAGAGGAGGAGACGACGGAGGTTCGAGTCGGTGGTGGTGCTCGGTGGTGTTGTCGGGGCGTTCGTAGTTGAGGGAGTAGAAGGTGAGGGTTGGCGCTTGAGGGTTGTTCGCCGGAGGGTGAAGTC
Organism: Hemerocallis citrina; assembly: GCA_017893485.1. NCBI lineage: Eukaryota > Viridiplantae > Streptophyta > Magnoliopsida > Asparagales > Asphodelaceae > Hemerocallis > Hemerocallis citrina. The sequence continues at coordinate 38,209 of JACEHZ010000610.1, read as the reverse complement.
GATGAGGGGAAGGGTCGGAGACGATGGGGAGGTGGCGGTAGTGTTAGGGTTTGGATTCGACAGACGAGGAAGAAGGGAGGTGGATTTGAGGGGAACGATGAGTTTTTTTTTTCTTTGTGGTCGGGTGTGTTGGGATGGATTTGAGCGGTGAGGAGGGGGGGTTTGCTGGGCGATGGCAGGAAGGGAGATGAGTTTGGGAAGGAGGACGATGGGTGGACTGTCTTTGTGGGGATCGGGATAGGGAAGAAGGTGGAGAAGGAGAAGAGGTGGCGGCTGTTGTAGGAGGGAAATATTCTATTAGGAATTTGGGAAATTAGGGTTTTGGGAATTGGTGTTATTTGGGGATGTTAATTTGGGGTAGATTTTAGAGTTAATCACTAACCCTAAAACTGTATTAGGATTTATCACAAACCCTAATAATGGGGATCTCAGTTGTATCACACAAAAGAGAAGGAGGAAGAGCAAAAACTCAACATAGATTTTTTTAATCAATAATGGCATACTTTCTCATTAATCTCAAGGCCTTTAAATAGGCTCAAATATATCTTGAAACACATCTCCAAAATATTCTCAAAATCTAAAAAAATACAAAAAGATTACATATGGCTATAATTGCCAGAAACAAAAATGGTAATGAAATAAAAATCCTAAACAAAATAAAACAGCTGATGATGACGACGCCTGCGCTGATAGAAACGCCCAAATCGTCTGGAACCGATGTCCTCATCACTTTTAGGTATGGGTAGAGAAGTAAGATTCGTCTAGGGAAGATTTTAGAGTAGATTAAAGAGAACAGTAAATTTAGTTTAAGTTACAATCTGGGTTTGAGGTTAGGTATTCATAGTGTCAACTAGAAAGTGTTTACTATACACCGATTATATAGGATTGGGTTTTAATTATATGGATTTAGGTCCGGTTTCTTTATTTCATGCGCCTAACTGAAACACTTACATGACTGAAATTATCTTCTGTTTCCATTTCTAACCCACTCATCATCTTTTGTATCCTCTAAATAACCCTAACATTGATCCTGGCATTGATAATTGTTTTAAAGGAACCATCTACTTGAACAAGACGACATAATGTGATCCTTCAACTATGGGTGGTTGCAAGAATTTTACATGTGGGCATCATAGAATTATATATTTTTGGATTTACATACCAAATAAAATTAGTAAGCTCAATTAAAATGCAATACCCATTGGGATATTTAATGATGTTCCCTAGTTCCCATTATATAGTAGAGAATAACAGACTAACATGTATTTGACGTGCAAGTAGACCTGACACACCTTATAAGGAGACATGTGCAATGCATGCAATATTTAAAAGAAAATGTATTTATGAAATTTAGTCTTAATTTACTTTTCAACAATAAATAAAAAAGTTTGTTGAAAACATAAAAATAATATGAAATTCATTTTTATTTTTAAATGTGAAAAATAACATTTTTAAAAGGCACTAAGTTTGGTTGGTGCAAAAAGAACATTTATTACGACAGAATAGGAAATTGTTCACTATTCTCTTAAGTATTAGACTACTAGGTTTGCCCGTAGGCACGTGCCTACGGCACGTCTTCAGAATGATAACTCTGTAAACAGTAAAATATATGTAATTATGTTTGACTAACAAATCACATATGTATCAATATTTATATGCAGTACCACCGAGCTAGAAACTCCATGATAATTTATAAAAAACAATTATAATGTCATAAAACAATCACGTAGGTATCTCTAAATTCTTTTTTTATATCATATGGATAGAGCTATCAAAGCTCCAGCCAACACATCTATTGAACGAATAACAGATATAATTAAAACAAAGAATTTAGTAATAGATACAAAAAAGGCCACAACAGAAACGACATCATTAGCTCAAACTCCCCAAAATAAGTACATAGAGTGATTCATACAAAACACATAAGCCCAACTATCAGGCAATCCACCAATAAAGTATTGTCCAACACATCAAGGAGGTAAAAATATCTGACGATTAACTTTGGTGTTCCCAGTGTATTTGATGTAAAATGTAATCCTAAAAATAGAATTTCCAAGAATCTTAAAGGATTAATTTTACCAACATGTTGTGCGGATCAAAGTTAGAATTTTAAACAATTAATCGGTTTGATGGATTTTCAAGAATTGAACTAAGTTTAACAAGCCCAATTAATAATTCAATTCTAACAATCAATAATTAAATCTCTAAGCGTGTCACGCCCTGCTTCCCAAAATACGGAATACGAGCGCGTGATGAAGACCAGCGAATGATTTTAACATCATCCATAAGCTGTAGGATCGACTCAGCATCACAACAAGAATATAACAATTATCCACAACCACGCATGCATGAATAAGTTATTAAGCAACGGAAAATAATTGAAACATAATAATAATATTCAAATAGTTTTCAAGTCTGGATCAAAGATAAAACTCGGGAACATAAGCCCGTTACAAGTTTTAAGTAGTAAAAAAATAAAAAACACAAGGAAAACAAATAATTTAAGCATCTCCTTTCTCCAATTGAAGCCTAAAATCTCTGCTCACCAATTCCAGCAGGCAACACGTCTCCAAAGTCTGTTTATAAAAATAAAAGGAGAAAATAGAGAAAACAAGCGAAATGCTCTTAGTGCAAGTTAGGGCCACAAATAGTAAAATAAGTACAAGCAACATGGAATAAGATTTGGAATCAAGAATGAAATAGGGATGCAACAAGTAGTGGGGATTCAAGAAACTAGCTAGCAAGAAGTACAACTTAAGTGACCAGGTTGGGTAACAAATACTAATAGTGGAGTAAGTGGTAAGTAAACATGTAAGGGTATCCAACATCAAGTGACAAGTATCAAGTACAAGTGTCGAGTAACAAGTCTCAAGTCTTGTGTCAAGTTGTCAAGTACAAGTATCAAGTTTCATGTATCATGTAGTCAAGTATCAAGAAAGCATATGTCAAGTTCAAGTTTCATGTATCAAGTCTTGTGGTTATTACTATCTAGGTAGCATTTCATGCATCCATACTTTTACTACATGGTTGCTACAGTCAATCAGTTACATTTAGGCCTAGTGTTGGAGTTTATAGGGCGGTGTATTCAGGTATCAAGTATCAAGCAAGTCATGTTCATGAATCGGGTAATCATATAACTAGTTCATGTGTCAAGTCATAACAAGACAAGTCATGAATTATATATATACTAGTTCATGGATCAATAATATACTAGTCCATGAATCGATTTATAATATACTAGTTCATGAATCGAATAATAATATACTAGTTCATGAGATATGTATCAAGTGGAAAACACGGGCCCCCTTCCGAGTATACTTACTTATATTGTCCACTACTTTGGTCTTTCCCTTAACCCCGACTTATTATTTATTATTCATTATTATCATCAAGCAAGCATGAAAGTGCGCGAAACAAGTCAGGTAAACATAATCATGAACATGGAACAAGTCTAGGCTAGGTAGGGTACATGTTCGAGGGTCAGAATAAATCGAAGTATCAAGAACAACGAAAATCTCAAATCTGGACTGCATGAGGTTGCTGCACCAAAACTGCGATTCCCATTACTACAAGATAGCAAATATGGATCCGTCAGAAGGTCTAGAAACTAGACTTCTGCCCGGTTCTAACGCATATAATTAAGGTACATGAAAGTTGTGGTAACATGTGTCAAAACAGCAAACCATACAGTTTTTGTGTTCAGACAGAATTTGTAAAACTGAGTTTATACATATGAAACAGACTTGAAACATTATTAATTAATTCTGAGAAAATTAGAGAATGTTCTCTAGGGTGTCCAGCAACAGCATGCAAAATTTCAAGTCAATTACTTACTGGTAGCATAGTTAAAATAATTGCAAACTAAAGAAGTGCAGCAGTTTTTGTGAATCTGCGACTACCGACATAGCAGCAGTAAAACTGTGATATCTCCTAGACCGTAACTCGGAATTCAAAAATTCTGGATGCTATCGACAACTTGACATTTAGAGCTACATTTCATATTCATGGCTCAAGTTCAGATTTTGATTTTATAGGGGTCGAAACAGAAAGTAAAGTCAAGAACAGCAATAAGTGTGAATGTCTTTCATATACAAGTTGTATGATAATTGGTTATTATGAGTCTAAATTAATGTGTGATACAAATACGGATGTAGTGGTTATCAAATTAGCAAACAACATCTATTTCTCAACTCAAAGGAATGCAAGATCATCACATACATGATACAACTCACATCTACAAGTCTAGGGTTTCTTAGTTTCATGTGTTCAAGTGACTAGGAGATAAAATGAGTCCAAGTAGTTTGTATAATATATCAACGAAGAGTTGTGACTCTTGAGATCATGGGATCGATGATGAATAATTCAAGAACAACAAATGATGAGACAAGGAGTCACAACTACAACCTATTTGCAGTATTTTTTTCAATTAAACACTTGTACTAGAACAAAAATTTGTACAAGAAGAATACTTGCCTTAGGAGAGTAGTTGACAAATCCGACAGAGATCACGATCAGCACGGATCTTGATGGAAAGATCAAGATCAAGGCGATCAACGGCTGCGATCAGATCTGATGGTGAAGATCAGATCGGATCAAGATCGGATCTTGATGAAATCCAACGGTCCAGATCAAATCCAAACCTTCCTTCTTCCCTCCTTCACCGTAACAGAGAGTGAGAAAGAGGGCTGCGCCGGTGGTTGGCTGACGGCGCAGACGGCAACGACGTCGAGAGGGACGACGGCGCAGGGAGGCGACGGCGGTGATGGGGCGGTGCGGTGGAGCTTGGTGGCGGCGAGGTGCTCTGTTTGGGTTCGAAACAAGGGAGCAAAGGAGAATGGGGGAAAGCTACGGGGGTTTCGGTTTGGACGAGGCAACGGAGGGGATGAGGGCGATTGCGATGATGATGGTGATCGGAGCGGAGGTTGAGGGTGATGAGGAGATGGGTTCCGTTGGCAATGGGTTTCGGGAGTTGGGTTGATAAAAGAGACGGCTGCGAGGTGAGGGAGGCGATGGGGTTGTGACTAAGGTGGGGGCGATGGTGAGAGGACAATGGGGACGACGACGGTGACTGGAGAATTGGGTTGCGATCGAGTGTGGAGGGAGACGGGGGAAGGAGATAGGCGGCTACAGGAGGCTTAGGGTTTAAACAGTAATTGGGGGGTTAGGGTTAAGTGTGTTTAAGGTTATATAGGAGGGTTTTGGGTTAATGGTTATTTGGGTAGCAGGTTTAAGTGGAATACAACAAGAGATTTAGTCAAAATTCATTAAAAATGGGGAAAAAGAGATAGATGAGATGAAACGGTCCATTTCTTCATGAAGAACGACACAAAAGAGCAGAAACGAACAATACAATTGAAATAAATATTGGTACCAAAATTGAGTTGAAACAAATAAAATGATTTATTTCGAACTGGAACAAAATACAGATCCCAAATTGAGTACAAGAATACCAGGAATGAAAATACAGTAGAAAAATACAGATATGGAAAATAGGAGTTACAAAGCGTTCTTAGCAAGTAAAACATGCAATATTGATTTGTACTCTAATTAGGCAAGTGGAACACTCAATCTCAATATTTGTGGACGACAGATAAATCAGATAATATAGTAGAGATGATAAAGCAGTATAACACAAATATTTGAAAAGTGGAAAGAGTATACAGAGGTTCGAAGTACGTGTTGCTATTTGTTCTGATTTCCACACAAAGATCCAATATCTCGTCCAAAACACCAAACACAAAATCCAATCAACAAGAGTCAGATCCGACTTGACCCGCTCGTGCTGTGCTCTGGAGGAGGTCGACGAGGTGGCGGCCGGTTCGAGCGGCGGTAGGGTTGGATGGGGCGTCGAGGAGGGGTGGAGTGATCTCACGGTGTGGCGCTGGAGGGGGACCGTCGAGGTGGTTGCGGGGCTTCAGGAAGTAGAGGCGACGGGAAGTAGCAGGGGTTTCGGGGGTGGTTCATTGGAGACGAGGAAGGGAGAGGATGGGTTTCGGAGTTGGGGCGACGACAGGGTGGCGGTGGATCGACGGGAGATGGGGGGATGTAGGGGACGATGATGGTGGTGGGAGGATGACGACAGGGTGTTGGGTTTCGGGCTTCGACGAGAAATTTGGGGGCTTCGGTCGGGACTTGGAGGAAGAAGAAGAGGAGAAGAAGATAAGGGGTTTGGGTTTAATTTGATTTGGGGATTAGGGTTTAGGAATTTAAGTTGGGGATTATGGTTTGGGAATTGAAGTGAATTTGGGGATTTGGGGTAGTTTTAGAGTTTATCACAAACCCTAAAATTTTATTAGGATTTATTACTAACCCTAATAATTGGATCTCAATTGTATTACACAAAAAGAGTGAGGAAGAGCAAAACTCAACACAATAATTTTTTTTAATCAAGAATGACATTACTTCTCATTAATCTCAAGGCCTATAAATAGGCTCAAAACAAATCTTGATACAAATCTCAAAATATTCTAAAAATCTCAAAAATATTCTAATGCATAAAAAAAGATTACATATGGCTATAATTGCCAAAAACAAATATGGTACTGATATAAAATACTAAACTAAATAGAATAGATGTCCTAATCAGTATTCTACTATCTGATATATTAATATACTTTTTGAGATGTACATTATAATAATGTTCATGCATAATACTGGACACATTTACTTTCCAGCCTTTCAGATACATGAATCTAAAACTTCCATCATGGAGTTTATGTAGCTCAAGTTTGAATGGTAAGACAACATTTAGTTGTAGATAAAAGTCCATGTTTCCATCAGCATATGTTGAAAATTAATTATAAATGGCGGTGTAAAACCCCACTTCTTAGAAATTTAAGGGTGCAAAATGATGATATTTAACTTTTGAGGAGATATTTGCTATTTTTATTGTAACTTTAGATGATGAAATTTAACCAAGTGAATATCTATATGAGCAATCAAAAGAAGCATAAAAAATTTCTATTTAAATATTCCATTGCATTTAAAATCAATCAGGGAACTCGGTGAAATTTTCTACACGAGCACTTAAAAGAAACAAAAAAATGAAAAATTCGGAAATTTACAAACCTGAAATTTAAATTTCTGGGTAGAGAGAGAGAGAGATCTGAAAAGTAAAGAAAGGAAAGAGAGATAGTAATAAAGTGAGGAGGATTTTTGTTTTGGGGGGAAATTTTTTAGTTTTTGGGCGGGAACCTTTTTTTTTGTTTGGGGGGGGGGATGTCTTTTGGGAGGGTGAATGTGAACTACTGATTTTTTTCAATTGAATGAGTGCCACTTGATAGATTTTTTTCAAATTGCCTTGTGAATTATTATATAGATTAATGACTATTATCTTTACTCTTTAGACGGAGAAAATGTGTATTGCACGTGCAGGATTAAAGAGGATGGCTTAGCAAAACTTTTATTTAGTTACAATAGTAAGGACATTTTTTTTTTCCACAACCAACTGAGGAACAATGGAGAAAGTATCATTTTCCTTCTTCTTTTTTTTGCTCTTCATGATTTTTGTTTTTTTCCAAAACACAACTCAATCTGCTTGAGGCCTTGTGTGGGACACTCATGATCCTGAGAGCATCTGTAGTCATTTGCTAAATGTCGATAATATGCATATTTGGCTCAAAAACGAGCTGCACTTGTTTGCCAAATATCTATATTATCCATATTTCGCTACAGTCGTTTGCTATAAATGAGAATGGATTTGAGATTTATCCATATATGAGAGACGGCACTCGAAGTGCCGTCCCACAAAAAAAACTAATATTTTTTTAGTCGGACGACACTTTTCTTGATTTTTTTTAAAAAAAAAAATTAAAAACCCCCCCAAATCCCTCGGACGACACTTCATGTGCCGTCCCTTGATTTTTTTTTTCAATTAAAAAACCCCAAATCGCCTTCCCAAATTCCTCGGACGGCACTTCATGTGCCGTCCAGAGTTTTTTGTAATTTTCTATTTTTTTTTTGCAATTTTTGAAATGTTTTTGTAATTTTGTATTTGTTTTTGCAATTTCTGAAATGTTTTTGTAATTTTTTTCTAATTTTTTCGTACTTTGTAAAATGTTTTTGTAATTTTTTATAATTTTTTTGCAATTTTTTATTTGCACTCTGAGGACGAATTTTTATGGTTGAATGACGTTAATCCCTCGGACGGCACTTCATGTGCCGTCCCTTGGATTTATTCATAAAAATAGCTTTTAGACGACTGCAGCAAAACTTCTTTTGCTATTTCTATATATGCATATATGCATATTTTTTTCCCCAACGACTACAGATGCTCTGTTGGCCTACTTATTATAATTTATCTCCTTCCTTCCTTTTTTACTAACCATTCAAGATTTACAATATGCACCTGATTCAAATTTTAGACTGTAGTTTGCTTATCTTTTATTTTACATTTACAATATGCACTTGATTTTAGACTTTGAAAGAGTTTCCTGCTGTTGAACGTGATTCAGATTTTAGAATGTAGTTTACTTATCTTTTATTTTACATTTTACAATATGTACTTGTTTTTTAGATGGTGAAAGAGTTTACTGCTGTTGCTGGCTCTGAAGTGCGAGAAATAACAACAGTTTATACAGCAGCGGTGAGTGATGAATCATCTTTTACTTATGAATCTCACCATTTGTGTTGATTTTGAAATATTTTTCGTTCAGTTAAAACAAAAACAATCTTCTAATGTTTTTCAAAATTTGACAGTGTAAAAACTCAGATGCTCTTGCCCTGTATTTTGGAGAAGATCCCACGAAGTGCCCCTTTGAACAAGGTAACTTTATCAATTTATCTTCTTGACTTTGTAATCTATGTTATTTTGAAAAAGGAAAGTCTATATATCTCAGACATTGTTGATTCACTGTGACTGTGAATTGACAAATACTATCATACACCTGTTATTACTACCTTTATTTATCTCTTTCAAGTTTCATGCTTGGTATATAACACTTGCTATTTGTAGAGATTCTCATGAAGAGAGCTTGAACATCATCAATTTTCTTAATATTTGTCTTTAAATGCATCGTGGTTGGTGTTCAACACGTGTGTGTGTGTGTGTGTGTATATATATATATATATATATATATAGGGTAAAAGGGATATGAGCAACTTGCTCATTTAGTAAATGAGCAATTGATGATGTGGCATGCATGTGATACATTGAACAACTAACCACTTTTAAAATTTTCCAATCACATGCATGCCACCTCATCAATTGCTCATTTACTAAATGAGCAAGTTGCTCATACCCCTTTTCCCCATATATATATATATATATATATATATATATATATATATATATATGGAGATGATCTCCTAAGAGCATCCACAGTGGTTTGCTATAATTCTCAGTTTGCCATTTTTTGAGAAAGCAAGCGCTGCAATCGTTTCTCAAATTGCCATTTTTTAGCAAACGATCTATATTCGTTTCTCATATTTGAGAAACAGAATAGCGATTCTCAAATTATAGAGGACGGGATATCATATCCCGTCTGATCTATTTTTATTAAAAAAACACCTCTCAAACGGGAGATCATGTCCCGTCTCAATCAGACGGGATATGATATCCCGTCTGAGGGAATTTTTTTTTTTATTTTTTTTTTATTTTTTTTTAAATGAACGGAGGTGATTGGCCGGAGAAAAAAAAAAAAAAGAAAAAATGGTCAGACGGGGAATGATTCCCCGTCCAACCAAAAAGTAGGTTTAGTCAAAAAGTAGGTTTAGTCAGTAGGTATTAGTAGTTAATTAAGGTTAAAGTAGTTTTAAGTAAGTTTAGTTATTATTATATTAATTAATTTATTTAATTAATTTAGTTTAATAGTTAATAAGTAATTAACTTTTTAAATTTAATTTCAAAACGACAGACGGTATATCATATACCGTCTCTCAATTTTTTGGCAAAAATATAGCAAATGACCACTGCAGCGATTGCTTCTATTTGCTATTACTGTAGCAGCCATTTTTTGGCAAATGAGAAACACCACTGTGGATGCTCTAAGGCCCTACCTCACCTCTTGTTTTGAGGCCTTCCATGATACGAACCCCCTATGAGATATCAGAACCATTCATTTTGTTCTACATGCCTGAGATAAAGATAGCCTAAGAGTGTAAAATCATGTTATTTGACGTTCTTTCTCCATCCATCATGTCGTTAGAAAAATTAAGAATTTTTAGCCATTCAATTTTATTAGGTTGTAAAACATAAACAAATGAATTTCAAATTACTTGATTTTACGCCCTTAGGATATCTAACGCATGTAGACCAAGATGAACAATTCAGATTTCTCATGGGAGTTAGTATCATGGAAGACCTCAAAATAGGAGGTGAGGTAGGGCCTAAAGCGATCACCCCTATATATATATAGGGAAAAAGGGGTATGAGCAACTTGCTCATTTAGTAAATAAGCAATTGATAATGTGGCATACATGTGATTGGACCATCTTTAAAAGGGTTAGTTATCCAATGTATCACATGCATGCCACATAATCAATTGCTCATTTACAAAATGAGCAAGTTGCTCATATCCCTTATACCCATTTATATATATATATATGATCATGTGAGATCTCATTCGATGAGAACCACGAGAGAATTTTTTTTGGGATATAAATTTAAAAATTCGAATTGTTTATTTTGATATACACGTCTAAATTAGTCTACGGATGAGAAATCAAGTGTTGTCCATGCATTAAAGTGTTACAAATTGTATGGCTGAATATTGTTATTTTTTATAATGACATGATGGATGGACAGATGAATTTCACATGACTTGATTTTATATATTTAGACTATTTTAGTCATTCAAATGTGACATGCTTGCTATGTAAGAAATTCACATGCATCTTATCGTGAGAACTAGTTCTCACATGATCACTATATATATATATATATATATATATATATATATATATATATATATATATATATATATATATAGACACACACACACACACACACACACTAGTGGAAATTGGCAGTATCAAGTGCACTCGCTTGGTGCACATGTCTAGTGTTATACTATTTGAGAATATAATTCACATTTTCAATTTTTGAAATAATATCAATTCAAATGACAATAAGAAATTGTTATTATAAATGACGCAAATTTAAAAAAAAGATAAAAAAACTATATATAAAGTATAAAAAAACTATATATAAAGTATATAAGCTTTATTCAAAACTCAAACTCAAAACTAATTCAATTTGAAGAAAATTATATGAATTATAGGCAATAAATACAAAGATAAACTGAAAATCTAGATCATTCAAAAAATCAAACAAGTAAAAATTCTTCCTTTATTAACATTAAAAAAAGTTCTATCTCTATCAAAATCAATTCTAAACAACAACTAATAGCTAACCACCTACATATCCATCGGAAACAAAAAAAGGGTTTTCACACCAATTCTCAACAAATATTGAAATTTCATATTAGTCCCCAAAAAATCACTAATTCTGTAGTAGTCCCCCGATCAACTTCAAAAGTAATCGAAGGTGATCAGTTCGAGACCCAGTTGCAGCATTACATGTGTTCTAATCTATTGCACCAATTTAGAGAAAAAACCTCAACTAGAATGGTCTAGAAGAGAATAACATCATAAGGGTTCAAAGACTATTTTGAGACCCTTAAGATTTTTTCTTGAAAGTATGTTTAGTGGAGCAAAATTTTCATGATGTTGCAATTGATGTTCTGACTCACTTTTGATGTCGTTCGAAAGACTAATTCGAAAAAGAAGACTTTATTCGTGTTTTTATAATAGTAAAGATTTGCATATAAATTATTAGTTAATGTAGATTTGCAACAAATTTTTATTATTAAAGATTAATAGATAAAATAGGTCTAAATTTGAATTTTTCATTAAACCTAGCTAATCATAGGTGCTAAATAACGGATTTGCCTTCAATTTTTGTATCTTGAATGTCGTGTAATCATGTTTGTGACTTGTGAGATGAAAGCTGGCCTTCAACGTCTACTCCACTAAAAGAGATCATAAATTAAGGATCTTTAGTTGATTATTTACTAAATAAAGAAACATGGTGATGGCAAGAAGTCCAAAATATTGTGAGAGAAAAAAGATTAACCTTCAAAATATGGCAAAAAAGTAGAAATGAAGAGGATTTGGAGATATATAAGACCGTTAGAAAAGAAGTTAAGAAAGCGGAAAGGGATGCAAAAAAAAACTTATGGTGATTTATACACAAAATTAGGAACAAAAGGAGAAAATAATATTTATAAGCTTGCTAAACAAAGGGATAGAAAAACAACAGATCTGGATACAATTAGGTGTATTGTAACATCCCGTACTTGATTATATATATAATATTATATTGGGAGAATATATATATATATATATATAGAGAGAGAGAGAGAGAGAGAGAGAGAATAGGGTGGTTGGCCTATAGGGTGAGTCTGAGTCATAGGGTGGTTGCATGGAATTTGGCCAAGATTAATAGGATGAGAAGAGAAGTTGGCTGCTTGTGCGGTGGGGCCCTGTGGGGGTGTGCCATCACGTGAGCAGGTGAGAAGGGCTGTGTGTGCACGTGCATTACACGTGCACGTGCTTTGTGGTGTGTGTGGGCTTGCTTTGTCCCATATCGACCACAAAATTTTGAGTGAGTGTATATATAATGTTGGCCAATGAACACTAGGTACCTACAAGCTATAACACCTTTTGTGAGGCAGGCCTATGGTGGGCAGTTGTTAGGATCTGTTTTGTTCGCGTGTGCACACGTGTTGTCACATGCACAGCTGAGCGGTGTTCGGAACGTTACAAATGGCATCAGAGCCGACTTTCGATATCGATCGTGGGTAAGAGTGGGTTAGATGTATGCCTGAGATGGAGCTAACAGATGTACAGGTCCCGGGTAGGGCTGTACAGCTAGCAGAATTAGGGTACTCCACTCTACGTCAGCTAGAAAGGCAATCCTGTGCTAGATTGTAAGTTCCGGGCTCAGTGAGGATGCTGAATTCTTAAGGGGGTGTGTAACATCCCGTACTTAATAGTACATATATAATATTATATTGGGAGAATATATATATATATATATATATATAGAGAGAGAGAGAGAGAGAGAGAGAGAGAGAGAAATGTTCCGTTGTGCACTAGGCCTCCGTGTGCACTCGACATTCTCACCTTCGTATCAACGATACGAACCGTTCACATTGATCTACACATCTAAATTTGTCTTAATATGTAAAATCAAATCATACGAAATTCATTTGCCCATCCATCATGTGACAATAAAAACAACGATTTTCAGCCATACTATTTTGTAACACTTCAATGGATGGGCAAATAAATTTCAAATGATTTGATTTTATATATTTAGACTAATTTATATGTGTAGATCAATGTGAACGGTTCGGATCGTCGATACAAAGGTGGGAAGGCCGAGTGCACACGGAGGCCTAGTCACAACGGAACATTACTATATATATATATCTATAATAATATTATAATGGGAGAAGGGCTTAGTGTCATTTGTCATTCTACCAACATGTGTAACGCACGTACATAACTAATATAAAGGAGGTTTCCGGTTCAAAGTTTTTATTTTTATTTTTTGAAATTATTAAAACGTGTATATATAGGAGAGAGAGCGTAGGGTAGTTGGCCTATAGGGTGAGTCTATGGGGTGGTTGCATGGAATTTGGCCAAGATTAATGGGATGAGAAGAGAAATTGGTTGCTTGTGTGGTGGGGCCTGGTAGGGGGTGTGCCATCACGTGAGCAGGAGGAGAGGAGAAGGGCTGTGTGTGTGCACGTGTATGTGCTTTGTGGTGTGTGTGGGGTTGCTTTGTCCCACATCGACCACAAAAATTGGAGTGAGTGTGTATATATAATGTTGGCCAATGAACACTAGGTACCTACAAGCTATAGCACCTTTTGTGAGGCACGCCTGTGGTGGGCAGTTGTTAGGATCTGTTTTGTTCGCGTGTGCGCACGTGTAGTCACGTGCGCAGTTGAGTGGGGCTCGAGATGTTATATGTATTAATAGCGAGGATTCAAGAGTCTTCTTAGTAAAAGATGGGGAAATTAAGAAAAGATGGCGAAATTATTTTGAGAATTATTAAATAAAAAGGTTGTGGTCAACTTAAATATAGAGGACTCGTGGGAGAGTCGAGAGCATATGTTTTTCCGTAGAATTAGGATCTCGGAGGTTCGAAATGCTCTAGGGAGGGTGAAAATAGGAAAAACTTTAGGACCAGATGATATACCCGTTGAAGTTTGGAAGTGTCTTGGGGATGTAGGAATATGTTGCCTAACAAAATTATTTAATGAAATTTTGAGGACTAAGAAGATGCCCAATGAATGGAGAAAGAGTATTTTAGTGTCTATATTTAAAAATAAAAGAGAGATACATAGTTGCTCCAACTACCGATGGATCAAATTAATGAGTCATACTATGAAAATTGGGAGAGTGATCGAAAAACTGAAACTAAAAACTACAGTGTCTAAGAATCAGTTTGGATTTATACCTGGGAGGTCAACAATGGAAGCAATTTATGTACTGAGGAGACGATCAGTTTGGATTTATGCCTGAGAGGTCAACAATGGAAACAATTTATGTACTGTGGGTGTTAAATATAGGGAGAATAAGAAAGATCTATATATGGTTTTTATTGATATAGAAAAAACATATGATAAAGTCCCTAGAGACATGGTACGGTGGGTGTTAAATAATAAAAGTATAACTATTCGGTATATTACGGTAATTAAGGATATGTATGAAGGGCAACGACCACAATTAGAACAACCACAAGAGAGACCAATGATTTTACTGTTACAGTAAGTTTACACGATGGTCCGGCCTTAAGCCCCTACCTCTTTACTTTGGTTATGAATAAATTGACGCGAGGAATATAAGATGAGGTGCCTTGATGTATGCTTTTTGCCGATGACGTCGTCTTAGTGGACGAGACTAGAGCAAGAGTACATGCTAAATTAGAAATGTGGAGAGAAACTTTGGAAGCTAGAGGCTTTAGGATAAGCAGAATTAAAATAGTGTATATGGAGTGTAATTTTTGTGATATTTGGAATACAACTGAGGAAGTAGTGAAGCTGGATGTTCAAGAGATAACTAAGAGAGACCGTTTCCGATATTTAGACTCGATTATACAAAGAGATGGGGAGATTTGTGAAGATGTTGTACATAGGATCCAAGTAGGGTGGCTTAAGTGGAGAAGTGCCAGTGGTGTTTTGTGTGACAAACGTATACCTTTGAAGTTGATTTTTTTTATAGGACGACTGTTAAACCAGCAATGATGTATGGTGTAGAGTGTTGGGTAACAAAGAAACTACATGTCCAAAAAATGACTGTAGCGGAGATGAGGATGCTAAGATGGATGTGTGGTAAAACAAGGATAGAATTAGAAACAAGCATTTACGAGACATGCTAAAGGTAGCTCCAATCCAAGATAAGTTAAGAGAGAATCGCCTCAGGTGGTTTGGACATGTCACACGTAGACCTAGTAGTGCCCCCGTTAAAAAGAGTGATTTGATAAGTATTAAGGGTAGAGTTAGGGGTAGAGGAAGACCTGAAGTAGCTTCGGTGGAAACAGTGAGAAAAGATATGATAGCTTGTGATCTTACAGGAGATATTGCGATAAACCGAGAGGAATGGAAAACCAGGATTCAAGTAGCCGACCCCAACTGGTTGGGAAAAAGGCTTTGTTGTTGTTGTTGTTGTTGTTAGTTGATTATTTACTAAATTACAGTCCTATAGTTTTAAAAGTTCACCAAATTTAAACTACTACTGAATCTGTAAACTACAAATACTTCTACAATCAAGGAAATAATCATTATAATAAAGTATATAATCCTAAAAAATATGAAATCCATCAAATTATCTGTTCAATTATTTGATCCAAAGGTAATTCAATCCAACGCTCCAAACACACAACAAAGCCCTAGCATACAACATCGATAGACTATAAATCACAAATTTCATGCTATCTAAACACGAATCTTGAAAAAATTATTGGATCATCAAGGAAAAAACATAAAGCAAAATTGAATCACGCTATGAAGAGAAAACAAACAAACAACATTAGCTACCAAGCAAGAACAAAAAAAAATCATAACAACAAATAACTGAGAACGAAAGATCTCAATAAGTTAAGAATTTGAAAACAAATTTCAGAAGGAAAATGGATGACCTTTTGATGGAGCATACGAGATTGGAGGAAAAAGCCGAAGTTGAGAGAAATATAATTTTGGTATTTTGTATTTATATATTTTTTGATTTGATATTTTGTAATTTATTTATTTATTTTAAGATCGAGATGCAGGTCTATCTATTTATAAGCTTTTTTTAATATTTGATTTATCTATTGCACGTGTGAATCACATGTACTCATTTAATTTTGACCATTAATCAACTAAATCGATCAATAAATTAAATGGTCGGGATTTGCTCTCGAGGGAAATGAAAACTTTATTAGTGCTTTTATTATATATATATATATATATATATATATATATATATATATATATATATATATAGGGAAAGGCTCCGTTGCACACTACTATTGGTGCTCACGGCGTGAACACTACTAGTTCGGGCGTTCAAATCGAAAATCCGAACCGTTCACATTGATCTACACATCTAAATTAGTCTAAATATGTAAAATCAAATCATTTGAAATTCATTTGCCCATTCATTGAAGTGTTACAAAATTGTATGGCTGAAATTCATTGTTTTTATAGTCGCGTGATGGATGGGCAAATGAATTTCAAATGATTTGATTTTACATATTTAGACTAATTTAGATGTGTAGATCAATGTGAACGGTTCGGATTTTCGATTTGAACGGCCGAACTAGTAGTGTTCACGCCGTGAGCACCAAGGTAGTGTGCAACGGAGCCTTTTCCTATATATATATATATATATATATATATATATATAGGGATATGATCATGTGAATACTCCTTTGGTGAGAACCATGTGTGAACTTTTTTGGGGATATAAATTGAAAAATCCGAACCGTTCATTTTGATCTACATGTCTAAATTAGTCTACAAATGAGAAATCAAGTCATTTGAGATTTGTTTGTCCATATATTAAACTACAAATTGTATGACTGAATATCGTTATATTTTATAGTGACATGATAAATGGACAAATGATTGTCAACTGATTTGATTGTACCTATTTAGACTAATGTAGTTATTCTAATGAATGTGAACGGTTTGGATCATCCCTGTGATAGCTATGCAAGAAGTTCACATGATTCTCATCGTGAGAATTAGTTCTCCCATGATGATCACCCCCCCACCCCCCCGCCCCTATATATATATATATATATATATATATATATATATATATATATATATATATTAGGGGGTATAGGGGGTGGGGAGGGAGAGAGAGAGGGCTAAGTGTGTCACCCTACCCAAAGATGACAACTCAAAATTCATATCTCAGCCATCCAAAATAAAACTTCACTTTGTTAGATATGATCTACATCATTAGAACTCCTCGAGTTCATTTGAAAATTTGTAAACATAGTTTTATAATATATATCATATCTAACAGTTAAGGATTTCATTGTGGATGGTTGATATATGAATTTTGTGACATAGTTTTATAATATATATCATATCTAACAGTTAAGGATTTCATTTTGGATGGTTGATATATGAATTTTGTGTCATATATATATATATATATATATATATATATATATATATAGGGAAAGGATCGGTTGAGCACTCCTCTAGTGCTCATCGCGTGAAGAGTAGGCCTTCGGGCGTTCATATCGAAAATCCGAACCGTTCACATTGATCTACACATCTAAATTAGTCTAAATATGTAAAATCAAATCATTTGAAATTTATTTGCCCATTCATTGAAATGTTACAAAATTGTATGGCTGAAAATCATTGTTTTTATAGTCACACTAGGTTTGCCTGTTGACACGTGCCTACGGCACGTCTTCAGAACGATGCACCTTATTTGATCATATAAAATAGTTTTGAAGGTCCAGCAGATTAATTTAAGTAGCAAACATATTATATGAGAAATTTTTTGGGGTTCAGCAAAAATTTATTATATGATTTTTTAAAATTATTTTTGAAGTTTTTTAAATTTTAAATTTTTGTAATTTTTTAGCATTTAAAATTTTAAAAAAAAAATATTTTTTCTTAATTTTTTGAATGGAAGATGGAGGGAGAGAGAGAAAAAAAAATTTAAATAAATATAGGAGTTGGTTTGGGTGGGGGATTTGAATTTGAGTTTTTGGGAGAAACTTTTGGGAGGAAAAATATGTTTTGTGATGTTAGATTTGGACCTTTGATTTTTTTGGGGATTGAAGGACAACCACTTGATAGCTTTCTTTGTGTTTTATTATATAGATGATGGATGGGCAAATGAATTTCAAATGATTTGATTTTACATATATAGACTAATTTAGATGTGTAGATCAATATGAACGGTTCGGATTTTCGATATGAACGCCCGAAGGCCTAGTGTTCACGCGGTGAGCACTAAAGGAGTGCTCAACCGATCCTTTCCCTATATATATATATATATATATATATATATATATATATATATATTCACTTTGTTAGATATGATCTACATCATTAGAACTCCTCGAGTTCATTTGAAAATTTGTAAACATAGTTTTATAATATATATATCATATCTAACTATATATATATATATATATATATATATATATATATATAAGGAAAAAGGGGTATGAGCAACTTGCTCATTTAGTAAATAAGCAATTGATGATGTGTCATACATGTGATTGGAAAATCCTTAAAAGAGTTAGTTGTCCAATGTATCACATGCATGCCACATAATCAATTGCTCATTTACTAAATGAGCAAGTTGCTTATATCCCATTTACCCATATATATATATATATATATATATATATATATATTAGGAATGCTCCATTGCAAATGCTATTGTAGCGTGCAAACGCGTGCAAACCACCTAAACAACGGCTTAGGTGGTTTGCACGCGTTTGCACGATATTTTGCAACGGCTTTGGTGGTTTGCACACATTTGCTCATATATATATATATATATATAGAAATGTTCCGTTGTGCACTAGGTCTCCGTGTGACTATAAAAACAACAATTTTCGACCATTCAATTTTGTAACACTTCAATGGATGGGCAAATGAATTTTAAATGATTTGATTTTAAATATTTAGACTAACTTATACGTGTAGATCAATGTAAACGGTTCAGATCGTCGATACAAAGGCGGCAAGGCCGGCACACGGAGGCCTAGTGCACAACGGAAACATTTCTCTCTCTCTCTCTCTCTCTCTATATATATATATATATATATATATATATATATATATATTGTAGTGCCCCGAGCCCGGCTCAGCTGCGCACACGGCTACGTGTGCGCGCACGCGAAAGGACGGACACAAAACTTTAGCCACGCCCACCACAGGCACCATCAAAAGGGGGGGTATACCCATTAGGTACCTTTATCATATGGAAAATCCTCTATACACACTCACTTTCCTTTCTCACTCTCCGATGTGGGACTAACTCCCACACCCATGGCCACGTCAGCAAGCATGCATGCAGCCACTTCTACTTCCATTCATTTCTCATTTCTAATTAATGCACATTTCATAAGCCCTATAGAACCATCCTATAGGCTCGTATATTAATCCACTTATCCCTTAGCCTATAGAAATTCCTATAGGCCGCCACCTTTCTCTCACTTATATATATATATATATATGTATGTATATATATATATATATATATATACACACCCCCTTAAGAACTCGGAGTCCTCGCTGAGCTCGGGACCCGCAAGCTGATACAGGATCGCCTTTCTAGCCGATGTAGAGAGGATTACCCTGATTCTACTAGTTTCATAGTTCCCCTACCCGGGTGACCTGTCTCAACCTCGCTCCCTCTCAGGCGTACATCTTGCACACACTCGGTGTTTAAAGTCGGCTCTGATACCATTTTGTATCGCCCCGAGCTCGGCTCAGCTGCGCACACGGCTACGTGTGCACGCACGCGAAAGAACAGATACAAAACTCTAGCCATGCCCACCATAGGCACATTCAAAAGGGGGGTATACCCATTAGATACCTTTATCATATGACTAATCCTATATACACACTCACTCTTCTCTCACTCTCCGATGTGGGACTAACTCCCACACCCAAGGCCACGTCAGCAAGCAAGCATGCATGCACTTCTACTTCCATTCATTTCTCATTTCAAATTAATGCACATTTCATAAGCCCTATAGAACCATCCTATAGACTTCTATATTAATCCACTTATCCCATAGCCTATAGAAATTCCTATAGGCCACCACCTTTCTCTCACTCATATATACATATATATATATATGTAACACCCCGTACTTAAGCGGGTATATATATATATATATATATATATATATATATATATATATAGGGAAAGCTTCGGTTGAGCACTACTTCGGTTGAGCACTACTCTGCTCACCGCGTGAACACTAGGCCTTCGGGCGTTCATATCGAAAATCTGAACTGTTCACATTGATCTACACATCTAAATTAGTTTAAATATGTAAAATCAAATCATTTAAAATTCATTTGCCCATTCATTGAAGTGTTACAAAATTGTATGGCTGAAAATTATTGTTTTTATATTCACATGATGGATGGGCATATGAATTTCAAATGATTTGATTTTACATATTTAGACTAATTTAGATGTGTAGATCAATATGAACGGTTCGGATTTTCGATATGAATGCCCGAAGGCCTAGTGTTCACGCGGTGAGCACCAGAGTAGTGCTCAACCGAAGCTTTTCCTATATATATATATATATATATATATATATATATATATATATATATATATATATATATATATATATATAGATAGATAGATAGAGAGAGAAAGAGAGAGAGAGATGTTTCTTCCATTGCAAATGCAAATGTTTGTGCAAACCACTTAACCCGTCATTGGCAATGACGAGTTAAGGCAAAATATAAATTTTTGCCTTAAGCCTTAACCTGTCGTTGCCAATGACGGGTTAAGTGGTGTGCACGCGTTTGCACAACATTTGCGTTTGCAATGGAAGAAATCCCATATATATAAGGAATGGTCCATTGCAAACCACTGAAGCTGTTGTTGGGAACAACGGCTTCAGTGGTTTTCATACCCATTTGCACGGGACCCGTTTGCAATGGAGCATTGCACTATATATATATATATATATATATATATATATATATATATATATATATATCAACATTTGCGTTTGCAATGGAAGAAATCCCATATATATATATAAGGAATGGTCCATTGCAAACCATTGAAGCTGTTGTTGGGAACATCGACTTCAATGGTTTTCATACCCATTTGCACGGGACCCGTTTGCAATGGAGCATTGCACTCTCTCTCTCTATATATATATATATAACAATCTTCCATTGCAAACGCGTATGGAACATATATATCTATATAATAAAACACAAAGAAAGCTATCAAGTGGCTCTCATTCATTAGGGTTGAAATCAATGGTCCAGATCTAACCTCATAAAACATTTTTCTGCCCAAAATTTTTTCCCCAAAACTCGAATTCTAATCGCCCCAAAACAACTCCTTTATTTATTTGTTTATTTATTTATTTTTTTCTCTCTCTCGCTCATTCTCTCTCTATTTGCTCAGAAATTTATATTTTCAGATTTCAAGTTTGTAAATTTTCATATTTTTTATGCAATTTTTTATTGCTCATGTTACATTGAAAATAACAAATATCTCATCAACAGTTAAATTTCATCATTTTCCACACAAGTTCTAAGATGTTGGATTTTGCACCCCCATTTATAATTATTTTTCAACATATACTAATGAAAACATGGAATTTTATTTACAACTAATTATTGTTTTATTATTCAAACTTGAGCTACATAATTGTTGTTTTACTGTTTACAAGACTTTCATATGTTGTATCGTTTCGAAGACGTGCCGTAGGCACGTGTCCACGGGCAAATCTAGTCTATATATATATATATATATATATATATATATATATATATATATAGCAATCATGTGACTGTAAAAAACAACGATTTTCAGCCATACAATTTTGTAACACTTCAATGGATGGGCAAATGAATTTCAAATGATTTGATTTTACATATTTAAACTAATTTAGATGTGTAGATTAATGTGAACGGTTCGGATCGTCAATACGAAGGCGGGAAGGCCGAGTGCACACGGCGGCCTAGTGCACAACGGGAGGGGACTCTCTCTCTCTATATATGTATATATAAGAGAGAGAGAGAGAGAGAGAGAGAGAGACCGGGGGGGTTGGGCTAGTGTATAATCCTACCCAACTTAGCAAAAATGACAACTGAAAATTCATAGTTTGGCCATCTAAATTGAAAAATCCACCCGTTCATATATGACCTACATCATAAAAACTCGTCGAATGTTTGTGGTTGCATGGTAA
This sequence comes from Hemerocallis citrina, assembly GCA_017893485.1. NCBI lineage: Eukaryota > Viridiplantae > Streptophyta > Magnoliopsida > Asparagales > Asphodelaceae > Hemerocallis > Hemerocallis citrina. Next base: position 15,768 of record JACEHZ010000610.1, on the reverse strand, counting down.
ATGGTGAAAACCTGTCGAAATCATTTGAAATCTTGCGAACATAAGTTTAACAATGTATATCATTTCTAGCTGTTTTGGATTTTCGTTTTGAACGGTTGGTATATGCAAGTTTTTAAGTGTCAGATATCAGTGTCATGTCGGCCTAGGAATTTTGTGTTTATCGGGATATATCAGGGGTTATATCGGAATATCTAAATATGTCGGGTTGTTATGTAGGATCTATGAAGCACAGATACGGGTACGGGGTGCGGGTGTGACACGACACGGGTACTGTAACGCCCCGATTTTCGGTAACTGGGAAACCGTGACATAAGCCAGAATCTTTTCTTCAATTAGCCACAATACACAGAAAAAACAGGAAAATTTAAAACTTTTTATTCAACACAAATGTATTACAAATCCGAATGTTACAAAATTGCAATACATTACAACAGTGTTATAATAATACCTTTACAATCCCAAGTGTTACAATTTTCAACATATTACATTAGAGTACAAATGAATAAAGAACAACACTTGGTATTTCGCTTGGATGCTTTCCAACAAATAAATAGATTACAAAACTGTTACAATGGAACAATAGTAACAACATATAATGCAGCGGAAATGGAAACGACTCTTGCTTTTCTCACCTTGAGTCCTCTTGAATCCTGTACCTGTACTTCTGCAATCCGGTACCTATTGAAATGGGGGCGTCAGTATTCACTGATGCTCTAAGGCTGATAACTAGCAGCAATTCTCCACTTAAGCAAACAGATTAATGGAAAGAGAAACGTGTATATATAATTAATGTGTCAGTGTATGCTATGCCTTAGACTTTAATACAAGATTGACTAACGCAAAGATGTTCTTATTCTAATGCAAGCAAGTCTCCGGAACAGTATGCAGCTCATACTACATACGCCCTATCTCAAGCCGTTTCTTCATATATAGAGATTTGAACCCTCGTTAAGAATTCTACTTTGTACACAATCCTGTTCCTGATAATACAATGTGACTGCGAGGTTGCAGGTGGGTCAAGTCCCACCGATGCAGTACGATTATGGTGTCTCTGTTTTGCCACTACTACCCGGCATGCCGGACCTCACTCAAAAACAAGGTTGCAGGTACGGTCTAGTTCCGTTACTGGAGTCATATAGTGGTGTCCATGTTTGCCACTATTGCCCAGTATATCGGGCCTCATTCGAAAATAAAAAAAACATAGGGTCTCGCATGCGCAGGGTAGCACGAAGCCTACCCTGTGGCACCCCTGGGGTCTCGCAAGCGCAGGACTGCACGTTGCATCCTGTGGCACCCCAAGCCATGGTATTTCAAGAATTAACAGACGAGATACGCAACCCGTGCTCCCAACTCGTGAGATGACACCGTACGTATTCCTTTGACGGGAAGGTACGACCCAATAACACCGCCTAGTGTCAGCCTATAGGACAGGTCGGATCATAAGGAATCACCCTTAACACCAACTCTTTCCATTCGGCAAAAATGATAATAAGTAAAGGTTAAGTAGTAATAGCCATACGTTACTACCCTAACGATGTCACTAAATCCAAACAATCTCACAGGGTTTTCAATAACTTTCTTATGATTATCCCGATCCGACTCATGGCCTATCGATCCAAGACACCAGTGACGAAAATCTCTCTCACTCATCATTACCCCTAACTCGGATCTTGTCAACATTCTCGGCCCACGATCAACCCACATCAGTTAAGATCCGTCGGTGCTCGAGGTGTGATTTATCCATAGTTTCTAAGGTGGTAAGATGCGATTCTTGATAGTCGATGGCCCTTACGGCAATTATGAGACCCTACCACTACCCTTAACTTGGATCTCGTCAACACTCTCGGCCCGCGATCAACCCACATCAGTTAAGATCCGTCGGTGCTCGAGGTGTGATTTATCCACAGTTTCCAAGATGGTAAGATGTGAGTCTTGATGTTCGATGACCCCTAGGCTAGCTTTTATCTAGCTAACAATACTAGTGACTTTCCAACCATTATTTACCACATATTGAAGATGAAGCATGTGCACATCATATGGTCCAATTTCAATTTGAAATGCATACAACTAGAACTCATGGGTTCTTTTCTCAAATTTGAACTAGGACAATATGCGACTAGGTTCATGGGTTCTTTCTGAAAGTTGAGCTAGAATCACCTAGAACCTAATTGCATGGGTTCCTCGCCAATTCGAGCTAGAACTATCATGGAGCTAGTTTCATGGGTTTCTTCTTAAAAATTGAACTAGAACAACTATGGAACATGGGTTCATTTCAATAATTCAATTGGATTAGCATGCAAGCTAAACTCATGGGTTTCTTTTAGGATTTAACCGAAACCACTACAATCATATAACTCAAACATGCATGGATTCTTTTGAATCTAAAAGCAACTACACATCTCAAATATGGGTTATTTACCAGAACTACTACAATAACACAAGCATGCGTTCTTTACTTAGAACAACTACAATAACTCAAGCATGGTATACTTACTATAATCAACCTACAACAACTCAAGCATGGTATACTTACTATAATCAACTCAAGCATGGGTTTCTCACTATTGTCAACCTACAACAACTCAAGCATGGTATCTTCCTACAACTCGAGCATGAATACAATTTAAGCATGGGTTTCCTTCTATAACAACTCAAGCATGGTATACAACTTAAGCATGGTATATAACTTAAGCATGGGTTTCTTGCTATAATCACCCTACAACGACTCAAGCATGGTAAACTTACTATAATCAACTTAAGCATGAGTTTCTTACTATAATCAACCTACAACAACTCAAGCATGGTATACTTACTATAATCAACCTACAACAACTCAAGCATGGTATACCTACTATAATCAACCTACAACTACTCAAGCATGGTATACCTACTATAATCAACTCAAGCATGAGTTTCTTACTATAATCAACCTACAACAACTCAAGCATGGTATACCTACTATAATCAACTCAAGCATGGGTTTCTTACTATAATCAACCTACAACAACTCAAGCATGGCATACCTACTATAATCAACTCAAGCATGGGTTTCTCACTATAATCAACCTACAACAACTCAAGCATGGTATACTTACTATAATCAACCTACAACAACTCAAGCATGGTATACTCACTATAATCAACTTAAACATGGGTTTCTCACTAGAATCAACTTACAACAACTCAAGCATGGTATACAACTTAAACATGGGTTTCTTACTACAACAATCTACAACAACTCAAGCATGGTATACCTACTATAATCAACTCAAGCATGGGTTTCTTACTATAATCAATCTACAACAACTCAAGCATCGTATACAACTAAAGTATGGGTTTCCTTCTACAACAACTCAAGCATGGTATCTTTCTATAATCAACCTACAACAACTCAAGCATGGTATACTTTTGACATAGAACAAGTACGAATGGGTTCATGGGTTTCACAAGTATGAAATAGGTTCATAAGCATGAATGGGTTTATGGATTTCACAAGCATGAATAGGTTCTCTTTTTGACATAGAACACAAACATGGTAGGTTCATGGGTTCACATAAGCATGGATGGGTTCTTTGCTACAACTCAAGCATGGGTTTTCTAGCAACCTAGAATGGTTTAGGACATGCTATAAAAGACTAATAATAAATTATTACAAGACTATTTTAGGAAATTACAAGTCCTATATATTACAAAGACTACATTCATTTAGTCTACAAATTTCTACATACAATTTACTTTCCTTCACAAGTTCCTACATACAAAAAGAGCAACCTTTTATGAACAAGGGTTAGTATGAAATGATTTCTTAACGAAGTAGAGAACAGCATACAACACAAACTTATCTTTAAAAAGCTAGAAGAGTTCTACAACCCTAGAATGGGCAAGTAAACATTCTCACCTTACTACACTAATCTTTATATGCACATAGCTATAGTCCAAGTCATAGTTTTGAGTTCAACAAAACAACCATAATAACAACAAATAACATACAAGGTTAAAGAAACAACCTTTATGTGTTTTAATTAAGTTCCACCACCTATCTTTTTTATGGGATCCTTTTGATCCCTACAACCACTTTATGCTTAATAATTAGTCCAAGTCATTTTTAGAACACACATACAACAAAAGTGGACAAGAATCCACACAAATAAAAAGAGAGAACTTCATCTTGATTTTCCACCGTTCTTATGCACAAATCTTAGTCCAATTAGTCCAAAATAATTATCACAACAATACTAACCATACAAGGTCTCAAAAATCAATCTTTATGCCATTTAGTTAGGTCTCACCATCCATCTTTTTCATGGGATCATTTTGATCCCTACAACCACCTTATGCTTAGGAAATTAGTCCAAGTTATTTAGGAACATAAAAAAAACACAACCACACATCACAAGATGAGTTTCTTTTAATCCACAACCATTTATATGCTTAGAAAAATAGTCCAAGTTATTTAGAACATACACCTACAACATCCACCATCAAAAGATGTGTTCTTTTTATCCTACAACAAATAACCATCAAAGATGAGTTCTTTTTTACATAGAACCAAAACTAACCCTTAAAGATGGGTTCTTTTCTACATACACAAAATAAATAATCACAAACAACCTAAAAATTTAGAAATAGAGAATCCCCACCTTGATTTTTGTAGGAAGGACTAGCTAGCAAACCTTCTCCTTCCTCCTAGCTTTCTACTACAACTTGTATGAAGAACACTTAATGAAAAACCCCAAATGAAGAACACTTACGGTTTCTCCTTCTCTTTCTTTTCCTTTCTCTTTTTTTTTCTTGTAAATGAGGCAAAGTGTGAAGGGGAGGGGTATTTATAGGATGAAAAGAGGGTGGAAAGTGCAAAATACACCTACACAATTGCACAAACCCCCTTGGGGTTAGATTGGCCGGCCTTGGATAGGTATGAGGTGGAGGGTGAGGTGGAGGGGTGAGGTGGAGAAGAGGGTTCTAGTAGAAACACCTATTAATACTCTTATGTATTCCTAATTAATCCTAACCCTATGTTTAAGCCTCCAAACAAATCCTAGCCATTCAAATTTGATTAATCATGACAAAAATAAGATATTTTTGTCCAAAACACATACTACATGATTTGTACAAACGTACGAAATCGGTACAATACGATTACGTATGTATATATCTATATACCGATAATTTCCGTTTGTAAAACTGCACAATCCGTACAAAAAATAATTTCATTCCGAAAATAATAATAAAATAAATTTTATTATCCGCTCGGAAGATTTCAGTACCAATTTGATACAATACAGATGTATACAGATTGGTATATGTATACGGATAACGTTCATTAACAAAACCGGATGTATCCACCAAAATATTTCATTTCGGGAGAATAATAATAAAATAATAATAAAATAATAATTTTCAGTGTCTGTCCGGGATTTTCCAGACATTTTTCTCAAAAATGCGTTTTCCAGGATATTGTACAAGTGCACAAAACTGATACAATACTTGTATATACTTCCCAGTATATAGGTCCAGGTAACTTTTATGAGTGAAACCAAGAAATTCCCATTTTAAAATATTTTAATTTAAAAATAATAATTTATACAATATAATATCCGTCCGGGATATTACAGGTACGGGGATATGCGATTTTACAAAAAAAGTTGGATATCGGTGCGTAGGTGGGTACATTAAATATAATATATTTTATATTATATATATAAATAAATAAATACTTGTTTTGTTAAAAATGCAAATATTTGAACCATTTCATTGAATTGTAAGAATACATTATAATTATGAGCATTTTTTAAAGAAAAACTATCAAAATATTGGGTATACTGGTTTTGTGTTTGAGCATAACATAAAACATCAAGTTTTTGAAATTACACTAGGGCTCCAAATATTTATCTAAACATAATTGTGCCCACAAATTGCGAACATGTATTAAAAAATTGGATACTCCTTGGGTACGCACCCGGGAGTACCCACGGAGTATCGGCACCCGATATGCACCCGACACGGGTACATTGGGCATTTGGAAGTACCTGTGTTTCCTAGTGTAGGATAGAAAAATATATTCTATATATGATCCACATGTCATGTGCATACATTGCATTTTAATATTTATCACATAAATACCACAAATAATACGAAACTAAACAAATTGATGAACACATGCATTATGCACACTTTGCATGTTAATTATATACAATAAATCATATGATGCCAAACATACATATGCATGAACTAAAATATAGTATAATAAAATTGAAAAATCAATCAAAATAAACGATGTATATAGAATTTAGAAATAGAAACTATCACAAAGTTTGACATATCTAATTCGAAACAAACAAAAAAGAACAACTTATAGAAATCCAAGCAAATTGATAAAGTTTTGAAATATCATAATCATTTCAAACATAACCAAATGTTATTGAACTCAATTAGGTTGGTATGAATATCGGGTTTGATTTGACTCAAACCCATCAAACCAAAAACCTTTTTGAACATGTATCACACACATTCTGGGGAAATATCGGATGATATATCAACTGATATCCTATATATTGGTGATATGTTCTTTAAAAAAGACATACTAATTATGTAAGCATATGGTGTCGGTTTACTCTTCAACCTAATATATCGGCCAATATATCCGATGTATCGAGGATATTTAAAACATAGGTTATATGAATCTTGAGTTGTCACCCCTAGCTAAGTTTGCTGGGCTCGTACAATTGCATCCTTATTCTCTCATAAATATATGTACACACACACACACAAATATATGTATATTTATGAGAAAACTTGAGGAAAGGTGGCATAGGAGGAAATTTTCTCTACGAGAGATTGCAGATATCAACTGTGCTTTAAAAGCATTAAAAGGGCAATTAACCTGTCTAGCTTCTTTGATTGGGAGTTCCAAAATGTCGTCCTTACAGACTACCAAACTATTGGTTTTGAACATATAGTCTCCTAGTCGTAAAAGTTACCTTCTCAATAGCCATTCAAATTTAGAAGTACTCGACATCTCTAAGGAGCTAGCATATCTAATTATAAGAGTGAAGTCATTTCAGATAATAATTGACAATCGTTACATTTGACTTTTGAGAATAAGAATAAACCTTTTGAAGGGAAAATAAACAAGGGGACCAGAGAAATCCCCTTTAATTATAGGAAGTCCTTCACACAGTTTTAACTGTCGGCTACATTGGCCGAAATTTCGTTTCGGCTAGCTTACCGATACAAAATCACATATTTTATACTTCATATCGTTTTGGACCGAAAAACTGGATTTCGGCCGAAATAGCCCAAATATTGTGAATATATATAACTTTTTTTCCTTTCAATATAGGACTTCAAGCTAAGATAATATGAGGATTTCGTCTCTCTGTTGTTTGTGTATATGTAAAGTCAAGTAAGACTAATACTTTTTTTTATAATCAATGCAAATTTAATATGGTTATGTACTTATATTACATTCTCTTTTATACTGTTGTTAAATTCTTCGAATATTTACCGTGATTGATTCATATTATTAGTTACATTATACAATATTTTAGACATGTCGAACATATAATATCTTGTTTAGTAACAAAAAAATATGTTTATTGGAGGGACCTCCTGTATCATGTTGTACTTGTTTTGTGCTCTTATATGTTTTACTTTTGGTATTTTGTCCCACCCTCCTATGTCCTTTGGAGGTGCTATGTTTTATTTCTTGCTTTGTAGTTATTTTGTAATTGTACCCAGTACCCTGGATTTGTTTTATTAACTCTTTATTAATGAAACATGGAGGCTGTACTCCACCTTTTCTTTTAAAAAAATAAAAACAAAAAAAACATGTTTATTGAGTGTCCGAAACGAACATCTGAGATGATCACATTTCTCGAGATCTCTGATATCCGAAATCCGAAATCCGAGATTTAAAACCTTGGTCCTTCACAAAAATTCTCCCAGAATGAAGTCTACAGTCACTACAACCATATTAGAAAATTAGGTTGCCTTTCACATGATGGAAAATTTTACAATAACATTAACAAGCTGAAGAAACTATAAGAGTTAAATAACTAGGTTAAACCTTACAAGAGAAGAATATATAATTAAGATATTGCAAAAACAATTATGCTTTATTCTACATCATTTCTTTTGTTTCTCTACTATCTCATTTATCTATTTAAAGAAATTAAGATGGTTAATTTTTTGTTTATAATTTTTATTTATTTATTTATAGAAACTGTGGGTAGAAGCCCCAAGTGTTTTATTAATTAGAAGTTAATACGATTTCCCAAAAAAACACGATCAACACATTATTTAAATCCTCATACAAGAACGACCTGGAAATCTACTAATAGCTAATAGCACATGTAGTCCAAAAAAAGGTGTTGCATAAGCTTGACCTTTTTTGGGAAGAAATAAGCATGACTAGTTAGAAACTCCAATAAGCCCACACCATCTAATTTTTCACTGAGTTTCTATTCATCTTTGACAAAATTGACAAACTTGTAAGGAATCAAAAGATTGACTATATTCTATAAACTCCACTGTTTATGGTCATCAATGACCTCTTCGATGCAAAATGGAAATATTACTAAAATATATCCAATTCAAATCGTTGTGGCATCATATATCCCACAAAATGTGGCCGAAAAAGTGAAACACGTAATTTTGTGAAATTTATTGATAACTGTGGACTATAGCCTTCAAAATGTGCAATAACAGTGAAATAACAAAATTGACTGAAAGCTGTGGACTAGTCATCAAATTTGTCCAAAACAACGAAATACGGAATTTCAAGAGAACAGCAAAAAAACTGTAGACGAAAGCCCATATAATTTAACTAAAACAGTGAAAAATGGAATTTCGATAAATTGGTCGAAAGTTGCAGACTATAGCCTTAAAAATGTGGCCAATACAGTGAAATGTGAAAATTTGCAAAATTGTCCGATAATTGTGGGCTATATAAGCTTCAAAATGTGGCCAAAACAGGAAAATATGAAATTTTGTGAAAATGACAGAATATTGTGGTAATTTCGCAAAAATGACAACGGTGGCAGCCCAAAAAATTTGGCCAAAATAGTGAAATAAGGAATTTCGCATAATTGGCCAAAAAGTGTGATTATAGCCTTTAAAATGTGGCCAAAATAATGAAATACTGAATATCATAGAAACTATATAGCCTTCTAGATGTGGCGAAAACAATGAAATACGAAATTTCATGAAAACTGCAAAAAAATTGTGGACTAGCCCACAGAAAGTGGGCAAAACAACGAACTATGCACAAAAAATGCCGAAAATTGTGGACTATAGCCCTAAAAAGTGTCCAAAAGATTGAAATATGAAATTTCACAAAAATGGTTGAAAACTGTGGCAAAAATGCAAAATATGGAATTTTCCAAAATTGACAAAAAATGCGGACTATAGCCTTTAAAATGCTGCGAAAACAGTGAAATACATGATGTTACAAAATTGGCTAAAAACTGCGGACTATAACCCTAAATATGTGGTCAAAACAATGAAATACGAATTTTACAAAATTGACTGAAAATTGTGAGTTATAGACCTCAAAATATGGCCAAAACCTATTCAACAAATAAATGGAAATTTTATTTATATGTAATGTATTTAATTCCCGATTTCAATTCTGTAATGGGACCTCCTTTTTTATGATATTTGCGACCGGTTCTCCGGGGAAATATGTTGGTCTAGCAGAAACAATTAAGGGGTTTCTGGTTAAAGAATATCTTTCTAGTTGCTCTGGAACAATTAGGAGATTCTCTGGAAGAAATACGGGGCTCTGCTTCTGCAAGCAACATGCTATTGGATGGGGGTCCCGCTTCTGGGGTCAAATCATTACGTTCTCAGAAGAAAAAGTGAAATATGAAATTTCGCAAAAAAAAAATGAGGACTAGAGTCCACAAAATGTTTCCAAAAGAGTGAAATACAAAATGTGGACTACCCGCAAAATATGGCCAAAAATGTGAAATACGGAATTTCACAATATTAGTAAAAAACTGTGGACTATACCCCAAAAAATGAACGAAATTGGCCGAAAAGTGTGGGACTATAACTCTTAAAAGTGCCCAAACCAGTGAAATAAGGAATTTCACGAAATTTGCCAAAAACTTTGGATTCTAACCTACAAAAAGTGGCCAAATAGTGAAATATGAAATTTTGCAAAAACGGCCGAAAACTGTGGCATATTTGCCCTCAAAGTGTCCAAAAGAGTGAAATACGGAATTTCGTAAAATTGGCCGAAAATAGCCTTCAGCATGTGGCCAAAACAGTGAGATACTGAATTTCATAAAATGGCATAAAACTGTGGACTATAGACCGTAAAATACAGAATTTCACGAAATTTGTCGAGCTTTAAAAATGTGGCCAAAGTAGTGAAATATAGAATTTCATGAAATCGTCCGAAAACTGTGGACTACAAAATGTGTCAAAATTAGTGAAATTTGGAATTTCACAAAATTGGTCAAAAACTGCTAGTATGTGGTCAAAATAGTGAAATACAGAATTATGCAAAATTTGCCAAAAAAATGTGGACTATATAGCCTTTAAAATGTGGCTAAATTTGTGAGATATTCAATTTTGCGGATACTGCCGAAAATTAGGGACTATCGTTTCGACTTGTCGACATCGAATTCAATTGATATGAGAACATTCCAGGGACCTTTGTCGTATCATAGTAGACACATGAAATGTCTTCAGTACTCTTCCAAAACCAAGATGGACTCGGAATCCAACACCACCTGTTAGTGTTGCCCGTTATATCTTTGCCACTCCTACAAGCAAAACTTGTAAATCAAATGGTCATTTCCTTCTCACAAATTTGAGCCAACATACCCATCATCTGCAATCCTTTTAATAACTCACGACATGCATCATACATGTAAGAGCATCCACAATCGTTTCTTAAAAAATATGGCAATATGGCAAATAGAAATAGCAAATAGGGAGATTGTCTGCAACGGTTGTTTGCTATAAATTGTCAAAATTTGAAGTAGACGGTACATGTTGTTGCGTCCCTCCAAATTTTTAATTTTTTTTTTTTTGCATGGGACGGGACATGTTGTGTCCCATAAAATTTTTAAAATAGTTAATTATTAATTAGTCATTACTTAATTAATTAGTGATTAAAATAATACTAAATAATACTAAGACTTAATTAATTAGTGATTAGTGGATAAGTAATGGGTTAATTAGGCTTGAAAGCGACATTTCTATACAAACGGACATGTTGTCCCGTTTGATGAGTTTTGTGATAGGACGGGACAACATGTCCCGTCCCGTTCCATTTCTTTTAATTTTTTATATATATATTTTTTGGGACGGAACATGTTCCGTCTGATATTTTTTTAAAAAAAAATTATAAAAAATTCGGGACGGAACATGTTCCGTCCGATGAGATTAAAAAAAAAAGGGACGGAACCTATAATTTGAGAATCTTCATTTCGTTTCTAGCGATTTTGCCAAAATATGGCAAAATAGCAAACGACTACAGACGTTCATTTCTCATAAAATGGCAATTTGACAAAAGTAGCAAACGACTGTGGATGCTCTAAGCAACCCTATGAACTCACCTCTAAACATAATCCTCTTTTGAAAATTTCCTGCAAAGTTTCTCTCTAAATGGAGTAACCTATCCTAGCAATCCATATAGATCCTAGTGGATCCTAGTAGGAATGGTAACTAACATCCAAAAAAGAGGCTTACAATTTTTTTTTTACATTTAAATATTCAAAACAAACCCAAGAATCAAAACTTGAGTGAATAGACTGACAAAGTAATTGAAAATGCCATCTGTCGGAGTTGGATGACCAAGACGCCAGAGGCTGAATTTGATGCGGGGGGGGGGTTACTTGTAAAGATTTGGCACTGGGAAGTGGATAACAACTTATCAAAATCTTCTTCGTAATTTTTGTTAATGGTTTTTTATTGTTTTTTTATTGTGTTTTTTTTTTTTGCATATAGAATTTTCCTTCCATTAATTTCAATTTAGAGTTTCTTCATGGTAAGTTGCATTTAGATAATTGTCCGATAGATTGATAAGTTATAGAGACGATTAATTTTCACATTTCCTTTTGTTGATGCAATTTTCCTTCTGCATGTACCCATCATTCCCTATGCAATGCAGTGTATTTACATTTCACAACGTAAACTTGCAGTGGTCACAACCCTCCTAAACTTTGTTCGGATGTTTCGGCGTGCCCATGAGGAGAACTTGAAGGAGGCTGAACTCGAGAAGAAAAAAGCCCTGAAAGAGGCTGAAGAAGCCAATGGAAGCCCAATCAAGAAAGCTGCTAGATGACCTTTAATCCCCACTAACCTACTAACCCCTTGGGTGTGTGACTTTGGTTCGGGTCTGCTCGTTCATGTTCAACTTGTCAGATGTTGACCGAGATTTTGCTCATGGCTCGATCAACAAAGAAATATGGGCCCACTGCTGCTCAAGATAGCAGTGCTGTGCACAAGTCCTTGCACAGGAAATTTTCAATGGTAAAAATTTCACCCTTTTCTTTTTACTCGTAATCAACTGTCTTAACATTGTGATATTACATATGCTGATGTATTCCGTTCTCATTACCTGCATATGTACAGGTACTTTTTAGTCCATAGCTGATCCCTCCTGGATTATGCAGCACCCAGAACCTTCGGATCATTGTACAGTTCCAACCCTTCTGTAAATTCGATTGATTTTTTATTTTTTGTTTTGTTACATTAAGTTGGTCGTCACTTTAGCCTAGATACAAAGAAGAAGAGTAGGTTAGATATATAGTACGGTAGCAATAGAAATGGAAGGAAAGTAAATGCAGAAAAAAGTTAGATGAGATGTTGTAATTTATGTATAGGTCAAGAGGTCAGGTTTATGCAGTATAAGTTTATTGCAATAGTTGTTGTATACATCATTTCGGTTTTATTTATGGTGACAATTGTATACTAATTTGCGTATTTGTTAATTGTTTATGTACAAATTTCCGAAGTTATAGATTCCATTGTAGTTTAGACTTTTGTCTGTACACTCTATTGTCTATCCTTTTCTGACGACAAGTATAATTATGTCTTCTCTTTTAATTTGAATCTGTGTCAATTTTTGTGAGCTTGGACTTATGTCTTGTGTGTAATTTAATTGGATATCTTATGATATGCATGAGGTTTGTACTATTTTTAGGTGTATATCATCTCATTTTTTAGGTGTTTGAATGGCATTTTTTTTCCCCTTTTTGCTAAGTCATGATTAATGCTTTATAATTTTTTATTGGGTTAAGGACGAAATGACATCTAAGTTTATCTTAATTTCCAAATAACACTCAAATTTTCATAATACCCAAATAGTACTTCCGTTAATTTTTGAATGATAGGATGGTCAAAAGACTGAAAAACCCCTTTTCAGTTCTTCTTTCTCTTCCTCATGTTCTCTTTTGCTTCAGCCTCATTTTCAAGAAACTTTGGTTTTTTTTTTATTACCTTTAAATTTTTGTGAATTATAAAAAGTTGACGGTGATGAGTTTTCTTGATGGAGAGTTTTCTTGATTTGTTTTTTTTATTTAAAAATTTAAATTTTTGTGTTGTTTGAAGGTGATGGTGATTGATGAGGATGGGGGAGATGGTGGTTATTGTGATGAGTGGGTTTTGGTCAGTGGTGGAGATGGTGGTTGAAGATGATGGTATTAATTCGGATTTGTATAAGGAGATGAGGATAATTTCCATATTTCATAGGCTATTTAACGGGTTTAAATTCTTTAAGAGATTGACTTAGCGGAAAACTTAACGGTGTGTGTTATTTGGTTCAATTATATAAACTTTGGGTGCTATTTAAGTATTATGAAAACTTTAGGTACTATTTGAGAATTAAGGTAAACTTTATGTGTCATTTCGATCTTAATCCTTTTAAAAAATTTATTATTATTATTATTATTATTATTATGTAGAAGTAGTCTCCTATTATAATAGTACTGAAGTATGTATGACAGTATGAGATGAGATAAGCAGGGTTTGTTTTTTTAATTAACTGCGCGAACTTAATTTATGCCGCTAAACTCTATTTTACTGTTTTTGCATTGCTCACATTTTCTTTAGCTTATTGAAGGCTATGGTACATTCAGCGCATAAACTAGTTGAATATTATCTGAGAATGCGACAAAAAAGACGCAAAGAATACTTGCAATTTGGGGAACTTGTGAAAAAAGCAATTTTCATAAACTTATTTCTTACTATATGAACCCTGTTTACACTTTACACTTGTGGAACTGCTATACATTTATTTTGGATGTCATCATGATTTTGTATCATGAACAACCATTAAACCCTCATTACCTGGAATTAAATAAACAACCTCAGAACATTGTACCCAAAGCAACAAACTGCAGGCTTTAAACTTGGCTCTTCTCTTCTGGTTCAAGCTCTATCTCATTGTACCCAAACTCACCATCCCAACTCTCCCTACAACTCACTCTACAGCTCTTGTAAAACAAGCAACTCGCAATAATTTCAACAACCATAAGAATCGCATGAATGTAAACTATCGTGAACGCCTCCCAAACTATCCAAACATTGAAACTCGTTGATAAGTAGTATGCCTTCATCACCCTGTACTGAAACAGAGCTTCAATTCCAGCCATGGCCAAATTCGTAGGCCAAGTAACAGACAGCGCAGTCTTGACTCTCCCCCTAATGAGCACACAAGCTTTCAGAACAGAGAGGTACCCGTAGCATCTCTCAACCCCTGATACTATAATCGCCAAGTTGCAAATCACCACAGTGGTAGCAACCACAATTGAGTAGAGAATGGCACCAACTGAGGACATAACAATGAGGGAGTTTGTCGAAGAGAAGCCAACAAACTCGACAGCATTGAAGAGTAGGAAGAGGAGGGCGAAGATGGATGCATTGGCGGAGAGGAGGAGAAAGGAAGTAAAGAGGTGAGTTGATAGAAGAGGAGCGTAGAGGTTGAGGAGGGATTTGAATCGAGGTGGAGTTAGGTTGTTGTTATGAGGGAACTCGCGGGTTATGAGAATTATGGAAGATTTGGCGAGGAGAAGGAAGGTGAGGGTGAAGGGGAGGGAGAATATGGAGGAGAAGATGGTTTGAGAGAGCATGAGGTTGAGGAGGGAGAAGGGAGGGGAGGAGAGAGGGAACGACGCGGTTTGGAAGAGGGAGCGTATACGGGAGGAGATGAATTGGAGGGAAGACGGAGAGGCGGTAATGAAGGATTGCGAGAGGAGGAGGGACGTGGAGAAGGGGACGACGAAGACGGTGGAGATGGAGATGAAGGAGTTGTAGCCATGGAAGAAGGTGTGGACTGAGTTCCTTAGGATCTTGTTGGCTTCACCTTTCATGGTCTTAGATATTGGAGGTTTACTTCTAGTTAGAGGTGGAAGTAGGAGATGGGTATTTGAACAAAGAGGGAAAGAGGGTGTGTTTTGAGTTTTGGAATGAAGGATGTGGGGTTTTTTTGAGGGTAGGTTGGAAGGGAGTTTTAGGATAGGTATATAGATCGATGATAGGCCAACTACTGAAAACTAACTACTCCAAAGTATAGGCATTTTAGGCATGATTTTACCACCACCGCCTTTAAGTATTTTTTTATAAAAAGTTTTTGATTTACCTTTTATAATGATTAGAAAAAAGAGGTAAACTGGAGGGGTTAGGGGAAAGAGTAATGGCCGACATCAGTTTACCTTTTCCTGTCAACGCTTGTGCCATGTTCTTAACCTGTAGTAAATTTAACCTTGTTGTTATGTAGTTATTCAATTTTATTCGGAATTTTCGCTTCCT
>JACEHZ010000609.1:0-125000 GCA_017893485.1 Hemerocallis citrina | reverse complement strand
TTGGGCTGATTACCATCGTTACCATGTAGCCAACTGGAACACCATGAGGCGACAAATGACACCGAATATGATGTACGTCGCGATACCATATGATGGCTCCCTCCAGCAGGCATACATGATGTGGTACAAGCGAATAACCCGGTTGTATGTTTCTCCAACGGCCGCCGTACCAGCTGGTGTGCAACTTCCGATTCCCCCTACCCAGGTAGAACCACCTCCAGCATATTCCTCCTCCCAGCCGATGTACCAACCAAGGGCTGAGACATATCGAAAAATGGTCAGTCAAATTTCATATAGTTTGTACGCATGTACTGTATTTAATTGATGCCGCTAATTATGAATGATGTTTAAGTTGGAATTTTTCACCAACTGTAGATTGAAAACGCATGGGAGGTTGTTCGAACAGCTGCTCGCATCCTGAAGACTAGGATACCCGACAGCTTCAAGGCGGTAATCCGGGAGATGTTAGCCTCGTGCCGTCGTACTCTGGAGGACTTGGGTGAAGGTCCACAAGTTGAGGCCTATTTGAGAGCCAACTTGCCGCCAACAAGTTTAAGGCGAAAAAAAACTGTGAGTAGGGGAATTCGAATCGCCGAGCCACAACAAGTACAAGAAGAGCCAAATCCCGAAGATGTTGATGAGGAACAGTCGTCGGATGATCCTGATTCTCCCCAGACACATGGCGCACGGCGAAATCCTCAAAGGAAGTGGCAACCTCCCAATCAATTCACACCAAGCGGTGGCAAGCGGCGTGGTCGTAGACGGTAATCTCTAATACTCTGTAATAGCGTATCTTTTGGTTGGTAATTTTGTTATTGCAGTAACTAACGTATTGTTTGTTTCTACGTTGATAAACTGTTGTAGGTGAATTTGTAGGCATGGTGTGCAAGCCAAAGTCGAGAACGCCTTCATTTATAATTAATTGTCTTTTGGCCATGTGCAACCTGATATGTATAATTTTGGTGTAAATTTTTGAATATTGAATTTATTTCAAGTAATTAAGTGGTTTGGTTGACATTGTACATTTGTACGCCTTCAACTTTCTTGAGAAGATATATGTTGTATTATTTACTTTGATGTGCCTTCATTTGTGAATTTGTGAACAACATTTGATGAAGTCGTTTCTGTATCAGGAAAAATGTACACAGCCCAAAAAATACAAAAGTGTTGCACAAATATCTATACTTAACCCGTTATCGACGATAACGGGTTAATTAGCTTAACCCGTTATCAGTAAGGACGGGTTAGGTAGAGAGTTATTGACAGTCGTTTGGAAGCCTACAGACCATGTCTTCGTAAAGTTCTGCTAATATGGATCTTCTTAACCCGTCACTGTGAACAACGAGTTAAGTGAACTTAACCTGTTTTTCACGACAACGTGTTAGGTAGAGCGATATTGGTAGTCATTTAATTCCTATAGACCAAAGTACTGCCAATATCGCTGTCTTTAAACCGTTCTTGGGAATAACGGGTTAAGATCCTTAACCCGTCGTTCACAAGAACGGGTTAGGTAGAGAGTTATTGCCAGGACCCTATCCAAGTTTTCAAATTGTACTGCCAAAATCTACTTACTTAACCCGTTCTTATAAATAACGGGTTAAGGTTACTTAACCCGTTCTTAAGAATAACGGTTTAGGGCGTTTGAAATTTTGGGTTTTCTACAAATTTCTCTTCACTCTTTGCGAGAACTGTCTCCTGAAGTGTGCAAGGTGACATTAATATGCCCATAAATTGTTTATAATTTTTATTAATTTCCATTTAGTACCTCGTAACTAACCACTATAAATTTGTTACCATAATAAGTTTTGTGAAAGTAAAAAAATTAAATTACGAGATTTTTGTACCAAGGGTTAGGGTTAGGGTTAGTTTAAGATAGGGTTAGTGTCGGGTTAGGGTTAGGGTTAGGTTAAGATAGGGTTATTGGTGAGTGTATGTTTTTTGTTTTGATTAATTAGGTTCATATTTGTGGATCCCCACATCTATATTTGACTTTGTAACATGTGGAACCACATGTAAAACATGGCAAGTATCTTAATTTGTAGTACGAGTCGTTAACTTGTAGTACATTAACAGGCCGTTCTAAATTTTCACACTAATGAATCCATTCATCCATCAGTCAATCAAATTGAAGGTTCAAATCATGGCTAATCAAATATATCTTCTCCCACATGTCCTTATTGTGCTACTACATGTGAACTTGTGCCCCCACATGTGATCAGATCCAGTTCTTGTTAGCTAAGTAATTAGATCTGGTGGCATTGCGCTCTAATAACACAGAGGTGCTTTTCCATTAGGAATACCATCATCATCACAGTTGATCCAAACCTGTTATTGGTCTTTTTGTACGTGGATATGGGGATCTACATGTGGTTTTTCTCCCATATAGGCTACATGTGGAGATGTACATGTGGTTTTTTCCCCATATAGGCTACATGTGGGATCTACATGTGGTTTTTTCCCCATATAAGCTACATGTGGGGACCTACATGTGGTTTTTTCCCCATATAGGCTACATGTGGGATCTACATGTGGTTTTTTTCCTATAAAGGCTACATGTGGAATTCTACATGTGGTTTTTCCCCATATGGACTACATGTGGGAATCTACATATTGTCTCCACTGAAGAAGTGGTGTTGTCATCTAAGCCAAGTGACCACCACAAGTCAGAAAAATTTGAACATACACCTAAGTGGGAAAAAGCACCAAACTAAAAAAGCATAACTCAGCACCCCCTACTATTATCGCAGACACTATTTAATATGGGATGCGGATCCCATATACAGATCCAGTTCTTGATCGCCAATTAATCTCATCTGATGACGAGATGCGGATCACGTGATGTAGCCAATATATAGGCTACATGTGGGGATCTACATTTGGCTATGTACTTTAGGTTTTTCTCATATTGAACTTGTTCTACTATGAAGAGAAGCAGAGTGGAGAGTCTAATGCTACATTTACCCTAACCCTAACCCCTAATCCTAACCTACTAACCCTAGACTAACCCTAACCCTAACATACAACATTTTTTTATTGTTTTTTAGGTTTTTTTATTGTTTTTTAGATTATTATGTACAGATCCAGTTCTTGATGGCCAATTAATCTCATCTGATGACGAGATGCGGATCACGTGACGCATCTGGTTAGGCTTTTCCATTAGGAATCTCAGCATGTAGGGATGTACATGTGTTCTATCAACGGCAAATTAGAATGAGGACCAGCAAGAAAGCCTAAAATGATTCTTATCAGTCTTTCCACAATAAGTGCATCCCTCGTGTACCCACATTAGGGAATCTACATATGGTTTTTCCATACATAGGCTACATGTGAGGATCTACATGTGGTTTTTCACCCATATAGACTACATGTGGGATCTACATGTGGTTTTTCCCCCATATAGGGTACATGTGGGATCTACATGTGGTTTTTCTCCCATATAGGGTACATGTGGGATCTACATGTGGTTTTTCCCCATAACAAGCTAAACAAGCAGAACTCAATCTCAAAGCAGACACTTCGGTTAGTCAAAAGAGTGGAGATTCTATATTTGGGGATCTACATGTGGATGTAGCCAATATATAGGCTACATGTGGGGATTTACATTTGGTTATGTACTTTAGGTTTTTCCCATATTAAAGTGTCTGTTACGAAGAGAAAAAGAGTAGAGACTCCAACCCTAACCCTAACCCTAACCCTACTAACCCTAGACTAACCCTAACCCTAACCTACAACATTTTTTTTATTTTTTTTTATGAACCAATATACAAATTAATTTGTGTTAATTTTAATATTCGTTTGATGATATCAATTTTATATTGGTTAGTTATGTGGCTAGGAATGAAATAAAAAAAATATAAAAAAACAAAGAACATACATATGACTGTCTATTTTGTAGAGTTCAGAAGACAATGTACGTAAAGAGTGGAGAGGCGTATGTGATCAATGATAGAACTTAAATATCTATAAACTCTTTACTGGAAACTTATTACCTATCATCTCCCACCTACAAATATTAACGTATTTAATGGATAATTTCTCATAAATTGTTTTCATTAAGTGAACTATAAGTTATATTTACAAACTTGTTTGCACATTTTTTTACATGCGAGTTAATAATTATGAGTACTACCGATTTAGGTACACTTAACCTATTATTGACGATAACGGGTTACAAGTACTTAACCCGTTATTGTCTATAACGGTTTAAGTTAACGTATATTTCGGCATCTACTTATGCAAGTAGCCATAAACTTCTGACAATATAAGTGTGCTTAACCCGTCGTTGGTGACAACGATCTTCTTTAGCGTAACCTGTTATCTGTAACAACGGGTTACATTGATAAAGATTGGCAGTGGTTCATCATGTACAGACCAAGTTCTGGAACATGATGAAGTACACTTAACCCGTTCTTGGTACTAACGGGTTTAATGTAATTAATCCGTTGTCACCAACAGCGGGTTAACCAGGTGTAATTTACACACATCGACTGTACATTTTGAGACAATTGCTGTCATTGCTGCTCTTTTTTCGAGGCTTGTATCATGTCTTTGTTGACTAACAAGGTTTATCCTTATTGTCTTCTTCTTCTTCATGTTTCAGTAATCCTTGTCTATAACTGAGAGACCCATATCAATTACCTATTGTTGAGCAGTGATCCATATTGCTTTCTCCTTGTGTTGATCCATATCCATTACCTATTGATGAGCAGTGAGAAACCCAAGTGGGCTATCATATCATGCTCCCCTCTTTCTTTTTCCTTGCCTATAACTGAGAGAGTTAGACTCATCAACTCAAATGAGTCTTCTCTTCTTCTCTTCAAGAGAACTCAAATGAAAGGCTTCAATTTTCTCTACTTCTCTTCAAAAATATGAGGAATCAATGTTCTCTTCTTCTCTTCAAGACCTCTTTTTCCAACGACAATAGGGAGGAAGAAGTTTGAGTTGTAGAAGAAATTTGAGTTCAAGGATGGTCGCCTACAATTGTTCTTGTGTATGAAGATGCAGGAGTAGAGAGACTTGTTTTAGTGTACAAGTGCATGCTCGGTTTCTCTCAAGCGGTAGGGAGGGCCGCTGGCTCTGCCTTGTTTTTCCACAGTGTTTTTCTTAGTCTTCTATTTTTTTAGATTTTAGATGTGTTTGCATAAGTAGCAATTGTACGCCTTTCATACACATTCATTCTTTATTGTTACACAGAGTGTAAAAATTCTCTGCTTTCGTCGGACGGAGTAGTTGTGGGTGTCACAGTGTATTCATGGTACTTTTCGACTTCTTGGCATGCACACCTCACAATCGTGCAACAAATAGTACGAATATGAGGAGTGCGTGTCAAAAAGTTGTTAAGTACTTTGAATATACGGTTACACCCACTACTACTCTATCCGACGAAGCGAAGAATTTTTACCTCTGTGTAATAGTAGTGAACGAAATTTTATGCAGGGGGTACAACTGGCTACTTATGCATTCAAAAAAAGGCAGAGTCAGCAGTCCTTCCTTCCAATTCGAGAAGAAAGCGAGCATGTACTTGTATACTAAATTAATTTCAATTTAAAAGTAGAGTATCAAAGGCTGACTTTGTAATGTGAACTAGCATGCGGATCATGTACAATTTTCTATGTTTCTTCAAACAAGATGTTCTTGCCAGTTTGTAATGTTCCTTTATATGAATAAATTTTGTTTTGCAAATGGCTTGTTGTGAATGAATAGATTTATATATGTATCAACAAAAGAAGATATGTCCAACACCCGTGAAAGTTATTCGGCATATTTTTAAGCGGAGAATGAACAAATATGTATATGTATCAACAAAAGAAGATATAGTCCACAAAGTTGAAAGCACTGTAAGAAATTCTTAACCTAACCCGTTATCCCCAATTGCGGTTTATGGGATATAAATCGTCAACGCCAATGACGGATTAAGTGGAGAGATATTGGCCGAGCTTCATCCCCTACATGTGAAGTATTGGACCAAAGTACTGCCAATATCTATCTCCTTAACCCGTCATTACCGATAACCGGTTAGGTTATATTAAACCGTCAACGCCAATAACGATTTAAGTGGAGAGATATTGGCCGAACTAAAACCCCTATATGTGAAGTATTGGTTAAGGACTGCCAATATCTATCTCTTTAACCCGTTATTGAGGAAGACGTGTTAAGGTATCGTAACCCGTTATCCTCAATGACGGGTTAAGGTATACAGTATCTGGCAGCATCTCTTCTTGTGAATACTGCATACATTTTCACAATTTTCCAAAATATAGATATATCATCCACAAAATACACAATCTCCAACACAAATAACAAATCTGTTCACATCGGCATGCAGACAATTTTCATTAACACAAAATTCACAAGCAAAACGAGTTCCCCAAATTGCACACATCTACCAATTTCACATTTTTCGACATAAATAAGCATTCGCTACCCAAATACCTGGTCAAGATCCATAGTAACATATTTTTGTTCACAAATACACAAAATAAACTGACATACAGACATTACATTATGATTAAATACATCATTAATTTACTTGTACCAAACAAGCCTACGTGAATTATCCACATAAATATACAATACAAAAGCCATGTATTTTAACGCATTGCTTCTTTCCATTGGGCGCATTTTTCTTTGTTTCATTCCGGACCTATACAAGGAAATAAAAAAAAACAAAGTTAACAATCCAGTCGAAATTAATAAATATCTGCACGAATAAATATAAAATTCAGCAATTATTCGGTCATTATTTTGAAAGTTTGATATGACATACATATTAAAGTACTTAAAACCCCCTAGCACGAACCTTCGCCTTCATCATCATCACTCTCTACAGCATTTGGAGCTTCTTCATTCCCCACCGATCCACTAAATAAGGAAGAAGAATGAGTTAGTACTGACCAAATTAATATTCATTGAGTCCAATTAACAAATACAAAATCTCTGATATAATACCTTGCTACATTTTTTGGGCAATTCCGTAAATCGTGACCTACGACACGAAGGCATGTCCTGCAAAGTCTTGGCCTCTTTGTTTTTTGACTTTCTCTTACAGACTTCAACCGTTTTCCTTTAGGCCTCCCCTTTGTGGTGCACTGTACAGGGTCACCTACATGTGCATGTCCACCACTCTTAGGTTGTGCGCTACCTTCGTGTGGTGTGTTGTTCACTGAGTTAATCTTAGCAAAGCCTTCAATTCCCTTCAGCATGTGGTCGAGCATGTACTTGTATCCTCGCTCTGAAGAACAACCAAGATCGACCAAATGTCTTGAGTGCATACTCAGTTTACAATAACGCGAAGCAAAATTGTCGCCCATATTATTGGGAACCGGTATACTGCTTCTCCTCAGTTGATCCCTGGTCCATCGCCTACAAATATATTGCTCGGATAGTGCGGTGTGATCTGTGAACTGAATAACTGCAAGTAGATGTTTGCAGGGAATGCCTACGAAGTAGTACATGGAACAAGGGTATTTAGCAATTTTAGTGATTTTACAATAAGAAATCACCCTTCCCGGTTCTGAATTTCCAAAGACTGTTACAGAATAAGCTCACTATCCGGTGTATCCATACTCGCAATTAAACTCACATTAAGTAATAAGCTTTTGACAACTTCTTGTTGAAATTTGTAGAAAATCTTCAAAGTGTATGTCCCTGCCATTTGTGACTCCAATGCCCACTCGGTCTTCAATTTTGGCCGCTCCTCGCGATTACGATGTGTTTCTTTAAGTTCATCGTGTCTTTGTTTTACTAAGAGTCGGTCAAAGATGATGGCAAATTCATGTAGTGAGTGCTTTTTATGAGTATGGTGCTTCAAGGATGAATGTAGCGATTCGCTACGTTGGGTACTCAACATGCCTCCCCAAAATGAGTCTCTTGCGTACACAGGGGCCCATTTTTCGCGGATCTCAAATTTTTCCTTCAACCATTTGTTATTTTCCAGTTTGTACTGAGAGATCAAATTATTCCACTTCTGTTCGAATTCTGTTTTAAATTCCGCCGTATAAATGATAGTCTTCAAAGCATCCTTGAACTCATCAACGTTATTCGGCATTCGAACTTCATGTGATAGCTTATCCAAAATAGGCCAAATGCAATATCTATGTGACGTGATTGGGAAAACTTTGAAAATTGCAGAAGTTATCCCACGATCCTCATCTGTCACGATTTTGATCGGATCACATGGCATTGCAGCATGCCACTTTTCAAAGAACCACTCAAATGAGGATGTCTTCTCATTGGGGATGAACCCACAACCTAGGAATATTGATTTCCAATGATGGTTGAATCCAACAAATGGTACGAACAACATCCCGTATCGGTTTGCGTTGTAGGTAGCGTCAAAGCAGAGAACATCCCCAAATACTTTGTAATTCTTTCTAGCGATACCGTCCACCCAGATATAATGTGACAATTGCCCTTCGGGATCACATTGGTAATCAAAATAGAATAAGGGATCAGTCTCTTTTTTAGATTCAAAAAACTCAAGTAGCATTTGTCCGTCGTGTCCTTTTAAACCCTCTATCTCGTCTCTCCTGAGATTTCTTACATCGGTTTCAGTGAATCCAATTTTCTCATTACCTCCACTTGCACCTTCAAAGAATAGCATTTGTTTGCATACAGGGACATTAGCTTCGGTAAGTTGACCAATTACATTTTTATCTGTCTTAGTCAATTCACGGTTTCGAGGTAGCAACTGACGTCTACCGGGTGAAGTAAATTCGTGATTGTGTGCTTCATTTAACGAATAAAGAATCCACGAATTACTTTGTGAATTACTATGTGGGTTTAGTTTGACACGGACGAAAGCTTTGCAATCCGTTCTAGAAGTTGTACCTCGTCTAGTTTCATTATGGCTATTCGGTGACTCTCCGGCTTTATTACAAACGTATGATTTATCCACTACATCGTTTCCCTTATATTTATTTCCACCCTTACGCATAGAGAATCCCGCACATTGGTAATATGATGAATAAAATTTTTCCGCATCCTCAAGAGTGGGAAATGCCATACCAATCTTCGATTTTAGGTGCACGTCAACATGAGGAAGATACTCGCCAATTTGTTGTGCACGAACAAATTTATCTCTGGCAACAGAACTTCCTTCGAAACTGTCCATACCTAAGAAACCGTGAAAAGGAGAATAGTTAGGGGTACTGAACTGTTGTATTTGGTGTTTTTATAAGTGCGCAAGAAGTCCACAACTTGAAAAGGAGAAAAGTTTCGTATTTTTTGGAGTTGGTTTGAAGTGTTTTAAACTCTAACCGCACTTACAAAATTCTAAGTCTCAAATTCACATGCAGGGAAGTTGAGAAAACCGCGCAAACGGCATCCGAAAATTCAAAAAACTTTCCGAATAGGTCGGATTCACGTAGGGCAAGCCACCCGAACTTGTAGAAGCGAGTTTCGACTCACGGTTTGCGAGACACGGCCATGTACCGGCTTTAGTTGTTTTTTTCCAACCAAAAACCGATACGCGGCCGTATCTCTCGGACCGTGAGTCGAAATTCACTTCTACAACTTCGGGTCACTTCTCATAGGGAACACCAACCAACTCGCTAAGTTTTGTATTTTTTGGAGGTCGTTTGAAGTATTTTCTAATCGGACCGTTTTTTAAAAAATTCTAACTCAATAACTACTCATTTGAGCAATTGAAGCAAAACTGCACAAACGGCATCCGAAAATTTTAAAACTTTCCAACTTGGTCGGATTCACGTAGGGCAAGCCACCCGAACTTGTAGAAGCGAGTTTCGACTCACGGTTTGCGAGATACGGCCGTCTACCGCTTTACTTGGTTTTTTTCCAACCGTAAGCGATACGCGGCCGTATCTCTCGAACCGTGAGTCGAAACTCACTTCTACAAGTTGGTTTGGCTTCTCGTCGGTGACACCAACCAACTCGCACGGTTTCGTATTTTTTGGAGGTCGTTTGAAGGGTTTTCTAATCTAATCTAACCGCACTTACAAAATTCTATAAGTCAAAAAACTATCATGCGAAGAAGTTGAGCAAAACTGCACAAACGGCCTCCGAAAATTATAAAACTTTCCAACTTGGTCGAATTCACGTAGGGCAAGCCACCCGAACTTGTAGAAGCGAGTTTCGAGTCACGGTTTGCGATATACGGCCGTGCACCGCTATAATTGGTTTTTTTCAACCGAAAGCGATACGCGGCCGTATCTCTCAAACCGTGAGTCGAAACTCGCTTCTACAAGTTGGTGTGGCTTGTACTACATGAGACGAACCTACTCGGAAAGTTTCGTAATTTTTTACGGTCGTTCGCAGGGTTTTCAACCATAACCGCACGGAAAAGTTTCTAACTAATTTCGTATATACAATTCTAATTCTACATGTTACTAATGCAAGCAACATAATTCGGCAATTGAATATACTTGAGGTCAATCCGATTCTACATCTAAAATCTACTAACGCATATCAATTTTTTTCCAATTTCTAAATAAATTACTACACACAAATTCAAAAAAATAATACAAATGTAGATTATTGGGGTAAAGAAATAGTGTATACCTTACAAGATAGGTCCAAATCAAGCCAAGCAATCGATTTGGAAGTGAACTAGGGTTTCGATTTCGTATCGAAAAGGGGAAGAGAAGCTAGGGTTTCGATCGTCGGAGTTCGACTTCCACAAAGAGTAGGGTTTCGATCTACGGAGTTGGGAGAGAAGAGGGAGAGCGGACGGAGATGTCGGAGCTAGGTTTTTTTTCCCGTTGGGTTTGGGTTCGTCGAAGAAAGAAGAAGAGCGCGGAAGAAGACGAACTGTATGTCAATAAAATTGAATATCGATAGCTTTAACCCGTTCTTGGGAAGAACGGGTTAAGGCTATTTTTTTTAATAAAATTTTGCCCTAACCCGTCCTTCCCAACGACGGGTTAAGGCAAGATTTTATCAAAAATAATCTGGGTTTGATCCAACGGTCCCGATCGAAATTCGCACGGGTCTGTGCGAACAGACCCGTTCCGGCCCGTTTGCAACGGAAGAAGGCTCATACAGAGTATATGTACATAAATATTTGCAGTATATATATGTTGGATCCTGTAGGCAAGGCAAGAAACACTAGGGGGGTGAATAGTGTTTTATAAAAAATAATTACGGAATTGAATTTTTTTTTCTGTCCAGTCGACTTAAAAAGAGAAACCAGTCGACTGGGACGACAGTTAAGAAGAGTATTTTAAGACGAGTCTGATCAGTCGACTTATAGAAGAACCAGTCGACTTACCAGACAAGTTTTAAGAGAGTATGTAGTACAAGTCTGACCAGTCGACTTAAAAGGAGACGCAGTAGACCGTCTAGACAAGTTTCACAGAGAACTTAAAAAGCAAGTAAATGAAATGCAAGTTCGAAAAATACAACCACAGAGTACACACGATGTATCCTGGTTCGGTTCTCCCGACTTACATCCAGTCCCCAAGCAACCCACTTAAGATTTTCCACTATTCTTGAAAAATTACAAGAATACCCTATGGCATTAGACAACAACCTTGTCCAACCCGTAGTCCTCTCTCACAACTATAGAGAGCAACCCACTCTTCCACCAAGAGTGAAAACCTGACTCTACAACCTAGAGTCCTACTCTCCAACCGAGAGGACCACTCTCACAACCCGAGAGTGAAGAAGAAAACAATAAAATGTTTACAATCAACCTATGGCCTTGTTGTGAATGTGATTTTGTACGTGGCTATTAGGTCAATTTCCGAAATCAGTCTAACACGAAATCACTGTTATGCTAAACTGATTTCAGAGAACCAAGACTTAGAAAATGAATGCTTTTAGAATGTTTTTTCTTGTCAAAACCAAAAGCTTGAGAACTTAAGAAACAAAATGCGTGGAAAAAGTTGTTAACCTTTGTCAAATGACCTATGTACTCTTTTTATAGAGTTAGAGGCGTTTGAACATTGAAAGGTTAAGTCTCAATTGCCATACAACGGTAGTAAAGATTTGATTTTGAAAAACAAGTTTAAAAACAGAAAACTATCAAAACGGCTTAAACAGTCAACTGGGTTGCCATGATGAGTCGACTGGTCAGAGTTTGAAAGAGTTCAGACAGTTTCGTACTGAACAGTCGACTGATGCCATAAGGCAGTCAACTGGTACTCAACAGCTGATCTAAATCGAACTGTTTTGACCTTTTAATCTTTTGAAAAAGCAACACTCAGTTATAAATTAAGTGTGTGTGTGTGTGTGACAAGGCTGTTACAGCATTCTAAGACTCAAAGAATAAAAGGTTTACAATTGTTACAAGACACTTAATACAATACATTGAAACACAAGTCTTGTCTTGAGTCTTGAGTCTTGAGATGGAGCTTTAAGCCTTTGTCTTTGACTTTGAATGCTTGATCACACTTGAGCTTCAGAACCTTGTAGAGCTTGATCAATTTTCTTTGAGCTTGTTTGAACATTTTGCCTTTGTGTACATCCTGTAATATATAAGAAGTAGCACAAAAACTTTGCATTGTGTTGGAATCATCAAAATCAAGAATCAACATTCTCCCCCTTTTTGGTGATGACAACACAATAGCTTACAATAATAGGAATATTACAAAAATATTACACATGCTCAATGTTCAATGCTCCCCTAACAAATGTACAATATGCATATGCATATATTGAAAAAACATGCACAACATGCACAACAATAAAACATGCACAAAATGACACAAAAATGCACAATATTTTCTCCCCCTTTGTCATCAACAAAAACAAAAAATAGGAGAGACAAGCATAGAAAGCATAAAGAAGCAAAAGCAAATTTATACATAGAAGGTGAAAAATACATAGTTCAAACGAGCTACATAAAGTCAAAATACAAAATAAGTAAAAAAAAATACATAAAAAATAAAAATATCGCTAATCAGTCTTCGTCATCTTCATCTTGAGCACCTTGAGAGGGAGGAGGAAACTGAGAGGTGAACAACTGAGTGAGATGAGAAATACTTGCTTCAAGAGCATCTTGACGATCCATAAGATAATTAACAGAAGTGTAAAGACTTCTTGGATCATCAAAATCAGTACGAGGACGAGATGAACTAGAAGCAGAAGACCGACGAGCTGAAGTGGCTAAGGGGATAGGAGGTACATTCCTAGAAGGAGACCTAGGTGGAGAATTTAGCAACTTCATACGTGCTAAACTAGCACGATCAAACGAATCAAAGTGTTTTACAACATCCGTCTCAGATTCGAGATCAACATCATAAGTATAGAAGACGTGAGTGAGTAAAGAACCAAATGGAAGAAACAAAGTATGAGCCTTAGCAAGACGATTGAAGGTAACTTGACCCAAATTTATTTTTATGTTGCCAAAAATTATATAAACAGCTTGTTGCAACTCAAGAGTATACTGGTCATAACTCCCTGTTTTGGGAATAATGTTATATGACAGTATGCGTGCAACTAGTTTAGCAATAGGAGTAATAGATCTATTGGTCGTAGGAGGACCATGATGTGGCAAATAAATTCTAGAAAAAATGGAGTCATTATCCATATCAACATCTCCTAAATCACACCTTTCATCAGACAGACCCAAAATAAGACTTAGTCTAGCAAGAAAAATTTTCATACGTTTATCTTTGACAAACGATAAAATAAAAGTCTCATTACCATCCTCCGAAGTAGTAATCTTCATATTTGTGTAAAACAAATATATTAGGTGAGGATAGTAAGAGGGTTGGTTTAGGAAAGAGTTTAAGAAAGTTATACCAACAAGGAGACACCAAAAGAAACACAGAACTCTAATAGATCCTCTGAGAAGCACTGGAGATGGAGATAGGGCTTAGATTTGGGGGTTCAAAGCTCGAAATTGCCAGGCAGCAAACAGCAGCAGCCGACTTGAGAGAGAGAAAGATTGAAAGTAAAAGTGAAGGAAAGGGGTAAGAGTGTAGGGTTTTTACTCAAGATAGATGGTTGGGATTAAAATAGAAAAGTATCAACGGCTCGGATTGGTCAAAGGTAAAGAGTTGCCTCAAAAGATGTGTCATAATTTTGAATATGACAAAACCTGATTCGCGACAGTCGACTGATATGTAAGGCAGTTGACTTAGTCGAGAACAAAATAAAGAAACCAAAAAATAGCATAAATACAACTGGAAGTCAACTGGATTACTGTTCACAGTCGACTTTCCAGAGCATAAAACTCAGGAAAAAATATATATGACTAAAAGTAGTTGGTCAGTCGACTGAAATAAGATCTTAAGTCGGCTTACAAGAGTTAAAATCTTAAGAAACAACAGAAAAACTACCCAAATCCGCTATATATTTTACACGGGTTTTCCTAGTTCTCTTCTTAAAGTGATAAATGTGTCTTTCTTAAGTGGTTTGGTAAAGATGTCAGCTATCTGTTTATCAGTAGAAATAAAGTCTAAAGAAATGTCTCCCTTTAAAACATGATCACGTAGAAAATGATGTCTAATATCAATGTGTTTCGTACGTGAATGTTGAACCAGATTTTTAGAAAAGTTAATGGCACTGGTATTATCACACATTATAGCAGGCTTTGAAAAAAGAAATACCATAGTCTAATAGGGTTTGTTTCATCCACAAAATTTGGACATATACCAAACTTGCAGCAATATATTCAGCTTCTGTAGTTGATAGGGATACGGAATTTTGCTTCTTACTGCACCAAGATACTAGGGAATGTCCCAAAAAGTGACATGTTCCACTAGTGCTCTTGCGGTCAATTTTACTACCGGCAAAATCCGCATCGCTATAAGACACAAGTTGAAAGTTATCGGTGCGTGGATAAAATAGATCATAATCAGACGTGCCTTTAATATATCTTAAAATGCGTTTCACAGCTTTTAAGTGAGACTCTTTAGGACTTGATTGATATCTTGCACACAAACATACACTAAACATAATGTCGGGTCTACTAGCAGTTATATATAAAAGTGAGTCAATCATACCTCGATAGAGTTTTTGATCGACACTCTTACCTAATTCATCTTTGTCAAGGGTAATGGTAGTAGCCATAGGTGTGGTCTTACTACTCGTGCTATCCATGTCAAACCGTTTGAGTAATTTCTTAGCATATTTTTCTTGATTAATAAATATGCCATTAGGCGAATGTTTAATTTGCATTCCAAGGAAATAGTTGAGTTCACCCTGTGACTCATCTCAAACTCGTTTTTCATGGTGTTAGCAAACTCTTAACAGAGATTACTATTAGTAGAACCAAAAATTATGTCATCTACATATATTTGTATGATCAGGATATCTGTCTCTATTCTCCTAATAAACAGATAGTGTTTACTTTACCTATTTCAAAACCCGTTTCTAAAAGAAAAGTCTTCAATCGATCATACCAAGCACGTGGTGCTTATTTAAGACCGTATAAAGCCTTTTTCAATTTAAAAACATGGTTTGGGAATTGTTCATGTTCGAAACCAGGTGGTTGCTTAACATAAACATCTTTCTTTATAAACCCATTAAGGAAAGCACTTTTCACGTCCATTTGAAAGAGTGTAAAATCCATGAAACAAGCAAAAGATAATAAAATACGAATGGATTCTAGTCTAGCATATGTTTCATCAAAATCTATGCCTTCTTCTTGATTATATTCTTAAGCAACTAACCTAGCTTTGTTCCTAACGACTTGTCCTAATTCATCTAACTTATTCTTGAATATACATTTGGTACCAATTATAGTATGATCAGGAGGTTGTGGAACTAAATCCCATACATCATTCCTTATAAATTGGTTTAACTCATCTTGCATGACATTCATCCAAAACTCATTCTCACAAGCTTCTTGTATATTCTTTGGTTCAAAATCCGACAAGAAAGCTGTGTGAGAAATCATGTTAACATGAGATCACGTCTGAATACCACGTGAAATGTCACCAATTATTAATTCATGAGGATGATCTCTAACTTCAACAAAAGACTTTGGTAAAGTTGGAGACATCACAACAGGATCAGTCGACTTGACTTGTCCATCAGTCAACTGATTCACACCAGTCGACTTGACTTGTCCATCAGTCAACTGATTCACACCAGTCGACTTGACTTTCTTGTCACTCAACTTATTCGCAAGGGTAGTTTGCTCCAAAGATGTAATAACCCTTTTTAAAGGTGATGAATCAGTTTCATCATCTTCAATTAAAGTTGATGAAGGCAGAGATTCATCAGATGCAACATGCATGGATTCTTCAATAGTCAATGTTGACTTATTGAAGATCCTATATGACTTACTCCAATCTAATATATCTTTAGTGTTCAGAATAAAACATTTACATCCAAATATCTTAAAATAAGAAACTTTAGGAATTCTATCAAAAAATTGCTCATAACATGTTTTCTTTAGCTTAGGCCTAATCAAAATTCTATTTAAAACATAACAAGCTGTAGCAACGGCTTCAGCCCAAAAATACTTAGGTAAATTGCTTTCAACAGGCATGGTACGTGCACATTCTTGCAAAATTCCTATTCTTCCTTTCAACCACTCCATTTTGTGATGAAGCTCTAGGAAATGCAAACAAATGAGTTATACCATTCTTGTTGCAATATACTGCAAACGTTTCATTTTCAAATTCTCCACCATGATCACTTTTAATAGTGACTATGGTTAGAGACTTTTGATTTTGAATTCGTGCACAAAAATTAGCAAATTCTACAAAAGCATTATTCTTATGTTTTAAAAAGAAAGTCCAAGTGAATCGTGAAAAATCGTCTACTAAAACAAATACATACCTACTTTTGTTTAAAGAAGCAACTCTAGTAGGGCCAAATAAATCCATGTGGATTAATTCGAGTGGCCTACTAGTAGAAATTACTTCTTTTGTTTTAAAAGTATAATTAATTTGTTTACCTAGTTGACATGCATCACATAACTTATCTTTTTTATAGGATAGTCTTGGCAGCCTTTTAACTAGGTTGTACTTAGACAATTTAGCAAGAGTTTTCATGTTCACATGGTCAAAACATTTATGCCATAGCCAAGAATCATTATTAGAAGCTTCTAAGCAGAAATCATTCGAAAAATCATAAGACTTTAAACACAATTCATAAATGTTATTTTTCCTACATCCTTCAAAAATTATATTTTGCATGGTAGAGTCATAATTTAAACATGCATCTTTTTCAAATATGATTTTATAACCGTTATCACATAGTTGGCTAATACTTAACAAGTTATGCTTAAGTCCACTAACTAGAAAAACATCTTCTATTAACGGGTTAGTGTACTTACCGACCACGCCTATTCCAATGACCTTCCCTTTGTTGTTGTCACCGAATGTGACTGTTCCTCCATCAATGTCTTGAATGGAAGATAGGAGGTTGGCATGACCAGTCATGTGCTTTGAGCATCCACTGTCAAGTATCCAACGATCTCTCTTAGGTACCTATAAAATATTCAATGTGAATATGGTACCATTTTTTATTGGGTCCAAAAGAGACTAGTTTGTGGGAAACCAAATCCAAAGCGAGTTTGATTTTCCACCAAAAACAGAAATATAATTAATAGAATTACATACAGAAAGAATGTATGAATTAATGTAAGTAGTTCTATCTTTCGGACTCAGGTTGATTGGAACCCATATATTTTTGCTCTGTCCAGTCGACTTTATGTTACCATTCAGTCGATTGTTCCTTAAATTCAGTCGACTGGGAGGTAGATTAGGTCGACTTATCTGAGATTTTTGTTTCTTTGAATGAAACTCAGAACCTCTGGACAGGCGACTGATAATTTGGTTTAGTCGACTGGTCTGAACTATAGACTTACTTTTATCATTAAAACTTACAATTTTAGGTTTTTCAAAAAACTCATACAGTTTATTCTTAATACTAAAAATAGGTACAGATTTATTTACACTAGTGTTTTTAGAAACATGAGGTTTTTCAGAAGACTTTTGAAAACCAAGTTCAAACCTTTTATTGGATTGCACTTGATTTTGGAGAACATCATTTAAATTCTCCTTTCCTTTTATTAAATTTAGATACATTCTTGGTTATCTCCTCATAATTTTTCTTTAGAGACACAAGATCTA
The DNA here is from genome assembly GCA_017893485.1 of Hemerocallis citrina. NCBI lineage: Eukaryota > Viridiplantae > Streptophyta > Magnoliopsida > Asparagales > Asphodelaceae > Hemerocallis > Hemerocallis citrina. The sequence continues at coordinate 107,007 of JACEHZ010000609.1, read as the reverse complement.
TATCTAAACTAGAAAGACGAGAATTTAAAGATTTCACCTATTTATCAAGGTTAAGATTCTCTTGGGAAAGTGTTTGATTTACTTTCTCCAAGTTCTTAACTTTAATTTTTTCTTTCTTAAGTTCTTGAAAAATATCGTTAAAAGCATTAAGTAAATCATTAGAATCATAATCATCACTTACTTGATTTTGAGACGCCATAACGCAAATGTTAGCAACCTCATTTGTCTCTTCAGTTTCTTCTTCCGATGAAAAGTCGTTGTCATCCCAAGTTGCTTGGTATGCCCTTTTGTTCTTTATGAACTTGTTCTTTATGTATTTGTCCTTCTTGAAGTTGGATGCCTTTCCTTTAGACTTCGCGTTATCTAGTGGGCAATCCTTCTTCATGTGTCTTATTTTGTTACGCATGAAATAAGTTTGAGGTTCATTAGATTCCTTAGATTTTGAATTAAACTTACCTTTCCTTAGGAACTTTTTGAACTTTCTCGTGAACAAGGCTATCTCTTCCTCATCTTCTTCTTCATCCTCGGAGTCCGACATGGCTTTGAATACTAGTGTCTTCTTCTTTGATTCTTGTGGTTCAAGATCCTTCTTGCGCACTTCAAATTGAACTTCATACGCCATGAGATTTCCCACAAGATTCTCAAGAGAAAGTTGTATTAAATCGCTGGCATCTTCTATGACGGTGGTCTTCTTCTCCCATTCGGGGGTTAGTGCACGGAGGACCTTTCTCAGCATTTCAGTTTGAGTGTACGTCTTCTCAAGCACCACAAGTGAATTTGTGATGTCCGTGAACCTTGTAATCATCTCAGACACATTCTCGTTCTCCTTCATGCGGAACATTTCGAACCTGTGAACAAGAACAGATATTTTAGATTCTTTTACTTTATTTGTTCTTTCATGAGTTACCTCGAGTGTGTGCCAAATTTGATGTGCGGTTGTTGCATTGGACACACGGTTGAACTCCTCCTTTGTAAGGGCACAAAATAGCATGTTCATCGCCTTTGCATTGTTCATTGTTTGGTTCTTCTGTCGTTCCATTGTGCATATGGAATGGTAGGAGCGGTGTACTCGGTTTTCGTCATGTTCCATATTTCATAGTTGATGGACTGAAGGTAGATCTTCATTCTACACTTCTAATAGTTGTAATTAGTTCCATCAAAGAGGGGTGGCCTTTGTGTAGATTGGCCTTCATGGTATTGATTTGCATTAGAAGTAGTTGCCATTGCACTCAACCAGGCTTTGATACCAAGTGTTGGATCCTGTAGGCAAGGTAAGAAACACTAGAGGGGGGATGAATAGTGTTTTATAAAAAATAATTGCGAAATGAACTTTTTCTTCTGTCCAGTCGACTTGAAAAGAGAAACCAGTCGACTGGGGCGACAGTTAAGAAGAGTATTTTAAGACGAGTCTGATCAGTCGACTTATAGAAGAACCAGTCGACTTACCAGACAAGTTTTAAGAGAGTATGTAGTACAAGTCTGACCAGTCGACTTAAAAGGAGACGCAGTCAACTGTCCAGACAAGTTTCACATAGAACTTAAAAAGCAAGTAAATAAAATGCAAGTTCAGAAAAATACAACCACAGAGTACACACGATGTATCCAGGTTCGGTCCTCCCGACCCACATCCAGTGCCCAAGCAACCCACTTGAGATTTTCCACTATTCTTGAAAAAGTACAAGAATATCCTACGGCGTTAAAGAACAATCTTGTCCAACTCATAGTCCTCTCTCACAACTAGAGAGAGCAACCCACTCTTCCACCAAGAGTGAAACCTGACTCTACAACCTAGAGTCCTACTCTCCAACCGAGAGGACCACTCTCATAACCCATGAGTGAAGAAGAAAAAATGTTTACAATCAACCTATGGCCTTATTGTGAATGTAATTTGTATGTGGCTATTAGGTCAACTTCCGAAATCAGTCTAAAACGAAATCACTGTTATGCTAGACTGATTTCAGAGAACCAAGACTTAGAAAATGAATGCTTTTAGAATGCTTTTTCTTGTCAAAACAAAATCTTGAGAACTTAAGAAACAAAATGCTTGGAAAAAGCTGTTAACCTTTATCAAATGACCTCTGTACTCTTTTTATAGAGTTAGAGACGTTTGAACGTTGAAAGGTTAAGTCCCAACTGCCATACAACGGCAGTAAAGATTTGATTTTGAAAAACAAGTTTAAAAATAGAAAACTGTCAAAACGGCTTGAACAGTCGACTGGGTTGCCATGATGAGTCGACTGGTCAGAGTTTGAAAGAGTTCAGACAGTTTCGTACTGAACAGTCAACTGATGCCATAAGGCAGTCAACTGGTACTCAACAGCTGATCTAAATCAAACTGTTTCGACCTTTTAATCTTTTGAAAATGCAACACTCAGTTATAAATTAAGTGTGAGTGTGTGTGTGTGACAAGGCTGTTACAGCATTCTAAGACTCAAAGAATAAAAGGTTTACAATTGTTACAAGACACTTAATACAACACATTGAAACACAAGTCTTGTCTTGAGTCTTGAGTCTTGAGATAGAGCTTTAAGACTTTGTCTTTGACTTTGAATGCTTGATCACACTTGAGCTTTAGAACCTTGTAGAGCTTGATCAATTTGCTTTGAGCTGGTTTAAACATTTTGCCTTTGTGTACATCTTGTAATATATAAGAAGTAGCACAACAACTTTACATTGTGTTGGAATCATCAAAATCAAGAATCAACAATATATATATATATATATATATATATATATATATATATATATATATACACACACACACACACACACACACACACACACATATTTTGTAGCAAAAAAAAAAGATTAAAAAAATAAAGAGCAAAAAAAATAAAAAGAATCCAAACAGGTCAAACGCACTGGGTCAAATCTAAAAATTCTCCACATCGAAACTAGTGGGTCGACCCGCGGGTTAGTGGGCGGGTATGACTTGGTCAACGGGTTCGTGGGTCGGGTCGAGCAGGTTGGATTTACAAATTTGGTGACCCGGGTCGACCTGGATTGACCCGCAGGTTCGACCCGTACCCGAATCGCTTGATTGCGGGCCGGGTTAGAGTGGGCGGGTCGTTGATGAACCCGGCCCGGTTGTTATCGCTATGGGAGCCCCATTTCAGGAGTTCGCCTCGTACCCCTGTAAACTTAGGGCTAGCCCTGGATACGAGAAATTGCACATGGCAAACAAAGCTCTATTAGTTCTATCCAATTACTATTAGAGCATCTCCAATTGGGGGCTTTATTTCTCATCTCGATAATGGAATATTCCATTATAGAGATGAGAAAATAAAGTGGCACTCCAACCATGCCCCTCTATACTTTATATAATTTAATTTTTTCTCCAAAAAAAGAGTTTTAAATTAGTTTTGTTGAAATAAATTTTACATTAAATTGCTTATATTAATAATCTATTTGAGAAACAAATTATACCGTTGGAAATGTCTCACCGGGAGCTTTTAAATGAGCTTAATATCGATTCTAATATTAATATTTGTATGAATGTTGTTTATTTATAATAAATGTTATTTATTATCAGGTAATCAGATTGAGTCTGGTATTAATTTGAAAATTAATTTGAAAACTTTAGTACAAAATTAATGATAAAAAGTTAAATGTAATGACAAATTACTAATCAATATTAAAATTACTCAATATTTGTTAAAAAATAGTTAGTACTTTTTAATTAATGTTAATTTTAATTAACTAGTTTAGAGTTAAAAAAATACAAGTGGTATTTAAAAATGTTGTGTGCAAATAGAGGGTTAAAAAAGGAAAATAAAAGTGTGAATAGTGTTATAGAGGCTGCTTTATATTTGGAGAGAAATCATAAAATATATAGGGGCTTGAAGCTAGCTCTAAAATAGAGCAAAGTTTTAAAACCCCATTGGAGTTCAACTTTGCTCTATTTTGGAGTTATAGAGTACTATTAATACATGCTCTTATAGAAAGTATATATAATAAAACTCATGGGCCCCACTGGGCCCCCAACTCAGGGGAATGTCATAATTGAAATGAGTCAAATACTTGCACTAGGAATTATGGGGATGACGAGACCACATTGAAAGCAGAGCTGCAGGTGCTGAGCATAGTAACAATGTTTGCTAAAAATTCATTCGTCGAATCAGTTCCGATTTAATTATTAATTTATATTTAAATTAGGAACTTCACGAATTATTTGCAAAAACACGAATTATCTCTAATATTATAATGGAAGAAGGCCTTAGTGTCATTTGTAAATATTTTGTCATTCTACCAACATGTGCAATGCACGTACATAACTAATATAAAGGAGGTTTCAGGATCAAATCCTCCCTACGTCACAGTTTTTATTTTTATTTTTTGAAATTATTAAAACGTGCATCGCACGTGTAAATTACTAGTTAGTAAATAATTTGCAAAATAATCGCTAAGTTTGTTACTAATTTTCATATTTATAGATTTAAATATATATATTTACTTAGGTGACAGATACTAAGATGCATTAAATTTTGTACTTACTTTCTTTCCGTACTTTTGCAGAGTTTTTCCAAATTTATCGGATATTTTTCAAATTTTGAATATTAAATCTTGCCGAATAATTTCCGAACGCTAAATTTGTGACTATGGTGCAGAGTGATGTGTGCTTCACTACCAATTTCATTACATTTATCTTCACTACCTTAGGTGGCACACTCCAATAGGTGGGGGAAGAGAGGATGAAGGATGAACTCTCCAATAGGAGCGTGCCACCTAAAATTGTGAAAAAAATGATAGTGAAATTGGTAGTGGACGAAGCATTACTCTTTAATGATTTCTATGGTTGGACGAAGAGCCATTAACTTGGGTTAAAATATTATTATTATTATTATTATTAAAGATGGTAAACAACCGAAATTTATATTTATATATATCTTAAGCTAATAGGGCTACCCCATCTCTCCTTTCTCTATTTTGAAATAGAGAAAGGAGAGCAAAAGTAGGAATTGACACGTGTAGCCCACACCAAATTCCAAAACAAAATTAATTAAAAAAACACCCAAAAAAACATTCCCTCTTCCACATCTCCCCAAAACCCACGAACCCAAACTCTCCCTACCTAAAACCCACCCACATCTCCTCACCCATTCATCCCTGCCGCCACCCGTCGCCCACTCCGCCCCGATCCCGCCCGTCTTTACCCTTCATCATCACCGTCCGTCGTCGATCCCTCCTGGACCCCGCCGATGGGGTCCAAAGAGATAGGGTTGGAGGAGAAGTCGCCGGTGGCGACAGTGGGGAGGAAGAAGCTGGGGAGTTATTTTATGGACAGTGTTGAGAGGCCGACGACACCGGCCGCAATTGTTGGAGGTGATTATGTTGTTGGGACAACGCCGGTGAATGCAAGGGGGAAGCCTATTCAGGATCTGTCCAAAACTGGGGGTTGGATTGCTGCCTTCTTCATCTTTGGTATTTATTTTTATTAATCTTGGCTAATATATCATAATAATATCCTACACCCTTAACTACTTTTCATTGGAAAATACCATTCATGTTTTGTTATCTACAATTGCCCTTAAGCTTCCCCAGTTCAGAGTTTGGTATGTTTTTTAGATGAAAAGTTAGGGAAATCAAAGTTTGTCCTCTGATAGTGAAGGCTACAAAGCACTTAGAATTGTTGCACATAACAGAAACTGGATATGGGTATTTTACTATAGAAATGGTAACTTTAGGGAATACTCTGATCAGCTAAGCTTGGCTTATTTGTCATCTCCTCTGCCGGATTAGTAATCATTATTTTTTAACTACTTCAATCATGATTATAGAGAAAAAAGAAGAAGAAAAAACTCCTCTAATCCAGGTTGTTTTGCCCTATTCCTATGACTCATCATAAGTTCGCGGTTAACTTGTAAATGCCATCCTAAGGTTGTTTCAATTAACCTCAGTAGGTTTTAAATTTTTTTTAGTATTAGTTTCAATAAGTTGTCCCTGATTTTCTAAATTCACTCTAGATTTCTGGCAACCAGTGATGATCCCATTGTGTTCTTGGATCTGCAACAATGCTTGGTACCGGTATGATATTCTGACATGCCTCATACAACATAATGGGATGTCTTTAGAGGATTTGAACTTCATATTTGAAATTCCTAACTTGAACATTTTTCCTAATCGTCAACTTTAGCTCTAATATAGATTCGCTGCGGATTTTGCTAGAGATCAAAATACATAACTTTCCAAACCAATAAACACAATTTTTTGTCATCCATTAAATTAAAAGATCCTGTGTGAAACGAAGATTTTCTTTTTAACGGAATTCTAACTCTTGCATTGACAAGTAGACCGGGGGGGGTTACTCTTGACCAAATAGTATTGGGGTTTCTTGCTATTTACCTTATATGAATTAGCCAAACAGGGATACAAATGACAACTTCGAGGGCTTCGAGCTACAAATTCTGGATCAGCCTCCACTCTCGACTGATTTGGGCACTTGGGCATTCACGATGGAGCAACCTAACTAACTTGGACTGGCTAACTATTTGGATAACCTCACTTGGAGCCATCTCTAACTTCTCACGGCCACTCTTCTCCAAATTCTTTCATTCAACAGAGGAATTAAGAGAGGGAATGTAAAATAAATAAATAAATAAACAACCTCCTCTTTTATAATATTAATGTGATTTGCGAATATATAATGATCGTTTAGACGGAGGAGTAAATGAATTGATTTTGATAAACCACGTCAGATCAATTTCGGCTTGAAATTGTCAAACATCGGCTCATTCACATTTTGGGTGTATAAAAATAATCCAAGCTTATTTTTAGGTGTTGTTGCCTTCTGGTCACCGTTGATGTTTTTTTTCTTTCTATGTGCTCACCGATCTGCTCATTTTCCTTCCTTCGTGGTTGTTTGCTTCTTTGCTTTGAAAAAGGCGATCCATTTGAGAGGATCATTATTTATTATTATTATTATTATTATTATTATTATTATTATTATTATTATTATTAAATAAGTTGGAATGTGTGTGCATAGTGAATGTTGGTGATAAGTATGCCCAAACTCCCCGTCGCCAAATTGCAAATGGCCTCTATGGAAATAACCCTTTCAAAAAACCGTACAAAACCACCCAAAAGTAACATCACACCGATCCCAAATTCCCAATTTGAATTCCCATCTCCAAAAAAGGCAACTTCCTCATCTCCTCCTCTTCCTTCTCCTTCTTCAATTTCTAGGGTTTCAACACCACTTTCCATCTCTTCAACAGGACAAACCAGTCAAATAGTTCGAGCCCCTTTTCAATTACAGGCGCATCCAACACCCCAGTCTTTCCTACTTACAAGGTAACCCATTTCTATTTTCTTCATTCTTGATAAAATGCCTTTCTGATTGGTTGTAGGGTTTTGGTTTTCTATCAGAAGAGGATATTGATTCGTCGCCGATCTTTTTCCCCGCGAAGCAGAAGAGGCGGAGGCGCAATAAAGCAATAATCTTGATGAGTTTTTTCATTATTATCTATGTTTAGTTATATTTGGAAGTTGATTGGGTTGTTGGTTTGGTTTTGTAGGAGGATTTTGAGAGAGATAGGAGAAAGTAGTGGTTTTGGATGATGATGATGGTGGTGGTGAGGGCGCAATAACGCGGCAGTCTTGATGAGTTTTTTTAATTATTATTTGGGTTTAGTTCTGTTTGGAAGTTGATTGGGTTGTTGGTTTGGTTTTGTTGGAGGATTTTGAGAGAGAGGAGAAAGTAGTGGTTTTGGATGATGATGGTGGTGGTGGTGCGGTGGTGGAGGAGGATAAATGGTTGGCGGCTCCACCAAGGAAGGTTGCGGATGTGAGGGTGGAAGAGGATGAGACGTTGCACGTGTTGAGGTATGTGTTTGGTGGCAAATTTTCCAAACCGTAGCAGTTTGCACAGGATAATTGTTTTAAACATATTTCAGTATGGTAAAAGTATTCTATCCATTAGGCATTCAAATTTATTAGCTCAGTTGGGTCAATAAATTTGTGAATTAAATCCTTAATTTTCAAGTGGGAAGATGGTATCTTTGGCCTGTGTATTACATTGATGCAGATTTATTTGGTTTGATTGAGATTATAAATCTTGAGAAGAATTGAGAATGAGTAGTGAGTTTTAATTGTTTTTTAGATGATAGAACTCAAATGGAGTAATGGGTGTTCCAAATTTATTTGTACTAATAGAAGAGAGAGTCTACCCCTCTCTCCTTTCTCTATTTTTAAATAGAGAAAAGAGAGAAAAAGTAGAGATTCATATTTAACTAACACGTGCACTATGCACAATTTTATTTAAAAACCAAAACAAAATAAAAACACCAATCCATCAAACACAGTATCTTCCCTTTCCACATTTTCAATCTCACAAAATCTCACGTTTCTTACCCAACATACCCCTCATCTCCTAACTTAGAATTACATTTTTAAGCAAACACAATTCATATTATTATTTTTATATGACTTTCTTAGTCTATCATCTTTACCCTAACCTGTACTATAATGCATTGTTTATAATGTATAATCTATTTACTAAATGTTAATAATGTTATAATATAATATATCTATTAACATAAATTAGTTGAATTTGCCACATCTTTTCATTGCCTGCATTTTTTGACTTTAATAATATTCAACTGGATAACATTATGGTTTGACAGGATTCTCTACATCCTCTACTTATATTAGGATGATAATGAAGATTTCAGTAATATCGATTGAGATGAGATTCATAAGTTTTTCTCAATTCTCTCAATTTTTTTTGGTAATTATATATAATTTTATAAGTCCTTCAAAATTAATTTAGGCTGTGCAATTTGCACAGGATAAAACTAATACAATAGTATATAATTTGGGTTAAATGTTACTAGGCCCTTCATTGGAAAAGGATAAAAATGCATCATTTTGCAAATATTTGCTAATATTGTATTAGTATATATTTTTTTGATATAGTATTAGTATATTCTTTTAAATCAGTTTCCACTTTTCTGTATCCTATTTCGTTCCATGAGATATTAATCTCTACTTCTATAATGGGAGAAGGGGTTAGTGTAATTTGTCCTTCTACTAATCCGTACAGCGCACGTGTTGGATTGTGGACTAGTTTTGGTAAATATTTTCAGCAGTGGACCAGTTTGGTAAATATTTCCGAAAGTGGATCATTTTGGAAATTATTTTCTTTTTACCCTTTTCATTATCCCTTCAATGGACTAACGTTGGTAAATATTTTTGGCAATAGATCAGTTTGGTAAATATTTCCGAAAGTGGATTAGTTTGGAAATTATTTTCTTTAGACCCTTTTCATTATTCCTTCAATTTTTTCCACGTGCACGTGTGCACGTGTATAATACTAGTGAAATATAATCTATATAGTCGTTTAGCAATAAAATATGGTGGTCATACATTGTTAGATTTAAAAAAAATCATGTTGTAAAATGACAAATAGAAATAGCAAATATAGAGAATGTCTGCAACGGTTGATTGCTATAAATTATTAAAATTTAAAGCAGACGATGCATATTGTCGCATCCCTCGAAATTTAAATTGTTTTTTGCATGGGACGGAACAGGTCCGGTAAAGTTTTTTAAATAATTAATTATTAATTAGTCATTAGTGATTAAAATAATGCTAAAACAATACTAACACTTAATTAAGTTGACATTAGTCCCTAATTAATGGGCTAATTAGCCTTGAAAGTGACATTTCTATACAAGGGGACATGTTGTCCCGGTTTGATGAGTTTTGGGATCGGACGGAACAACATGTCCCATCTCGTTCCATTTCTTTTAATTTTTTCTTTTCTTTTTTGAGACGGAACAACCTGTTCCGTCTGATATTATTTTTTACAAAAAAAAAATTATAAAAAATTCAGGACGATACAACATGTTTTGGCCGATGAGATTAAAAAACAAGGAACGAAACAACATGTTCCGTCCCCTATAATTTGAGAATCTTCATTTCGTTTCTCAAATATGAGAACGAATTGTAACAATTTTGCCAAAATAATAAACAACTGCAGACCTTCATTTTTTATAAAATGAGAATTTGACAAAAAAATAGTAAACGACTGTGGATGCTCGAATTAAATTTAAAATGGGTATAAATTATGACTATAATCGGCTTGATAAGCTCGTTCTTAGTAATAATACCTCTTGCAATTTTGAGGGTATAACTTACTCTTATAAACTACAACATATTGACAACTATATTTTGAAAGAAATGACCCTCATAGATAAATAAGCAAATTAGTTTATATAAAATAAATATAATTAGTTAAAATGTAACTGGACAAACAATCAACACCGATAAACATGATTTTTTGTATTATAAACATAAAATTTCAGATAGTTTTCGAGCCTTTAAGTTAGCATCAAGCAGCTCATTTTACTCATGGAGAAATGGTTTGTTCTGCACTGCACCAACTTATCACCAAGGCAAAAGACCTCCAAACTAGTCGATATTCTAATTTCTAAACTAAGATACACTGAGAGAATCTACTATCATTTGTTAAAAAGTTAAAATATGCATATTTTAGCAATTTCGTTTCCACTATCATTCGCTAAATACACGAAGATCTTCTTCCGTCTGTGAACTTTTAATGAAGAAAAGTTGAGAGATGGAAGAAAATCTTTCGTCCTCTACTTTTATTATTTTAAAAAATAATAAAAGAAGAAAGATGGAAGAAGTTTTTCCGTCGCTCAACTTTTATTATTTTAAAATTTTTATAAAAGTTGAGAGACGAATCTTCTTCCGTCTCTCTTCATTTTATAAGATTCTTTTTTTTTGTTTTGTTTTTGTTTTTGTTTTTGTTTTTGTTTTTGTTTGCTTGTTTGTTTGTTAAAGGTCCACACAGATTTAATTTAATTATTATTAAATTTTTTTTTGGCCTAAGATAGAAGATGACGGAAGATGATCTATGACGGAAGATGACCTAAGATAGATCATCTTCCGTCTGGGCAATTTTTTTTCTAAATTTACGAAAATGCCACTATATTTATGAAAATGCCATTATAAAAAAAAATCTCGGGGAACGGAAGATCTTCTTCCATCCCATTACTCTCATCAAAAGTTTTCTTTTCATATTTACGAAATGCCATTGCATATTAACAAAATGCCATTTTCAAATTTTTTTTTTTGTTAGACGCTAGATCATCTTCGGAAGATCATCTTTCGTCTCTTCTATTTTTTTGCATTAACAACTGCAACATTCTCCTTCTTTTTCTATATCCTAAATGCTATATATGCATATTTTAGTATCAATGATAGTAGATGCTCTCAATTGCCAATATGGTCCATCTACCAAATGATTATGGCAAAATTTAAAAAAACGTCACAATAGTTTGGCCCAGTTTAAAAAAACGTCACAAAACTTTTTTTTAAAAAAAAACCACACAAAGTTTAACTTTCAACTCACAGAGTTACCCACCGTTAACTGGGTTATACGTGCATTGTACGTACTCAAAAAAATTGACAAAAATACCCTCGTATTTAATAGGGTTAGAATCATTTGCTCGTCCTCTTCTTCCCTAATTAGTAAGCGGTAAAAAAAAAACCCAAATTAGAGGAACCCTAATTTTTGGAGGCTAATCTCGTTGATTTGTTTTCCTAACCCTGGAAAAGAAAGCGTGTTTGAGATACTTCACTGAAAGCCCCCAAATTGGAGACGTTGTGAAGCTATTGGAGACGCTGTGAAGTTTTTGAAGGTGCCTCACTCAGCGATTCCTCTACCCAATTTGTGTGCTGGGCAAATCTAACGAAAGTTGGAATTTCTGAGGGTGTTTTGTGATCGATTCGAAGTTCAGCTATCGAGGAAGGTTAGTTCTACAATTTTTTTCTTTTCTTAAGTTGGTTTCATTATATTTGGTGGGTTTTGTATTATGAATCTTTTTTGGAATCTAATAATAATCTGGTGTGGGGGACCATTGTTGAGCAGTTTTATATTGTTAATATGGCGTGGGGCTAGGGTTTTGAAAAAGGGGATGTCGGGCTGTGGGTGTTGAGCAAGTTTGCTTTTTTAAAACAGTGGTTTTAAAGATGTGACGTTTGAGATGAATAATGTTGTGAGTGTAGGCTTGATCTCATTTGTTAAATCAATTTATTGGATGTGATGCAGGAAAATGTTAAACCTAAACATTCACTGCAATGGGTATTTTGTGAAAAATCGTACTTGGAAATATGTTTGAGGGAAGAAGGGGAGATATAGATTCGTCATCCCCGAATTGACCAAATGGGAAGCATTGAAGAACATCCTGAAGAAGGTGGCTGATTACAATGAGACACATCTTGTATACTACAAAATTGGAGTAGGAGATTTTGCCTACAATTTCATGTTGGTAGATGATGATGTCAAAACTAAGGAGATGTGGGATGAACACAATGTGGAAACCGATGTTGGTGAAGTGTATTTGTATGTTGGGGGAGGAGAGGCTGGAAATGAAGCTAGTGGTAGTGGTATAGGTAGAGGTATCCGTCGTGGAAAGTCATGTGGAAGTGCAGCTGATGCTAATCCACTAGGATTTGGTACCAGCAAGAAGAAGTGTGGGAGAAAAGGAAGGAGAAGGAGCCATATGTGCAAGGAAGTCAACATATGAAGCAAAAGGTAAGTATAAGAAACAATTTTATATTGCAAGAATTACTTCATACAATGGCATACTGTACATGTCCTTGTTCATTTTTTTGTGACAACTTATAGGTGTCAAACAAGGCAGATGTGCCTACAGACAGTCAAAGCCAGACTCAGCCTACCCAAGAATGAAGCCAGACTCAGCCTACCCAAGGCAGATGTGCCTACAGACAATCTGTTCATCTGGTGGATCAGGGATTGCTTCCAATGGTTTGTTTTCAAGTGGAAGTGCATTCGGTGTCATAGTTAATGTATCTTTTTTTTTTTGAGTTCGGTGCACTAGTTGTATTCATTTCAGTTTAAATTTGGTGCATTATTTTAAGTTTTTTGTGCTACAGGTTTCATAAATCACATTTGACACAATCTTACTTCAAATGTTTGTTTCAAATGTAGGAAAGAAGAGGGAGACTGTTTGGATAAGGGGTCAGTGGAGTTTGTGTACAGGGTATGAAGCTTGGATATGAAACTTGAAATCTGGATATGAAGCTTTTTTGGAGAAGAAATTTGGATATGAAGCTTGAAATATGCATCAATGGGTTTGTGTACAGGATTACTAAATTTTGGCAAAGAAATTTGAAATGTAAGGGGTCAGTGGTGTTTCAATGGTTTTGTGTATAGGGTTACCCAATTTTTGATTCCCAAGGGATATAAGAATTTTTGTATTGTCATGGTTACTCAACTATTTTGTATTGAACATGTACTATGAAATTTAATGCAATGTGTTGAACATCTCAACTGTCTTGGCCTCATTTTTGTGGATTGATCTGATTTAATGCAATGTGTTCAATGAGATTGATCTAATTTGCAATGTTGGTGATGCTCCAATTTGTAGATGTCATTTGTTTGAGGTGTTAGATTTTGTCAAATGTGCAATGTGTAAATTTGTTGTAAATGTGTTGTCAGTATAAGTGAATGTGTGAAATATACACACTTACAAATTTGAAAGAAAACCTAATCATGTGAAATATACACACTAACAAATTTGAAAGGAAAACCTGATCAAGTGTAATGCCCCGATTTTCATTTATGAAAATTATTTTATTTTGCACGTAGTGTGCACGTGCAATTTTGTAGTATGAAATCTTATAATTATTTTCTTTATATATATATATATATATATATATATATATATATATATGTATGTATGTATGTATGTATGTATGTATGTATGTATGTATGTATGTATGTATGTATGTATGTATGTATGTATGTATGTATGTATGTATGTATGTATGTATGTATGTATGTATGTATGTATGTATGTATGTATGTATGTATGTATGTATGTATGTATGTATGTATGTATGTATGTATGTATGTATGTATGTATGTATGTATGTATGTATGTATGTATGTATGTATGTATGTATGTATGTATGTATGTATGTATGTATGTATGTATGTATGTATTCTCTAATTATTTTATAAAGGCCCTTTTTTTCTTCAAATAAACATAAGCCTTTCTTTTTAGCCCAAATCTAATTTATTTATTTTCTTTAATAAAACTATTATTTTGGCCCATTAATTAAAGCCCATGAGTTATTTCTATTTTAATTACAACTTGTAATGTAGAACATCTTTTAAAGATTACTTTTATAGAAAATATAATGTACAACTTTTTTTAAATGGAAGACTAATGCATGCACATGCATTGCACGTACACGTGCAAAGCACACCTTTGTGGCCGGTTTTGGCATGGAGGTAAATGAAAAAAATAGTGGAGTCATGGGTGGTGGTTGTTTGATCATGGTTGGTTACTACAACTCCCCTTTGAATCCTAGCCTTTTATTTCTAACTCCTAGTTTGATCCTAGCCTTCCATTTACTCAAAATTTTAGTATAAATACCCCCCCTAGCCTAGTTATTTTGTACTCTTTATTTCTCCAAAACCTATATATATTTGTTAGTAGTGATTTATTAGTAGTAAGTGAGATAAAAGATTGAGAGTTGTGTGTGAGTGAGTGGTGCTTGTACCAAGAAGGAAGGCCGGCATCTAGGAAGCTCTCGGATTGCATCTTTTGAAGGTTCGGGTGCACATCAAGGAGGAGGAGGAACGCTCTTTTGGCAAGGACTCTTGTATTTAGGAGGTGTTGCAATTGTATTCTCTCCAAATAAGGTGGGTTATTTTTCATGTTTCTAATTAGATAGCATGCTAAAATTGAATTGAAATGATAATGCATGAAAAAGATTAATAAGAGTACATTTAATTGGAAAAATGGCTTATTAGTTGATTGGAATGTTGCTAAATAGATTGTATGTGATTCCATCATCAAACTTAAGTTGTGTGTGAATTATTTATAGCTATGGATTGCTTGAAGTAAAATTCGTTGTTAGCATCAAAAACTAAATGCAAATGTTAGTGGATGAAAATATTGTTTTTTGTGCTTGAATGAACTTTTTGTGCTAATGTTTGTAAGGAATAACTTAAAAATATAATTTGTGGGTTTGTGAAAGGAATACAAACAGGGAATTGATATAGGGAATATTGATGTTAAGTTGGATAAGAAATGTTGGATAAGAAATGTCGAAAAGAAATGTGGTAGTAGTAGCATACAAATTAAACTAATTGTATGCAAAATATGAGTTTAATTATTGGAAAAATTATTTTTAAATTACCGGAGTATTAATTATTATTTGAATAATTATTCTGGAGATTTACAGTAAATTTAGTAAAAGTAAAACTCAAATGAGAGCTTTTGAAACATCGAAATGTCCTATTAAACAGAGAGTTGATTTAATTAAAATGCAAGTTGTATTCAAGACAACTTGTGTCTATAGCTCAAGTGGTCGGGAGGCTTCTAAATGCTACAGTGTGTGTGCATTTAAAAAAATTAAAGCAAGCTTCAGCCGAGAGTATATAACTCTCTGAACCCCTCTCTATACCAAATAGCACAATCGGCCTAGTGGCCAGAGCGTGCGACTTGCTTCTCTGTGGTCGCTGGTTCGAATCCTGGTTTCGGTCAGAATTAAACTTTGTGAAAAAAATGATTTTTTGGTGGATTTTTGATGTCTAAAAATTATGAAAAAAATACTATTATTATTCTAAAATTATGTGTGACTTATGAAAAATAAATTGGGAGTTACTGAAATGAAATAGAGTATATTTTGAGAATAAAAGTGTAGTTGGAACTATGGTTCTACACTTGTATATTTTTGTGAAAGATGTGTTTTGAAAAAGGACTTGAAATAAAGTGCTAGAAAAGAAAAATAATAAAGAAAGAAAGTATGTTGTGAAGTTTGTGTGAATTATTCTTAGTGAAGAATAATGTGACAATAATGAGTTGTGAATATTCATCTTGACCATATAATTGGTGATATGATTTTTAATGTGGAAATAAATATTTAATGAAATACATGATGAGTAATCGAACTCCATGTATGGTTATTGACTCATGAATAATTTTGGAAATCATGTGATTGGAAAAGAGAAATATTATTGAGTATGACAACTCAAATATATGAATTTGTGAAATGAAATTGAAAATTAGGGTGTAGTCAAAACTCACACCGGCAAGTGAAAAGTGACGAAATATGATTATTGACATTGAAAAGACCAAGTTTGGGTCATGTGAAATGAAAGAAATAAGACTGGTAGTAGTGAGAGGGCTAACTCTAAAGATTGATTTTGTTCATGATTTCATTAGAACTAAGGATTAGTTACATAGTGAAGATGTGATGAAAGTAAGAGAAAAACATTGAGTATAAGGACCATTGGATTGGCGGCGAGAGAGTATCCCAGGATGTCCCATGATGAGTCATGATAGGGCGTGGATACTGCTCCAGAGTACCGTCCCGGTGGCGACGCTCGTGGGGTGTTTGACGACTGCAGGTGGTGTCATGTCTATGGCAGGAGCTGAATTACCACAGGATGCCTGCATGATGAGTCATGTGTCAGTGCGTTGGGATTCCCTCCAGGGCGCCTAGACATGAGTTCGTATGTCAGAAAACATCTAGGATACTTACCGTAGTTATAGTAGTAGATTAAGACATGACGAGGGATTGAACCCTACAAGATGAAGAACGATTAAGAGGCTTTCCCTCAGACCTATGTAGTATGGGATGCATAGAATCCGAACAAGTGTGCATTAGTGTCATATAATATAAATAATTGCATTTATGACTAAGTGTACAATCACAACACGACATCAATAGGGTATTCCCTTTAGTTTGATATGTGACAAGTTTGTGTTTGTTAAATATGGAAAATCAGTTATACTATTTCCGGCATAGAGAGGATGGCCGTGTATAATGTTCGTCGGTTGAATAAACTGATGTACCCACAGTTTTGTATGCAGGGTAAATGACATGATAAAGAGTAAAGAAGCACAGATGCTTAGAGATTATTCAAATGTTGCTGTACATTTATTTAAATGTTGTAAATTTGCTTCCGCTATAAAATGTAAAGTGTAAAGTTTTCATGTAACTCTGATGTAAAATGAAAAATTTTAATTTCCTTGTAAAATTGTACGAAAGAAGTGTAAAGATCCTGTGGAATCTCGAATTCAGTGTATTTTGGAATTCGGGGCGTTACATCAAGTGTACATTCTGTACATTATCAATTGTTTATGGATGTTTTGTAAAGGAAACTAATAGTTTTGTGATGTTTTTTTAAAACAAAATAATACTTTTGTGATGTTTTTTTAAACAAAACAATAGTTTTGTGTTGTTTTTTAAAACAAAACAATAGTTTCGTGATCTTTTTTTAAACATTTTTATACATCTATTAACATTTCAAACACTACACCTATTAACATTCATAACCACTACATCTATTAACATTTCAAACACTACATCTAAAATGAAAAGATTTGCTTTTATTTATCATAACCACTACATCTATTAACATTTCAAACACCAAATGAAACTCCGCAAACAACCCAAGCATTCATAAACATCGAGCAAACAAGTTAAAGCATGTTTCACATTTCAAAACACATCGATTACATTGTCATCAAGATACATTCATTGAACAGTACAATACTGCTATTTGAAGACATACAATATGAAAACAACAAATACAAACAACGACAAAGCAAACCCCTTCACTATTCCCTCCTTCACCTTCAAATCGACCACCTTTTTTCGCAATGAGTCGCACTCCACTTCCAAATTTTTTAACCTACTGGTTGTTTCCTCAATTACCAAACTCATCTTCACATTCTCCGCCATCAAATCAGAGTATGCTTTCTCCCTCTTGTTGTCTCCCACAATTTCTACCCACCTAAAAAAATAGCAATTTTCAGTTTTTTATTTTTGGGCATCCAGCGAAATATCTTCCAGCATCGGTACAGGTACTGGCTATCTTAACTACTGTTGGCTCCTTGTGATGACACAATAGGGTTCCACCTCCATCGCAATTCTTTGTGAACCTCCTCATTGGAGCTTTCGAAATTGTGGAATCTGCAAGAGAAGTATGCAAAGATTTAAATTGTACAACAAAAAGATTATATGAGACATGGAAACATCAAAATTATATGATAGATTTAAGTTGAAATAAAGATTCAACCTGACATAGAGCTTTTAGAAAGAATATTCACTTCCGATTACAACATCAGATCTGGTAAGAAAGATGAATATATGGGTTGATTGTAAAAATCTAGTCCCACACCACATTAACAACAAAAAAATTATCAAAATTCGTCCACCGAAACAACACTTTCATTTGGTTCAAACAACATCAGAATACCAATAACGATACCAACATACACAAATATAATAATTTGACAACCAACCTTGTTCGATTGCTTCTATACACTTTAGGATTGGGAGCTATTGCCGAATCAAAGAGTCAATCCCCAAAATATTAATGCTCTACGTCAGATTTGGGAATGGAAGATAACTTGTACAGGATTCGCTGAGCTCCACTCCAAGATTGGGTAGAGTACGTTGTTGATTGAATCTATGGGGTGAGTTAGGGTTCATTGATTTGGAGGTGTTTTTACGGTAAGGAGAAGGAAGAGGTCAGGGGTATTTTTGTCAATTTTTTTGAGCACGTGCAGTGCACATATAACCCAGTTAACGGTTGGTAACTCTGTGAGTTGAAAGTTAAACTTTGTGTGGTTTTTAAAAAAAAAAGGTATTGTGACGTTTTTTTAAACTGGGCCAAACTTTTGTGACGTTTTTTAAAGGGTTTTTAACACGTATACCCCTAACAAATATGCTAATATCATATATGCCCTTCAAAAATGTATATTTTCATATATGCCCCTAACAATATGAGCTCATTTTTTTTTACCCCTAAAAGTTACCTCATTCCCTCTCTTTTCTTCCCACTCCCTCACCGGTCCCCTCTGTAAAGATCTTTTCCTGCTTAATAAGATTAGTGACGAATTTGGATATAAAACATGATGAAGAAGATGAAATTATAAAGATGTACTGTAAATTTGTCCATTTATTAAGAAAACTGAAGAAAAATTGAGAATGATTAATGTGTTTCAATCGGTTTTATAGACGGTTTAGTTTATAAAAAGTAATAAGAATAAGCTTAACTAGTAGAGGAAGGGTATTTCAGTCATTTTACAAAAAATCTATTAAACATAACTATATATTTCATACATTTTTATGTTTTTAAAGTAGTTTTAAGTTAAGGGGTAACTAGAAGGTTGGATACACATTGTTAGGGCTAAATGTAAAAATACACATTTGTGAGGGGTATATGTGATATTCACATATTTGTTAGGGACATACATGTTAAAAACCCTTTTTTAAATTTTGCCAAATGATTATAATCATTCTACGAGATAACTTCGAAATTATTGGAGTGGACATCTCCAATAAAAAGCCCACTTCAATAGTGTCTTCAACTTGGGCCATACCCTCCATACCACCCGGCCCAATAATAGTTCCACGACAGCTCGCCTAGCCGCATTGTGGACCCCACCACACCTGACAGAATACTCGAATATGGGTCCCACTGTATCTTTTTTTGACCTCCTTCCTTCTTCGCCGTGGGTCCCACATTCGCAAGCCGTTTCCAAACTTTGCCCCTCTTTCCCTCCTTCCTCAAAATCCGAGCAAATTTAAAAAACCTAGAATTTAAAAAATTTCCCCCAAATTGAGACCCTTAAATTTAAATTCCAATTCGTCTCAATTTCCGTGCAATTTGGGGGGAATTTTGACGTGATGGTTTCGCAAGGTTGAACCGGGTTTGATCAGACCGGCGAAGTGACAGCCGCCGCCGCCGCTGGCAGCGTCGCCGACGGCGGATGGCGCTGTTGAGGAGGCTGTTCTATCGGAAGCCACCCGACCGCCTTCTCGAAATTAGCGAGAGGGTTTACGGTAATCATTTCAGCCCCTTTTTGTTGAATTGCACCTATTTTTATGACAATGCTGCAAATCCTAGGGTTCAATTTCCCCCAATTCGTGGTGATTTTGGTGTTTTGGGGATAGAATTTAGGGGATTAGGGTTTTATTTATTTGTGGAAAACATGTTTGATTGGGGAAAAATGGAAAATTTTCGATGTTGGAGGTGAAAAGGGAAGAACATGCACACTGGTAACCCGAAAAGGTTGTACCTTTGTAAGATTTTGTTTGGATAAATGAACCTACACTAAGTTATAGTCTTCCGAAAAAATGTAGTAGCAGTAGAAGACCTCTCAACCCTAGGGTTTTGTCTCCCTTATTTCATGTCAAATTTGGTGATTTAGGGATCGTGGAGGCCAATTAGGGTTTTTCTTTTAGGGGAAAAGGTGTTTGATTGTTTATTTATTGGAAAAGACAGGGTTTTTTCTAAGTTGGAGGCGAGAAAGGAACTTGCATACTAGTAACCGAAAAAGGTTGCACCTTTGGAATATTCAGTGTGCGCAAAAGAACTTAGACTAAGTTATAAATTTTTAGCAAAAGAAAACCCTTCAATGTTAAATGAATTTGATAATAGAGAGGTAGAAAAGAAAGAAAAATACGATAAGGTAAAGTCAGTTGAATTCACCTTATATCCAGACTCCAAATACTTTCAAGGTAGTTTTAGAAGTTAGGTATTCTTATGGAATGTGCATTAAAATTGCAATTGGTTTGTTTGTTTTACATGTTGGCTTCAGTGTTCGAGTGTTGCTTCTCTTCTGAAGTTATGGAAGAGGATGAATACAGGGATTACATGGACGGTATTGTGGCGCAACTACAGAGTTATTTCCCTGATGCTTCGTTTATGGTTTTCAATTTTAGAGAGGGTGAAGGGATACGGCAGATTTCGGAGGTTATGTCACATTATGATATTACTGTTATGAACTACCAGCAGCAATATGTAGGGTGTCCTGTGCTTCCATTTGAGATAGTTTACCAGTTCTTAAAGGCAAGTGATAGCTGGCTTACATTGGGAACGCAGCAAAATGTGTTGCTGATGCATTGTGAGAGAGGAGGGTGGCCTGTGCTTGCTTTTATGCTTGCGGGCCTTTTGCTCTACAAGAAACAGTACGCAGAGGAGCTAAAGACCTTGGAACTGGTTTATAAGCAAGCACCTAAAGAGCTTCTGCATCTCTTCTCTCCCCTAGACCCAATGGCTTCCCAGGTGAGATATCTTAATTACATATCGAAGCGAGACAGTGAGTTGGAGTTCTCTTTGCGAGATATGCCCTTCACCTTGGAGTGTCTAGTTCTAAGAACTGTTCCAAATTTTGATGGAGAAGGAGGTTGCAGACCAATTGTCCGCGTCTATGGTCTAGACCCGTTGATGCCAATCAATAACACACCCAAGCTTCTTTTCTCGACATTTAAAGCCAAAGACAAGGTTCAGCACTTTACACAGGTAATGGCTTGTGCCCCACAAATTATTCTTGTATTATATTTAAGATGATCAAGTTTGAACTATCAATTGCAGGCAGATAGTTCAGCTATAAAACTCGGGGTTCGCTGCTGCGTGCAAGGGGATGTGGTCCTCGAATGCTTCCATGTTGACGATGATATGGAACATGAGGAGATTATTTTCAGGGTTATGTTCAATACGGTTTTTGTTCAATCTAACAGTTTGCCTCTGGACCATGAAGAAATTGATGTCTTGTGGAATAGCAGGGAGCAGTTCTCAGCAAACTTCAAAGCAGAGGTAGGTTTCACTTTCTCTTATTTGGGGGGTCTCTTATTGATGTGATGGGAGTTGAAAAGCACGTTCATGCCTGAACCAGGTACTATTTTCAGACATTGATGCGGGATCGGATATCATTGCAGAGCCTTTAGTTGCAATTGACGATGATGACGATGATGATGGTAATGAGACCGAAACAGAGGAGTTCTTCGAGGCAGAAGAGATCTTTAGTGAATGTGGTGATGGACATGTTCCTATGACACCTAAAGCAGGCAGTGGGAATCGTAAAACTGTATTTGAGTTTCCAATTCTTGATGTTGAGGTGACAAACAGTTCAGAGTTTAGTAGTTCGGAACAAGATATAGATACTACTGATACTGAGCAAATTTTCACAGAGAGAGTATCTGTTATTGACGATAAAAAAGAAGATATAAAATTTGATATGGAAAATGCTACTATTTTGAATGAGGAGAACGGGGAAACAGGTAGCCGTACTTTAGAATGTTCAGATTTTAAAGAGGAGTTGAAGGACGTTGAAGTGGCAGTTGAACATATAGTTACATCAGAGGCCAGCGGTCTTAGGCAAAGTATTAAAGACATAGCTGACACAGTTACTTCAGATGATACAACTTACAAGTTAGAAACCCAAATAGTAGAATATGCAGCAGAGATTACACTAGAGAATGGAGCATCTGAACATGATATAGGATTGAATTCGAAGTCTGATGACTCTAACATGAAAAATGGAATGAGTTCCTGTAATGGAGCTGATGATTGCAGAAGATATGACCAAAATGTGGTAGTTGGTATATTAGGTTTGCAAGATATCAAAGCAGAAAGAAAGGATGTTATGAATCTGGCTGTTGAAAATCTGACTATATCAGATGCACAGAATTTTGAGCAAGGTATACAGGACTCAATTGAGGCAATTACTTCAGATGATATAGGTCACAAGCTAGGAACCTCAATGCTTGCAGAAGAAGTGGAGATTAATCTGGAAAATGGGACGTCCAAACATGGCACTGTGAATGGTATCACTGGAAACGAGTGTAGTCAATATGTTATGGGTTCTAAGTCTGGGATATTGAACATTAATAATGAAGCGAGTTACAAATTAGAAACTGACAAAAGAGATGCAGATCATGTTACTCCTGACAATAAAGTACTGATGGTTCCTTATCAAAGTCAAGAGCCTAACTTGTCTGTCGAACTAGAAACTTGTGATATTGGAGTTGCAGAGAATGGTGACACTGAAAAGATTGTGGCTTCCAAGGTTCTCTGTCAGAATCAAAAACCTCGAAGACAACTGCTTCCTAAAGCAATTGAATTCCTAGACAATGAGACTGAAAAGGCGGAATCTCCCTTTGACCAATTATACACTTTGGATACTTCTGTTTTCACTCCAAGCAGAGCTAGGGATTCTAAGTCTGGGATATTGAACATTGATCTCAAAGTGAGTTACAAACTAGAAACTGATGAGTGCAAAAGAGTTGTAGATCATGCTGTAACTCCAAACAATGAAGTATTGATTGTTCCTTATCAAAACCAAGAGCCTAATTTGTCTCTCGAAGAAAACTACGATATTGGAATTGCAGAGAATGGTGACAATGAAAAAATTGTGGCTTCGAAGGTTCTCTATCAGATTCAAGAACCCCAGAGGCAGCTGCCTCCTAAAGCAAATGAATTCCTAGACAATGAGATTGTACAGGAGGAATCTCACAGTGACTATAATGAAAAAGAAATATCGAACACTTTGGATGCTTCTGTTTGCACTCCATACAGATCTGTGGTTTCAACATCATTGCCACCTTCTTTGCCTTCTCCAATGAATGGAGTGCAATCGGACATTACTACGTTACTGGTTCCTTCAGATCCACACATGGAAACCAGTTCAGAAGTAAAGGGACCTCCTGCTCCTCCACCACCTCCCTCCTCTTGGACATCATTGTCTTCTCCTATGCATGTGATTCCATCTCCTCATCCACCGTCCTTGCATTTTGGACATTCCAACAAAATCCTGCCCCCAGCACCAACATCAGCACTAACATCTCCACCTCCACCTCCACCTCCACCTCTACCTCCATTTAATCATAGTGTAACGACCTCTACTGGTCCCTTATCTCCACAAGCAATACATTCTTCAATTATTCCGACCAATTTGTCCCTATCATCCCCTTCTTCTCGGTGTCAACTACAAGAAATAAACACAACAAAACCAGCTCCTCACCCTTATCCACCAGTGCTTGTAGAAACATCCACTGAACAATTGTCATCTTCTCCCTCTTCATATATGTGTTTAGAAACTTTGGCATTACCTCTCATGGCTCCATTGATGCCTAAGATTGTTGAGTTGAAAATTCAAGCTCCTCCCCCACCTCCACACCCTCCCTCATTTGAAATTCCACCACCCCCACCCCAACCCCCACCTCCGCCCCAACCTCCTCCTTTGTATGGAATTCCACCTCCACCTCCACCTCCACCTCCACCTCCACTCCCACTTTCATGTGGAATTCCACCCCCACCCCCACCCCCACCCCCACCCCCACCCCCATCTGCTCTTAATATAGTGTGTGGTACAGGTCAAATCCCGACCTCTTTCTTTTGTGAAAACCCACTGCTTCCATCTCCCTATGAAGAGCGAGAAGGAACTTTTTGTCTCCAAACATCCTCATCCACATTAACAAGAGCGTATGCATTGACAAGAGTATGTGAAGGAGCTTTGTTCCCATCTTCACCCCCACCCTTACCCCCACTTAATATCTCTAGAGGAACCGCATCTCCACCCCTACATACAGAGTTGTCAACAACAGCCTCACCTTCGTTGCTTTCACCCCTTCCTTCGTTTGAAGCTCCATCTCCACCACTTCCATTACCACCACCGCAAGTTTCATTGAGAGAATCTTCAATTCCACCTCCCTTTTCCGAATCATATGATGAAAATTCTTCTTTAGTGTGTTCTTCAACAAGGCATAATGAAACCCCAACACCACCGCCTTTGCCTAAAGATGAATATCTACCTCAACCTTTTGGAGGAGACAAGGAAGCTCCAACTCCGCCATTACTTTTTGAAGAGCATGTGCAAGTTTCATCTCCATCACCTCCTTCTGAAGGATACAAGGGAGTTCCTCCTGCACCACTACCTTCATTTATTGGAGGGGAGATTGGAGCTCCACCTCCTCTTGGAGGACATGGGGGATTTCCACCTCCACCTCCACCTCCACCTCCTTTTGAGGGGCATAAGGGAGTTCTAGCGCCACAATCACATCCATTTAGCGGACATGGAGAATTTTTGTCTCCACCACCATCTCTTCTTGAAGGACATGGCGGAGTTTTGCCACCACCTTCTCCTCTTAGAGGACATGATGGAGTTCCACTTCTGTCACCACATCTTGGAAGTTATGGGGTACTTCCACCTCCGTCACCACTTCCCAATTTGCATGAGGGAACTCCACCTCCATCGCTACTTAAAGGTCGGGGGCCTCCACCTCCACCTCCACCTCCACCGCCACTTCCTGAAAGACACGGGGACGCTTCATCTCTACTGCCATTGCTTGGAGGACTTCAGAGTCCTTCACCTCCACCTCTGGTTCCTGAAGGACATATGAGTGCATCTCCACCACCTTTTGGAGGACCAGGAGGAGCTCAACCTCCACCATTACCACCGCCTTTGCCTTTTGGAGTGACAGGAGGAGCTCAACCTACACCACTCGTGCCGTCGCCGCCACCACCACCACCACCACCACCACCACCACCTTTTGGAGAGACAGGAGGAGCTCTAGCTCTACCTCCACTTCCATCTCCACCTCCACCGCCTTTTGGAGGACTAGGAGGAGCTCCACCACCACCTCCACCTCCACCTTCACCTCCACTACCTTTTGGAGGACCAGGCGGAGCTCCACCTCCACCACCACCGCCTTTTGAAGTATCAGAAAGAGTTCCACCACCACCGCCGCCGCCGCCTTTTGGAGGACCAGTAGGAGTTCCACCTCCACCGTTGCCGCCTTTTGGAGGACCAGTAGGAGTTCCACCTCCACCGTTGCCACCGTTTGGAGGACCAAGTGGAGCTCCACCTCCACCGCCTCCGCCGTTTGGAGGACCAAGTGGAGCTCCACCTCCACCACCGCCGCCTTTTGGAGGACCATGTGGAGTTCCACCTCCGCCGCCACCGCCTTTTGGAGGACCAGGTCCACCTCCACCACCACCACCTTTTGGAGGACCAGGTCCACCTCCACCGCCACCACCTGGAGGACATGGTGGAGGTCCACCTCCACCGCCAATGCCGGGAGGCCATGGTGGAGGTCCACCTCCCCCACCTTCCATTGGACGTGGGGGAGCTCCTCCCCCCCCAAGGGGTTTAGCTCCTGGAGGAAGAGGGGGGCCACGTTTAGGAGCAGCTGTTGCACAAGTTAAAAAATCATTATTAAAGCCGTTGCATTGGCAGAAGGTATCAAGGATCATAAAAGGAAGCTTGTGGGAAGAACTACAGAAACAAGTTGATAGTCAAAGGTATCTTTGTATTTTGTGTACATTAAAATAGTCAGTACTATGATGCAGAATGTTTCCTTTTATCTTTTATTTGAAGCAACAGTCTAATGTTATGTTAATGATTTTTCACAACCATGAGTAGCCATGTTTCTTTATCATAAAGAATCATTGAAAATTTGAAAGCTTTTACGTAGTTACCTAAATGATAATCAGCTGTACACGATACTCTATTCTTTTGAATTCTTTATTTTATTTTATTTTAATTGCCAATTATTCGCATAGTGAGTTACAGCTACTTGGCTCTTAGTATTCTCAAAGTTCTAACGGGCAATCTTTTGATGCAGCAATTCAGAATTTGATGTTACAGAAATTGAAACTCTCTTCTCAGCAGTGGTTAAGAAGCCAGAGAGCTCAAAATCGGAAAACAAAGCTGCTGCAAAATCTGATAAAATTCACCTGGTAACGGCCAATACAAAGTGATATTTATAAGCTGCAAATCATTTCTGCATTATATATTGTAATGCTGTGATTTATCTTACCATATTAGTTGTGATCATGTGGTCCATTTTGTGCAATTCTTTTCTACAGAAGCTCTAAGCTAGTTCTGATTGGCATGCCCACTTAACTGGTTTGTCTATTTCTTAAGTGCTTAGATCAGGTACAAAAACCTGTTTCATAATATTCCAGAAAATAATGACCTTGATATGACCAAATGATTGAAGGATGGAAGACTTCATAGATCCATATATGCTTTTATATTTATGCTATTGAATCCTGGTCTGGTAGTCTTAATTATTGTTGCGAAGCAATATGAAGTTGTGATTATTTAATCATTAGTGTTTTCATGCATCCTTTAGCTGAAAATTCTTCGGTCAAAACCTACTATCTGATCCTATATCTACAATTGAATGTAAAAATTGCAAATATTAAAAAATAACGCTTCAAGTTTTCCTAAGCAATACTTCATATATGAATTAATGTTGCTCACTGAATTTTTCCAAAAAAAACAAACATAAATTTGTTCCTTGTTTATCTTTCTAGTTTCAGCATTTTCTTATCAAATACTTAATTTACTAAACTGGTATGTTTTTTCTGGTTCTTTTATTTTTTTAAAAATATTTTCCATCACTCCATTTTTTGGCACATACTACCATCCAATTTGGTTTTTGAAATAATTTAGCTTTTAGCTGGATATTATAAGATTGGAACTGAGATATGGACCCACTAAGAACTAGGAAGCATGGATACTTCCAAATGGCCGACGTACCCATATTGGGTGCCGATACTCCTTGAGTACTCCAGGGTGCGTACCCAAGGAGCATCTAATTTTTTGATGCATTTTTTCGCAACTTTTAGACAATTATATTTAGATACATGCATGAGGTCCTATAGTAATTTCAAAAGTTTGTTGTTTACAATTATACTCAAACACAGAACAAGTCTACACAAAGATTTGATAGTTAGATTATCATTTCTTTTCTCTAGAATGCAGATAATTATAATGTATTAGTTATAGTTCTATGAAATTGTTTAAATGTTTGCATTTTTAACAAGAAAAATATTTTTATACCTATAAATATAATATGAATTATCTTATATTTAACGTACCCACCAACGCACTCGTATCCTACTTTTTTGTTAAATCACGTATCCCCGTACCCGTGTCGTGTCGTACCCGTACCCCGTACCCGTATCCGTGCTTCATAGACTAAGAATGCACATCTAATATTTGGAAATGAAAATTGCTCATACATTTGGTGAGGATGATTATTTAGGGGTGCACATTCATGTAGTCTTCACCGACATGTTTTTTTACGTATCTCATGCAGTAACAATTCCTATTTCCATATCAAGGAATGAAACATCGCTAGATTTTTGTCAGAGAAGAATGCTTTAACTACTCCAACAATTTGTTCTGGACTGAACACCTAAAGTACTTACTACCGTGCTGGATATGAAGCTATATTCTTACCCCTGTTGGTCTTATGACTCTTTTTGTGATGCCAACTAACGTGCGAATTTTCCCCTGCCTTTCAATTAATATTGGTGGTCAGCAAATTATTTTATTTTTTATATACTTTACTGATGTTGCATGGTTTCCTGCATTTTAAATTGCCGGCACAACAGGCTAGTCAAAAGAAAAAATCTTGGCACAACAGAATTATTCCTTTCCCTGCATATCTTGCACAGTTTCCTACACATGTTCCTAATGCAACAACACAACAACAAATACTTTATCCCTAAAAAAGTCGGAGCAAGAATCCTTGTTCTCCATTGAATATGCCTAACAAGTTCATCATAATTTACACAAGATATTCAAACTTACATCAGTTCTTGGTATATGCTTATGATGTTAAATAAGGACTGCCGCTTTAATCACTTAGATATACTATTACACATTTGTTTCTTTGCAAAATCCAACCACATTATCTCTGTACCATATCATATTACTTTCTTAATTAGTGAAAACCATTGTTTGACCTTTTTGTCTTTGTATACAGTATACCTTTAACTGAATATCTAGGAGGTGTGAAGTTTCATATTTGACGTTTTATGCATAATACCAAATTAATTCTTCCAATACAAGTTATTCTTTCTCATTCCTTGATTTCTCTCCCATATACTTTCGTCACAAGTTTTATCTCATTATAGTTTGCATTAATTTTTAGATATTCTTAATGCCATAATGTAACGAAAGTGCTTTTCCCACTCATTATGCATTTACTTAAGTCTCTTTGATTTCTTTAATAATCTAGTCATTTTAAAATTCTTATTTTTCGCAATTTTAAACAGGGATGTTCTGAAGTCTGGCTTCTGCTTCTTATTATCTTTTAAGGATACTTAATTTCTGTACTTATTTTTTCAGCAAGAACTCTAGTTTCCATTGTGTATAAAATTATTTGCTTGTACCTTAAGTTTTGTGGTGAGACTTTTGTTACAACTTATGAAAGAAACCCCATCTCTCTTAACTTCGTCTTCCTTATCAACACCCTTTGATCTTCAGTCTTAATACCAATACACATTACCTAGATCTGTGCTCTTTTCTCTTATCTTAGCATGTCTATATTAATACTTTTATTCTGCACTTCAGTTTCTGTATTTGTATCTCTTAATTAGCATAAGGTTCAGATTTAGCCCCATTATTTCTATTCTTTTTTCTTTGTTATCTATACAAAGTTCTCATCTCTACAACGTGTGTCAATTTTATAAGATGCTCACTTAATGTTAACTACCTACTGACTCAAGGCAGAATTATGATCATTATGTTCTTTAAAGAATATTAATTAACCTCCTTTAAGTTTCACTTTCTAGTTCTTGGTCTAAATTCTTTTTTGTCTTGTTGCCTCAATTCATTATCCAAATATCTGATATCACAATCTGTCTTGTATATGTTCTGTAGTCAAGCTTTCTCATATTGTAACTTTACTTCCATGCGTGTGAATCTATTTTAACCTTTAAGTACGAAAATAATTTCCTTATCTCCTTTGCTGAAGTTATGATACTTTCACTTTCTGTTCCAAGCTCGAACTAAGGAGGGTTGCATTAGGTAGGTGATGGTCAACAATACAACGAATTTGAGTTTGATGAAATGTATCTGAAAAAATTCTCATCATTTTGCTTATATGCTGTATTTAAGTTAATTCTCTATTGCTGACCAACATTTGGAAAGGGATGCATTTCTTGTTGACCTGTTGAAGAATTGACTATTCACCAGTAATAGATTAATTTTATGCTTATGCATTTTAGTATTCATTTCTCTGTAGGTTGATTTACGACGGGCCAATAACACTGAAATCATGTTAACTAAAATCAAAATGCCACTGCCTGATATGATGGTAAGCTCTCTTTGTCTTAGTGAGGCCCGTATTTTTACATTAAATATCAAATTTGCTATCACTTTTCAGCACCAGTAAGTTCATCAAACTTTCTGTTCATAGAGTTTATTCTTGGTTGGAGATAAGACCTTATTTTTCTCTTCTCTTTTCTGTTCTTTCTTTTGGACCTGTATAAATTAATCAACTTCTTTTATATTCCTTGATTGCATGATATATTTCTTGGTGTATCCATTGTAAAGAACCATCAGGATTATCTATAAAATTGGATAAGAGATTCAGGATTCACACTTCTGTCTTCATTAGAGCATATAGGTAGTTTTATATTTTGTTGTTTAAATACATAATATGAGGGTCAGCTATAATCATCCATATTATAGCTGATTTTTAAAAGGATGCCTTGCATCACACTCATTGTTAATTTGATAGTGTTATGTACATATCTCCTGAATTAATGAGTGCCAGTGCACTTGTTTAAGCAGAGTGCTGTTCTGGCATTGGATGAATCTCTACTGGATGCTGATCAAGTGGAAAATCTCATAAAATTTTGTCCAACAAAAGAGGAAATGGACCTTCTCAAGGTTAATGCAATGATTCAATTAGTACTTAAAATCGTATTCCTTTTTAATGTGTTCTTATGATGTTTACACTCGGGCTTTTAGAACTACACTGGTGACATGGACGCTCTTGGAAAATGTGAGCAGGTAACCCTCTATGCTAAGTTAAAATATAGACTGCATTATTACCGTATGATGATGTACTAGAGAAACAAACAGTAAATCAATTATCTGAAATATTTGAGGTTACTTACATAAATTCTTTTTCTGCATCCAGCTCTCATAATGACCTATTTTCTCTGTCAAAATAAAACCTTCTAACCAAAGAATGCAAAGCTTATAACTCATTAGTACTTCAGATTTTTGGCTTGTATTTGATTGAAAACTAAGATGATTGGTTTGGCTTTATTGACATCTGAACGTACTTCTCAGCAGTGTTTTTCTCAAAAGAAATATTTAAAAAGTTTGTAGTCATCTGGTGGATAGTCATAAAGGCCACAATTATAATCAATCATCTTTATGAAGCCATTGGAATACCTTACCTACCGGCATTATGTGACATACAAAGTTCTAACTTTTCTGAATACAAGTGCAATTCTGTCAACCCTTCCTATAACTTCGAAGATTTAGTCTAGTGGCATGGTATTTCACATTGTATAAGAGCAACCTAGGTTTGAATCCCACTAGGTGCATAGAACTAAAAAATATATATTGTTATACCGCTGCAGTCATCCGGGTCTAGGCCCAGAATTTGTTGGGCAGTATCTTTGTTTCTTTGGCCCATTTTAGATAGGCAATTCGACCTGCAGGGGCTTTAAGAATACATGTTTAATTCCCTCAACCCCTCCTACGTGTTTGGAGCTTTACTGTAGTGGCAAGGTGGTTCACATAACTAATCTATGGGTTAGGTTCTAAATAGTTGGCACCACAGCGTAGGACTAGATTTATTGATATTTCCTGATCCTAAGTGTAGCTGGGAACTCATTATATTTTGTGGTGCTCCAACTATTCTAGCGTCTAGCCTTTTAGTTTAGGATTTAAACTAGAACTCATCTCATTGTTGTTATTAATATTGTCTGCCTAATTCCAATGTTTTGGGCAATGTTATCATGCCTTTAGGATGTTTAGTTGATCAGGTAACTTCCAATCAAAGATCAGATGTAACTGATTATGTTGTGATTTCAGTCTACTTGATCCAGTCTCAAGACCTACGTATACGAGAATCTTAGGCCATGCACCTACATGTGTTATGTAATAACTGAATAATCAATCTTGTCTAATTCCAATGTTTTGGGCAATGTTATCATACCTTTAGGTTGTTTAGTTGATCAGGTAACATCCAGTCAAGATCAGATGAAACTGAATATGTTGTGATTTCAGTCATCTTGATCCAGTCTAAAAACTTACGTATACGAGAATCTTAAGCCATGCCCCTACATGTGTTATGTAATAACTGAATAAGTATTTTCTTTTAGTAGCTATTTCTTCTTCTTAAAAAAAAGACATTATTATTGAATTATGCATGCTTTGGACTTTGTGTTGCAGTTTTTTTTAGAATTGATGAAGGTTCCCAGGGTTGAATCCAAGTTAAGAGTATTTTCTTTCAAGATTCAATTTCTTGCACAGGTTACATATCTTGCACTTTTTTCTCGTAATCTGGGAAAGTGACGTGATACTTTGTAATGTCCCATCATTTCACCGCACTCTTTTTTCAGGTCACTGATGTTGGAAAGAGCTTGAGAATTGTTAATTCTGCCTGTGAAGAGGTATCTCTTTGTGCTACTATGTACTTTTTCCTTTTAACCTATATTTCTTGGATACGATTCATTCATATCTCGGCCTTCCAGATACGACACTCTGTTAAACTGAAGGATATCATGAAGAAAATTCTGTATCTTGGGAACACATTGAACCAAGGAACTCCAAGAGGTATTAAACATTCGTGCATTGTTTCTTATTATGACTCTAACTGGAGCAAACTCATACCATGTCATAGTTATGATGTTTTTATAGTCGTGCTTTATGGCGTTAGTTGGTTGTTTGTTTTTTTGTTGTTGTTGTAGCTGTAACCATCTGTTCCTAACTTAGACCGCAGATTTTATGTTATGGACTTTATTTACCAAATATTGCCTTTTAGTCTGTTATAGGTATGTGTGGATGCGCTCTAGCAAATCATATCATCTTACCTCCTTGGATTTATTCCATGGTCTCTGGCTAATTTGGAGGCTCGTTCCTTGGTTCTATGAGCATAAATTGCATTACAAAAATGGTTGGTCTGCTCTAAATGTGAACAAAGAGTTTCAACAGTGTGACCTTCTTTAGCTCTAATCATGTTTCAAAAGACTGCCTGTTATGCACTAGGCCAGGCTGATTCTTAATAGAATATGGCCATGCACTTTATCACAAATAATACTCCTTGGATTGAAGCCACAACGATGGAACGAAATATGGGTGTTCTTGTGCCTTTCTACATATTTCCTTTTTTTTTTTTTCCCGTTTGGTTTTGAAAATTTTGAATGAGCAATATTTGAGATCAGTAATACCTATGATCAGAGAATAAAGTTAAGTTAGGAAAGTTGATAGGATGGTAGTTTGGGGAGCAAAATGGACTAGGGGTGGACCTAAACTTGGCTTGAAGCTATTAACAGAGATTTGATAAGTATTAACTTGATGGAGATGGCCTCAATAGAGTTGAGTGGACGAGAAGGATTCATGTAGCTGACCCCGAAATTGTTGTTGGTGTTATAGTTGTATCTTTTCTCTAGAATAACCAGAAGGAAAATTGTGAATTGACATAATTTATATCATAGAACAAAATTTTCTGAAGGGGACGGATAATTGCTGCTACACTACTAGCCATTACTATGGGTACTAAGAGATACAATTTGCAAACAAAATGTTCCCGTTAGGGAAAGGAATAAAGCAAATACACAATAAACCTAGACATAGAAAATGGTGATCTATTTGTAGTATCTTCTACCTCCAACATAAGTTTTGAGATGCTTCAAATATATTTGAGGATTCTATAATATCTGTAGTGCTCCCCTTTGATTAGAGATCAAGATTCCCAACCTGAAAGAATGGTGAGGAATAGTGATGGTGGAAGAGCTTTGGTAAAGTTGTTAGTGAGCTCCTTTTAGGTTGGTGGTAGTAGTGACCTTTATCTTAGCATTACGGGAAAAACATAAGTTTGCTTAGAGAATGAATGTTAAAGAAAAAACCCACACTTAGATGCCAAGGCCGATCTCAACGAATGCTAAGAAGAAATGAGGCATTGCTTGGGTTGCATCTAGATAGCATCCTGCAAAATCTCAAAAGAAGATCAATACATCATTAATATTGGAAGCTATAGCAGAAAAGAAGAAACATTTCCGTAGCTCTTAATTTTTTAATATTCTATTATATTTATTTTACTTTGTTTTGTGAAATTACATGAAAGAAAAATATCTGTAAATAGGCCAAGGCCTTACTCAAAACTGATTGGACATTGGGACCATGTTTAGAGAGTTACTTACCCATTGGGATTGCGAGAGAATAGCCAGAGACAACCGTAAGGTTTGGAAGAGGTAAGATCAAGGTTGTGCTTGCTATAGAGGCCCTCGCTTCTTGTAGCAACTTCATTAAGATTACTTGGATGTTTCAAATTCATTAATTATCAGATTATAACATTATATTACTATTATAGCCAACTAAGTCACATGCACGTGCAATGGACGTGTGTACAAGAATATGCCATCATGTTGACCTTGATAAATGAAAGAAATCTTCTTGGGAATATGATAAGTCATTTTAATTAATTTTTTCGGAATCTTTGGAATAGGGTTGAACATTTCAGTTCAAAATAGAAGGTCATGGTTTGATATGACAAATAGATGGATGGTGTGATCTAGCTACATGTCCACACTACACCAATTCTTGTTATACTAGTAGAGATGAAGGTTGTGTAGAGGTAACCTTCTTTAGTTTGCGAATGTAACTAGCATGTGCAATAGACACGGTTCTTTCCTAAAACAGGGAAATAGTGAACTTTATTAATGCCCAATATATGATAGTAGTGAGCACTTTTCACTGTTTTACTTGAAAATGGTAAAAGCAGATATGTTCATAGCTCATGCAAATAAATACAGCAGCTTATGTTTTATAGTATAGTAATGAACATGAAATTAGATGTTGACCAGACAAATGAGTATTCTTACTTATATGCGTTCCTACAACTATGATGAATCCATACTCATGTCATTCATGTGCTAGACACTGTCCTTTATGGACAATCCTTAGACATATGTTGGATAGGTCTCAATTTCCTGAATATCGTAAAATATTATATCTTTCATTTTTGTCCTGTTCAGGTACTTGTCAACATTCTCTACAATGTTGATTTCTTTGTTTTCATTGCAGAATGAGATATGTAGTTACTTTTATTATAAATTTGCTGCTATTCTTTAGTGGAATGGGTATTGAACTAGTAAACTACAAATATTATAAAACTTATCAGCTTTAGATGATGTGTTAATAAACAAGCAACTAACTAAAAGAGGCAGGTCTTTTCCTTATAGAAAGATTGTAAGTATCGTAAGCATGGTTGTATGTGTAGTAAGCTATCAGGCTTAACTATTTAACTTTTATGTTCTTGTACTAAAGGAAACATAGTAATGCATCCTTGTGTATTCACACTATGTAATATTTGATCTCTCTGTGCTTGCCTGCGTGTGTTATATCCCATGTACACTTGTCATATAAGTATTGTGTTATTTTCATGTCCCTTTACTCGTTTCTTAGGTCTATTTAGTTTACTCGACTAAAGAATTTAGACTAAATAAGAGGGTTGACTACAAATCAACAACCAACTATAAACTTTTTCATCTCATGCGCCAAAGTCAGACCCCATTTTACCGAGAGGGATATAGACAATTGTAATTAGGCCTCTCAATATGAATGTGACTTATGTGGATATTCACTCCTTACATTTCCTCTCCTGGGCATGAAAATCTACTTTGGTCAATGAGGCCAGGCTTATTTTACTGAATTGTCTAGTCTTGTTAATTTCATACAGTATTAATAACTTATCAATTTTTGTAGGTGCTGCTGTTGGTTTCCGGTTGGACAGTCTTCTGAAACTTACAGATACCCGTGCTACTAATAACAAAATGACGCTTATGCATTACCTCTGTAAGGTACAACAATGTTTGTGCTGATTCTTACACAGTATTGATATTGATTATCTATTTTACAGTATTATTGAGACAATCAATTCACCTTTGTTAATCGACCAAATATTTACTCAGTTATAAGGTCTAAACTTTGATGATACTGGTTTTATTTGTATTTTCAGTAAATTTTTCTATAGAACAGGTGTTTTATTGTTAGCCACAATGCAGGATTTTTTTGTCACCGGGAGCATGATTGAAGAAGATGGATTGTTTTAGTTTCATGTATAAGATGATTAATTAAATTCTTATACTGACTTAAATTATGATATATAAAGGAACACAGTTAAAACTTACAAAAATGTACTACACATAGCATGAAGGTATTCGTTATTATAACAGTTTTTTAAGGAGTCGCCATCGCTGAGTATTAAAACCTTTAGAGATCAAAATGAGTCTATTTATGTTTTACAGAGCTACATTGTACTATTTTTATTGGGTGATTATATCCTTCAGTTTAACCTTGTTTGAAATTATGATTTTTAATTTATAATTTTCTCAGGCCAGTATGCTTTCAGTGTGTGCATGACAATTTTTTGTGACTTTTCATGTTTATGAAAGACTATTATTTAAATCTTCGGCTGTTATAAACATCAGGTCCTTGCTAAAAAGTCACCTGACCTCTTGGACTTTCATGAAGATCTTGTCAATTTGGAAGCGTCTTCAAAGGTTTCAAAATGTCTTGTTATTATTTAGGTTAGCACTGAAAATTGCAGTTATAGTTTGCCTGTTCTATTGTACAGGTACAATTGAAGAACTTGGCTGATGAGCAACAAGCTATTGTCAAAGGATTAGAAAAGGTTGAGGTGGAGCTGTCTGCATCCGAAAACGATGGCCCAGTATCCGAAGGTTTCTGCAAGGTAGGGTCTGACTCATTTTTAAATCTCTTTTATTGTTTATTACTAATGGCTTTCTCTTTACAAATATTTTGATGTTTTAATCCTGAGCTAGTAGTTCTGGTCGGTGTTTTGAACTTTTTGATGGTTAATGATTCTGCGTGTTAACGTGTGTAAATGTGATGTAACTTACAGGGATGGAACTAGCTTTGTTTTCTTGGGGTGGCCAAAGCAAAAAATAACAAGTATTAACTAAATTCTATATAACTCACTGGAAAAAAGCTTGTTAAAAAAGCAAACCTTCCATTGAAAAAAGAAAAAGAAAATAAACAATATAAATATTATGAAAGTAGTACAAAATAATGGAATGTCTCTTCTACTAAAAAAAAAATACTAACTGAAAAAGAATCTAGCTAAAATGAATTACATTATTTAACAGCAGCTCGACGCTCTTTTAAACTATCAAACTCATCAATGATCGAGTTGGTTGAGAAAGTTTGAGCAATCACTTTTTATTGTAAATAATTAATAAGTTTCATAAAAAACTCAGCTTCCATTTTCCCATGCTAGCCTAAATAAGTTTCAAATTTTTGTGTTAAAGAACAAGTTTTTAAAGAACATATCAGAAATAATTTAGGGTTTTTTCTTAAGAAAACTAAAGATTGACATTCTTTTAAGTAACATTTATTAAACATTTATAATTTAAGCCTATAAAATTAATGCAAGAATAGAAAATTAAGATCGAGATAATTACTATGTGAAAGGAAGAATTTGAAGTAGGTTGCTACAAATGCTACAAAAATTGAAAGTCACAAATTATCAATTTGTTTTGCTTTTTCTTTACTGCAAACATGAGGGAGGGGGAGAGAAATTAGCAGAGAAGGATAGAGAGATCATAGTAGTTTTAGAAATAAAAATCTTGCCAAAATATGGTTACAATATATTGTTTCCTCAAATTTTAGAGAAGATAAAAGGAAAATATATTTCTATTTATTCTTTCAGATTTTTTTTAGGGTTATAAAGTAGGGAGGTTTTGTAAATTGTTGGGGTGGCCCGGGCCCCCTTGGGATGGCTTTAGTTCCATCTTTGGTAACTTATGCTGATTCTGTTCCCACTGAGCTAAGTGGTTGACATGTACAACTCGAAGGACCAATCACGAAATGCTGTGAAATCAAACAGTAAGACGTCTGTTTAGATCTCTGAATCTTCCTGGAGAATTCATTTTCAATGACATGTCATACTTTACCAATCTATGACATGAGGGTATAGACACAAGTATTCTGCCACAACATGGGCACACCTGTTCTATGAAATGAAAACATGTCAACTTAGCTATACAGGTAGTCTGTTTGGGAGAGACTGCGTGTGTTGGACATGAAAACCAAATTATTGAAGAAAGCAATGAAATAAATCATTACTTGTCATAAATAAGAACAAGAATGATCAATATTCTTTAATCAAGCACAAACATGGATAAGTTGGACTAGAGTTGTACATGGTGTATATTGCATGAATGTGGAAAAAGACACACACAGATACTACATGGAATGCAATTCATTGTCATGCAAGCCTTCTACTGGTTATAACAGCCAAAAGGGGATTACCACCTTCGTATAACTACATCCCTTTATCAGTCATTTTATTTTTGAAGTACAAATTTACAATTAATTCTAAAACTAGATTTAGCATTATTGAACCAATCCATTGGGTAAAGAAGTGATAAAACTACATTTGCTGATTTATAGGAAGGTGTAGTCTAGCTCATACTCAGACACATGTCTATAATATTTAATAATACGTGATATAAAAATATACAACTAAATCAAAGTCCAACATATGTTCAACAAGAACTCCTTCAAAATTTAAACTTTGCTATTTTTCAGTTAGCATACTTCTGGATCTACGGCACACATTGATAATCACCTTAAATTAACTTCACAGATCTGTTACCAATAAATCATCTTGATTGCAAAAACTGAGAGCTTGGCTTTCATAATGCAGTTTTACTGAAGCTTATTTGAAGGAGCCAGATATCTGCTGAAATTCATAAAGTTGGGAAACCATAAGACGTATTCACATCACTTCCCAGCTTAAGATCGACCATCCCCTCCCCTCCACTACACACACACCTAAAAAAGGGGAAAAAGAAAAGGGAGCCAATTGCAATCCATTCACATATCTTTGGCTTTTGCATGGTATTTTTCTAAACAGAAAGTGGTTAAATGAGAAGTCTCATGAGCAGAAGTGTCATGAAGGAAAAGTGTTTTGTCTTAAACTTTTATACCTTTTTGATGTAAAACCAACCCTAAAATAGAGAATTTCCAAGAATTTTAATGGGTTAATTTTACCAACATGAAAGTGCGGATCTAAGTTGGAAATTTGTAACAGTTAACAGGTTCGATGGGTTTTCAAGAATTGAATAAGTGTAACAGTCCCAATTAATAAATCAACCTTACAATCAATTAAATCCCTACGTGTTTTAGCAAGTAAGAAATTCAATACTGATTCGTACTCTATTCAAGCATTTGGAACACTCAATCTCATTTATTTTTGTGGACGACAGACAAATCAGATAATAGACTAGATGATAAGGCAGTAGAACACAAATATCTAATAGTGGAAAGAGTATACCGAATGCGAAGAAACCATCGTAGATCTCTGAGTTGGTCAACCACTAAGAACTCAGCAATCACTAGCAATCAGTGAACAAGAACAGCACCAAGGCCAAGGTCGGGCAGCTCCAGTGGCGAGGCTGCGTCGACGTTGCAGGCGGTCGTCGTGCAGCAATGGCGGGGTATCGCTCGGGACTGAGGTGCAGAGGAGGAGACGGCGGAGGTTCGAGTCGGTGGTGGTGCTCGGTGGTGTTGTCGGGGCGTTCGTAGTTGAGGGAGTAGAAGGTGAGGGTCGGCGCTTGAGGGTTGTTCGCCGGAGGGTGAAGTCGATGAGGGGAAGGGTCGGAGACGATGGGGAGGTGGCGGTAGTGTTAGGGTTTGGATTCGACAGACGAGGAAGAAGGGAGGTGGATTTGAGGGGAACGATGGGTTTTTTTCTTTGTGGTCGGGTGTGTTGGGATGGATTTGAGCGGTGAGGAGGGGGGGTTTGCTGGGCGATGGCGGGAAGGGAGATGAGTTTGGGAAGGAGGACGATGGGTGGACTGTCTTTGTGGGGATCGGGATAGGGAAGAAGAAGGTGGAGAAGGAGAAGAGGTGGCGGCTGTTGTAGGAGGGAAATATTGGATTAGGAATTTGGGAAATTAGGGTTTTGGGAATTGGTGTTATTTGGGGATGTTAATTTGGGGTAGATTTTAGAGTTAATCACTAATCCTAAAACTGTATTAGGATTTATCACAAACCCTAATAATGGGGATCTCAGTTGTATCACACAAAAGAGAAGGAGGAAGAGCAAAAACCCAACATAGATTTTTTTAATCAATAATGGCATACTTTCTCATTAATCTCAAGGCCTTTAAATAGGCTCAAATACATCTTGAAACACATCTCCAAAATATTCTC
Source organism: Hemerocallis citrina (assembly GCA_017893485.1). NCBI lineage: Eukaryota > Viridiplantae > Streptophyta > Magnoliopsida > Asparagales > Asphodelaceae > Hemerocallis > Hemerocallis citrina. Next base: position 66,982 of record JACEHZ010000609.1, on the reverse strand, counting down.
AAAATCTAAAAAAATACAAAAAGATTACATATGGCTATAATTGCCAGAAACAAAAATGGCAATGAAATAAAAATTCTAAACAAAATAAAACAGCTGATGAAGACGACGCCTGCGCTGATAGATATGCCCAAATCGTCTGGAACCGATGTCCTCATCATTCTCCCCAGGTGGGAGAGGGCTCGACCCAGTCGAGTCAAAACCAGTCCTCCTGTCATAGTGCTCCAAGAGGCCTGGATCCATGCGCTGGAGCTCTCCACGATCTATCCAAGTGTTCTCCGACTCCGACTTGTTTTTCCAACTTACCAAATATCTATGAATACCACCATCTCTAGTAGAGATTATCTGATCATCTAAAATATTATCCAACTCTTCTGTCGATGGGTAAGTAGTATCTGGTAGTGGGGGTAATGGGGGAATCTCACCATTAGGCTGCAGGGTAGGCTCATCTATAAGAGGATTTCTAGGGTTAAATTCTGGGCCTTCATAGGGTACTAAATCCTCAATATTGAAAGTTTTACTGATACCAAAGCCTTCGGGGAGGTCAACAACATAGGCATTATCATTGATTTTATGAAGAATTTTAAATGGACCTGCAGCACGTGCGTTCAATTTATTAACGGATCCCGCTGGGAACCTTTCCGGACGAATCCGAACCATCACTTCGTCACCCACATTAAAAATTTTAAATTTCTTTCTAATATCAGCTCTTAACTTGCAGTTAAAATTATTTTTATTAATTTTCTTGGAAATTTCTCTATGTAAGTCATGAATGCGGGATGCAAATGCAGATGCAGACTCGGAGACTCGGTGATGTTCTAACATGGGGGCAAGATCTATAGGCTGCTTAGGACGATAACCGTGTACAACTTCGTGTGGACTCATGCCAGTGGTTCTATTCCTAGATGTGTTATAAGCAAATTCAACAACTGTTAATTTTAAATCCCATGTTCCCAAGTTCTTTCCCACAAGAGTACGTAAGAGATTGCCAAGACTCCGATTGACAACCTTAGTCTGTCCATCTGTCTGTGGGTGGAACGCTGACGAAAACTTCAATTTTGTACCCAACTTGTGTCATAGGGTCTTCCAAAAATAACTCGTGAATTTCACATCCCTATCAGACACAATGGTTTTTGATAACCCATGTAGCTTCACAATATTATCAAAGAAGATTTGAGCCACGCGGGATGCATCCAAAGTTTTCGAGCACGGGAGGAAGTGGGCCATTTTAGAAAAATGGTCCACGACGACAAGAATGGAGTCGTGTTTCTTTTGTGTTTTCGGTAAGCCTAACACGAAATCCATACTCATGTCTTCCCAAGGGCGGCTGGGAACAGGTAATGGAGTATACAGGCCTGTGTTCTGTTTTTGTTGCTTGGCAGTTGACAGGTGTGACATCTGTTAACAAGTCTCACAACGTCTCTCTTTAGCTTCGGCCAGTAAAACCTATGTTCCACAGCATCAATGGTCTTGCTATGCCCAAAATGTCCAGCAAGGCCACCAACGTGCAATTCCCAAACAAGATACTCTCGTAAAGATGTACTAGGAATGCACAGTTTGGAGCGATAGAATAGATAACCATCTTTCAAGAAATAATCATCTATCACTCGAGTTATGCCCTCCTTCAAAGAAGTGTAGATCTCGTGAAAATCTGGGCAGGAGGCATACTCATCTCTCAATCTCTCAAAACCAATAATTTCGGTGCGCAGTGCAGATAAGATCATGTGACAACGACTTAGCGCATCCGCGGCCTTATTATCAATCCCTTTTGTGTGCCTAATGGTATATGAATATTCCTGTAAGAACTCTGCCCATCTAGCATGTCTCGGATTTAACTTTTGTTGAGAATTAAGGAATCTTAAGGCCTCATGGTCTGAGAAGATAACGAATTCTTGCGGCAGGAGATAATGTCGCCAATAGCGAAGTGACTGAATGACCGCATAGAACTCCTTGTCATAGGTAGAGTATTTTTGTCTTGCTTCGTTCAGCTTTTCACTGAAATAAGCAACAGGATGACTCTCTTAACTGAGGACTCCACCTATACCAATACTAGAAGCATCACACGTTACTTCGAAGACTTTAGTAAAATCAGGCAACCTCATGACAGGTGTCTGAGTCATTCTCTTCTTGATCTCTTCGAAGGCTTTCGTGGCTTCCTTCGACCAGACAAACTCACCTTTCTTCAAACAGTCGGTTATCGGAGCCATGATCGTGCTAAATCCTTGTACAAACCAACGATAAAAGGTGGCAAGGCCATGAAAACTCCGCACATCACGAATATTGCGGGGCTCATGCCACTCTGTAATAGCTCGTATCTTTTCTGGGTCAGCAGATACTCCTCTGGCAGACACAATAAATTCCAGAAAGATAGTCTGATCGGAGAGGAAGGTACATTTGGTAGGATTAGCATAAAGCTGTTCCTTCCTCAAAACACCGCAGACCTGTCTCAAATGGTCAAGATGTTGCCCAACGGATCGGCTGTAAATGAGAATATCATCAAAGTACACCACAAGGAACTTGCCCATAAAGGGACGGAGTACTTGCGTCATGATTCTCATAAACGTGCTCGGGGCATTTGTCATTCCAAATGGCATGACCATCCATTCGTACAGGCCATCTTTCGTCTTGAAGGCGGTCTTCCACTCATCACCAGGACGAACACGTATTTGGTGGTAACCACTTTTAAGATCAATCTTGGAGAAGATTGTGGCACCAGACATCATGTCCAACATGTCATCCAAACGAGTATTGGAAAAACGGTATTTCATCGTGATCTTGTTTATGGCACGGCTGTCCACACACATACGTCAGGTTCCATTTTTTTTTTGCGTCAATAGAGCAGGAACAATGCAAGGGCTTAAGCTTTCTCTGATGAAGCCCTTTGCCAATAACTCATCAACTTGCCTTTTCAGCTCAGCATGCTCTGTCGGATTCATCCGATAATGTAGCAAGTTAGGAAGACTCGCTCCCGGGACAAGATCAATAGCGTGTTGGATGTCACGCAATGGGGCAACTGGTTGGGGAGGTCAGCAGGAAACATATCTGCAAATTCCTGTAGGACAGGAGTAACTTGGGGCGAGATGAGTGACTTAGGATCTTTAGGGACTTTTCTCGCTATGAGTAAAAATATGGTAGCCCCTTTGTCAATTTCTTTTGTAAGTTCCTTTTCACCCATATAAGTTACTTCCTTGCCCTTTCTCGAGGGAGGCGGTGTTGTTTCAGCCGGACTAGTTCTTGGTCTCACGGGTATGAGCTTTATTTTTAGTCCATCATGTTGGAACACACATTGATTGGATCGACCATATATGGTCACATCGTGATCGTATAACCAAGGTCTCCCCAAAATGACTTGACCCACATCCATTTTGAGCACATCACACCAAATTTCCTCTTTGTAAGCTTTGAAGTCCACAGGGACTAAGCATCGATGTGTTACTTGGAGTGCTGTTGCATCAATCCAAGATACTTTGTATTGGCGTGGATGGGGTTCAGCCTTAAGTCCGGTCTTTGCTAAGACCGCAGAAGAGACAACATTGACGCAGCTCCCACTGTCAACAATCACCTTGCAGTTTTTGCCACCTATAGTCGTAAAGGTGTGGAATATAGCAGTGCGCTTCCAATCATCTTCTTCTTTTGGTTGGGACAAAGCACATCTAACTACATTCAAGTGAGGTGATTGGATAGACCGAATACAGTGGAGATACTGGTCATCCTCTTCTTCACCGAAGTCATCGCCTTCAATAGGCTCATAAGAAAACTCATTGTCTGAGTCGTCAGCAATGACAGCTGTACCCTCTACTATATTGATCCTACTGGGACTGGGACAGTTGCTAGCAACATGACCATATCCCTTACATTTATAGCATTTAGTGAGAGGGTCAATCTTACTGTAATCTCTTTCGGTGTTCTTACCCTTATGTTCATCTCTATGTGAATTGAAATTTGAATTAGGTTTGCTGGGGTAAGATTTGCTGGGGTGCTGAGAGGGAGGCTTAGGTCTAGGTAGGTCAGTAGAGGTCATTCTAGAGGAATGATCTCTCGAGTCGCTGGACCTAGAATGAAAACTAGCTTTAAGGGAATCCATGTCGAGGACTAGGGCGTAGGCTGCCGCTATTGAGTCCACGTTTCTATAGATTAGCTCGTTCCTAAGGTCAGCTCGTAGTCCAGCTCTGAATCTAGAGAGAGTTTGTTCTTCACTCTCTTTACCTAACGCATTGCACCGAATAAGGAAGTCATCGAATTTATCAACATATTCTTGTGTGGATTTACTTCTTTGATACAGTAGGTTCCACGAATCTAGCAATCGGGTGTGAAACGATAACGGTACATATCTCTCAGTGAGCTTCTCTTTCATGGCCTCCCAAGTGGCTATGGGTGCCAGGCCTCGGCCTCTGCGGGCATGTTCAAGATTGGTCCGATGTTGTTGAGCTTTACCCGTTAATTTCATAGTGGCAAATTTAACTTTAAGGGCTTCGCTCATGTCGAACCACACAAAGTAGTGGTCCATGGCACGGATCCAATCGAGGTAAGCTTGGGGTTCCATGTGGCCTTCAAACTGGGGAACGTCAGCCTTAACGTTCTTTTTATATTGTTCGTCAGGGTCACGTTCTTGACGTTGATCGTCATGAATATTCCCTTGAGGGATCTGACGATGGGCATGAAGCTCAGGGACAATACTTTGATTTAGCTCCACTTTCTCAAGCCTCTGATTGATATTGGCAAGAGTTGCTTGGATGACAGCTAGGGTAGCGGAGATATCAGGGTTGTCCATCTCAGGTCTGGGAAGTCTAGGGTTCCTAATTGGGTGATTGGGAAGGGATAAGAAAGGCTCTTCAGGGTCTGTGATGATGCTGCGAAGACGCATTCACCAAGAGTGGAAACTATGGGGGGTGTGTCCTAATTTTTTTTTTTTAAAAATGAATCTGAAATAAACTAAAATAAAAGAATGAAAAATAAAATAAAAGACTACACAATCCTAAATGAATGCAAAAATGATGCCTACAATGCAAGAACTAGGGTTTTAAGAAACCTTTGCTTTGATACCAAAATGATGTAAAACCAACCCTAAAATAGAGAATTTCCAAGAATTTTAATGGGTTAATTTTACCAACATGAAAGTGCGGATCTAAGTTGGAAATTTGTAACAGTAAACAGGTTCGATAGCTTTCAAGAATTGAATAAGTGTAACAGTCCCAATTAATAAATCAACCTTACAATCAATTAAATCCCTACGTGTTTTAGCAAGTAAGAAATTCAATACTGATTCGTACTCTATTCAAGCATGTGGAACACTCAATCTCATTTATTTTTGTGGACGACAGACAAATCAGATAATAGACTAGATGATAAGACAGTAGAACACAAATATCTAATAGTGGAAAGAGTATACCGAATGCGAAGAAACCATCGTAGATCTCTGAGTTGGTCAACCACTAAGAACTCAGCAATCACTAGCAATCAGTGAACAAGAACAGCACCAAGGCCAAGGTCGGGCAGCTCCAGTGGCGAGGCTGCGTCGACGTTGCAGGCGGTCGTCGTGCAGCAATGGCGGGGTATCGCTCGGGACTGAGGTGCAGAGGAGGAGACGGCGGAGGTTCGAGTCGGTGGTGGTGCTCGGTGGTGTTGTCGGGGCGTTCGTAGTTGAGGGAGTAGAAGGTGAGGGTCGGCGCTTGAGGGTTGTTCGCCGGAGGGTGAAGTCGATGAGGGGAAGGGTCGGAGACGATGGGGAGGTGGCGGTAGTGTTAGGGTTTGGATTCGACAGACGAGGAAGAAGGGAGGTGGATTTGAGGGGAACGATGGGTTTTTTTCTTTGTGGTCGGGTGTGTTGGGATGGATTTGAGCGGTGAGGAGGGGGGGTTTGCTTGGCGATGGCGGGAAGGGATGAGTTTGGGAAGGAGGACGATGGGTGGACTGTCTTTGTGGGGATCGGGATAGGGAAGAAGAAGGTGGAGAAGGAGAAGAGGTGGCGGCTGTTGTAGGAGGGAAATATTGGATTAGGAATTTGGGAAATTAGGGTTTTGGGAATTGGTGTTATTTGGGGATGTTAATTTGGGGTAGATTTTAGAGTTAATCACTAACCCTAAAACTGTATTAGGATTTATCACAAACCCTAATAATGGGGATCTCAGTTGTATCACACAAAAGAGAAGGAGGAAGAGCAAAAACCCAACATAGATTTTTTTAATCAATAATGGCATACTTTCTCATTAATCTCAAGGCCTTTAAATAGGCTCAAATACATCTTGAAACACATCTCCAAAATATTCTCAAAATCTAAAAAAATACAAAAAGATTACATATGGCTATAATTGCCAGAAACAAAAATGGTAATGAAATAAAAATCCTAAACAAAATAAAACAGCTGATGAAGACGACGCCTGCGCAGATAGAAACGCCCAAATCGTCTGGAACCGATGTCCTCATCACTTTTAGGTATGGGTAGAGAAGTAAGATTCGTCTAGGGAAGATTTTAGAGTAGATTAAAGAGAACAGTAAATTTAGTTTAAGTTACAATCTGGGTTTGAGGTTAGGTATTCATAGTGTCAACTAGAAAGTGTTTACTATACACCGATTATATAGGATTGGGTTTTAATTATATGGATTTAGGTCCGGTTTCTTTATTTCATGCGCCTAACTGAAGCACTTACATGACTGAAATTATCTACTGTTTCCATTTCTAACCCACTCATCATCTTTTGTATCCTCTAAATAACCCTAACATTGATCCTGGCATTGATAATTGTTTTAAAGGAACCATCTACTTGAACAAGACGACATAATGTGATCCTTCAACTATGGGTGGTTGCAGGAATTTTACATGTGGGCATCATAGAATTATATATTTTTGGATTTACATACCAAATAAAATTAGTAAGCTCAATTAAAATGCAATACCCATTGGGATATTTAATGATGTTCCCTAGTTCCCATTATATAGTAGAGAATAACAGACTAACATGTATTTGACGTGCAAGTAGACCTGACACACCTTATAAGGAGACATGTGCAATGCATGCAATATTTAAAAGAAAATGTATTTATGAAATTTAGTCTTAATTTACTTTTCAACAATAAATAAAAAAGTTTGTTGAAAACATAAAAATAATATGAAATTCATTTTTATTTTTAAATGTGAAAAATAACATTTTTAAAAGGCACTAAGTTTGGTTGGTGCAAAAAGAACTTTTATTACGACAGAATAGGAAATTGTTCACTATTCTCTTAAGTATTAGACTACTAGGTTTGCCCGTAGGCACGTGCCTACGGCACGTCTTCAGAATGATAACTCTGTAAACAGTAAAATATATGTAATTATGTTTGACTAACAAATCACATATGTATCAATATTTATATGCAGTACCACCGAGCTAGAAACTCCATGATAATTTATAAAAAACAATTATAATGTCATAAAACAATCACATAGGTATCTCTAAATTCTTTTTTTATATCATATGGATAGAGCTATCAAAGCTCCAGCCAACACATCTATTGAACGAATAACAGATATAATTAAAACAAAGAATATAGTAATAGATACAAAAAAGGCCACAACAGAAACGACATCATTAGCTCAAACTCCCCAAAAAAAGTACATAGAGTGATTCATACAAAACACATAAGCCCAACTATCAGGCAATCCACCAATAAAGTATTGTCCAACACATCAAGGAGGTAAAAATATCTGACGATTAACTTTGGTGTTCCCAGTGTATTTGATGTAAAATGTAATCCTAAAAATAGAATTTCCAAGAATCTTAAAGGATTAATTTTACCAACATGTTGTGCGGATCAAAGTTAGAATTTTAAACAATTAATCGGTTTGATGGATTTTCAAGAATTGAACTAAGTTTAACAAGCCCAATTAATAATTCAGTTCTAACAATCAATAATTAAATCTCTAAGCGTGTCACGCCCTGCTTCCCAAAATACGGAATACGAGCGCGTGATGAAGACCAGCGAATGATTTTAACATCATCCATAAGCTGTAGGATCGACTCAGCATCACAACAAGAATATAACAATTATCCACAACCACGCATGCATGAATAAGTTATTAAGCAACGGAAAATAATTGAAACATAATAATAATATTCAAATAGTTTTCAAGTCTGGATCAAAGATAAAACTCGGGAACATAAGCTCGTTACAAGTTTTAAGTAGTAAAAAAATAAAAAACACAAGGAAAACAAATAATTTAAGCATCTCCTTTCTCCAATTGAAGCCTAAAATCTCTGCTCACCAATTCCAGCAGGCAACACGTCTCCAAAGTCTGTTTATAAAAATAAAAGGAGAAAATAGAGAAAACAAGAGAAATGCTCTTAGTGCAAGTTAGGGCCACAAATAGTAAAATAAGTACAAGCAACATGGAATAAGATTTGGAATCAAGAATGAAATAGGGATGCAACAAGTAGTGGGGATTCAAGAAACTAGCTAGCAAGAAGTACAACTTAAGTGACCAGGTTGGGTAACAAATACTAATAGTGGAGTAAGTGGTAAGTAAACATGTAAGGGTATCCAACATCAAGTGACAAGTATCAAGTACAAGTGTCAAGTAACAAGTCTCAAGTCTAGTGTCAAGTTGTCAAGTACAAGTATCAAGTTTCATGTATCATGTAGTCAAGTATTAAGAAAGCATATGTCAAGTTCAAGTTTCATGTATCAAGTCTTGTGGTTATTACTATCTAGGTAGCATTTCATGCATCCATACTTTTACTACATGGTTGCTACAGTCAATCAGTTACATTTAGGCCTAGTGGTGGAGTTTATAGGGCGGTGTATTCAGGTATCAAGTATCAAGCAAGTCATGTTCATGAATCGGGTAATCATATAACTAGTTCATGTGTCAAGTCATAACAAGACAAGTCATGAATTATATATATACTAGTTCATGGATCAATAATATACTAGTCCATGAATCGATTTATAATATACTAGTTCATGAATCAAATAATATACTAGTTCATGAATCGAATAATAATATACTAGTTCATGAGATATGTATCAAGTGAAAAACACGGACCTCCTTCCGAGTATACTTACTTATATTGTCCACTACTTTGGTCTTTCCCTTAACCCCGACTTATTATTTATTATTCATTATTATCATCAAGCAAGCATGAAAGTGCGCGAAACAAGTCAGGTAAACATAATCATGAACATGGAACAAGTCTAGGCTAGGTAGGGTACATGTTCGAGGGTCAAAATAAATCGATGTATCAAGAACAACGAAAATCTCAAATCTGGACTGCATGAGGTTGCTGCACCAAAACTGCGATTCCCATTACTACAAGATAGCAAATATGGATCCGTCAGAAGGTCTAGAAACTAGACTTCTGCCCGGTTCTAATGCATATAATTAAGGTACATGAAAGTTGTGGTAACATGTGTCAAAACAGCAAACTATACAGTTTTTGTGTTCAGACAAAATTTGTAAAACTGAGTTTGTACATATGAAACAGACTTGAAACATTATTAATTAATTCTGAGAAAATTAGAGAATGTTCTCTAGGATGTCCAGCAACAGCATGCAAAATTTCAAGTCAATTACTTACTGGTAGCATAGTTAAAATAATTGCAAACTAAAGAAGTGCAGCAGTTTTTGTGAATCTGCGACTACCGACATAGCAGCAGTAAAACTGCGATATCTCCTAGACCGTAACTCGGAATTCAAAAATTCTGGATGCTATCGACAACTTGACATTTAGAGCTACATTTCATATTCATGGCTCAAGTTCAGATTTTGATTTTATAGGGGTCGAAACAGAAAGTAAAGTCAAGAACAACAATAAGTGTGAATGTCTTTCATATACAAGTTGTATGATAATTGGTTATTATGAGTCTAAATTAATGTGTGATACAAATACGGATGTAGTGGTTATCAAATTAGCAAACAACATCTATTTCTCAACTCAAAGGAATGCAAGATCATCACATACATGATACAACTCACATCTACAAGTCTAGGGTTTCTTAGTTTCATGTGTTCAAGTGACTAGGAGATAAAATGAGTCCAAGTAGTTTGTATAATATATGAACGAAGAGTTGTGACTCTTGAGATCATGGGATCGATGATGAATAATTCAAGAACAACAAATGATGAGACAAGGAGTCACAACTACAACCTATTTGCAGTATTTTTTTCAATTAAACACTTGTACTAGAACAAAAAATAGTACAAGAAGAATACTTGCCTTAGGAGAGTAGTTGACAAATCCGACAGAGATCACGATCAGCACGGATCTTGACGGAAAGATCAAGATCAAGGCGATCAACGGCTGCGATCAGATCTGATGGTGAAGATCAGATCAGATCAAGATCGGATCTTGATGAAATCCAACGGTCCAGATCAAATCCAAACCTTCCTTCTTCCCTCCTTCACCGTAACAGAGAGTGAGAAAGAGGGCTGCGCCGGTGGTTGGCTGACGGTGCAGACGGCAGCGACGTCGAGAGGGACGACGGCGCAGGGAGGCGACGGCGGTGACGGGGCGGTGCGGTGGAGCTTGGTGGCGGCGAGGTGCTCTGTTTGGGTTCGAAACAAGGGAGCAAAGGAGAATGGGGGAAAGCTACGGGGGTTTCGGTTTGGACGAGGCAACGGAGGGGATGAGGGCGATTGCGATGATGATGGTGATCGGAGCGGAGGTTGAGGGTGATGAGGAGATGGGTTCCGTTGGCAATGGGTTTCGGGAGTTGGGTTGATAAAAGAGACGGCTGCGAGCTGAGGGAGGCGATGGGGTTGTGACTAAGGTGGGGGCGATGGTGAGAGGACAATGGGGACGACGACGGTGACTGGAGAATTTGGTTGCGATCGAGTGTGGAGGGAGACGGGGGAAGGAGATAGGCGGCTACAGGAGGCTTAGGGTTTAAACAGTAATTGGGGGGGTTAGGGTTAAGTGTGTTTAAGGTTATATAGGAGGGTTTTGGGTTAATGGTTATTTGGGTAGCAGGTTTAAGTGGAATACAACAAGAGATTTAGTCAAAATTCATTAAAAATGGGGAAAAAGAGATAGATGAGATGAAACGGTCCATTTCTTCATGAAGAACGACAGAAAAGAGCAGAAACGAACAATACAATTGAAATAAATATTGGTACCAAAATTGAGTTGAAACAAATTAAATGATTTATTTCGAACTGGAACAAAATACAGATCCCAAATTGAGTACAAGAATACCAGGAATGAAAATACATTAGAAAAATACAGATACGGAAAATAGGAGTTACAAAGCGTTCTTAGCAAGTAAAACATGCAATATTGATTTGTACTCTAATTAGGCAAGTGGAACACTCAATCTCAATATTTGTGGACGACAGATAAATCAGATAATATAGTAGAGATGATAAAGCAGTATAACACAAATATTTGAAAAGTGGAAAGAGTATACCGAGGTTCGAAGTACGTGTTGCTATTTGTTCTGATTTCCACACAAAGATCCAATATCTCGTCCAAAACACCAAACACAAAATCCAATCAACAAGAGTCAGATCCGACTTGACCCGCTCGTGCTGTGCTCTGGAGGAGGAGGTCGACGAGGTGGCGGCCGGTTCGAGCGGCGGTAGGGTTGGATGGGGCATCGAGGAGGGGTGGAGTGATCTTACGGTGTGGCGCTGGAGGGGGACTGTCGAGGTGGTTGCGGGGCTTCAGGAAGTAGAGGCGACGGGAAGTAGCAGGGGTTTCGGGGGTGGTTCATTGGAGACGAGGAAGGGAGAGGATGGGTTTCGGAGTTGGGGCGACGACAGGGTGGCGGTGGATCGACGGGAGATGGGGGGATGTAGGGGACGATGATGGTGGTGGGAGGATGACGACGGGGTGTTGGGTTTCGGGCTTCGACGAGAAATTTGGGGGCTTCGGTCGGGACTTGGAGGAAGAAGAAGAGGAGAAGAAGATAAGGGGTTTGGGTTTAATTTGATTTGGGGATTAGGGTTTAGGAATTTAAGTTGGGGATTATGGTTTGGGAATTGAAGTGAATTTGGGGATTTGGGGTAGTTTTAGAGTTTATCACAAACCCTAAAATTTTATTAGGATTTATTACTAACCCTAATAATTGGATCTCAATTGTATTACACAAAAAGAGAGAGGAAGAGCAAAACTCAACACAATAATTTTTTTTAATCAAGAATGACATTACTTCTCATTAATCTCAAGGCCTATAAATAGGCTCAAAACAAATCTTGATACAAATCTCAAAATATTCTAAAAATCTCAAAAATATTCTAATGCATAAAAAAAGATTACATATGGCTATAATTGCCAAAAACAAATATGGTACTGATATAAAATACTAAACTAAATAGAATAGATGTCCTAATCAGTATTCTACTATCTGATATATTAATATACTTTTTGAGATGTACATTATAATAATGTTCATGCATAATACTGGACACATTTACTTTCCAGCCTTTCAGATACATTAATCTAAAACTTCCATCATGGAGTTTATGTAGCTCAAGTTTGAATAGTAAGACAACATTTAGTTGTAGATAAAAGTCTATGTTTCCATCAGCATATGTTGAAAATTAATTATAAATGGCAGTGTAAAACCCCACTTCTTAGAAATTTAAGGGTGCAAAATGATGATATTTAACTTTTGAGGAGATATTTGCTATTTTTATTGTAACTTTAGATGATGAAATTTAACAAAGTGAATATCTATATGAGCAATCAAAAGAAGCATAAAAAATTTCTATTTAAATATTCCATTGCATTTAAAATCAATCAGGGAACTCGGTGAAATTTTCTACACGAGCACTTAAAAGAAACAAAAAAATGAAAAATTCGGAAATTTACAAACTTGAAATTTAAATTTCTGCGCAGAGAGAGAGAGAGAGATCTGAAAAGTAAAGAAAGGAAAGAAAGATAGTAATAAAGTGAGGAGGATTTTTGTTTTGGGGGGAAATTTTTTAGTTTTTGGGCGGGAACCTTTTTTTTTGTTTGGGGGGGGGGGATGTCTTTTGGGAGGGTGAATGTGAACTACTGATTTTTTTCAATTGAATGAGAGCCACTTGATAGATTTTTTTCAAATTGCCTTGTGAATTATTATATAGATTAATGACTATTATCTTTACTCTTTAGACGGAGAAAATGTGTATTGCACGTGCAGGATTAAAGAGGATGGCTTAGCAAAACTTTTATTTAGTTACAATAGTAAGGACATTTTTTTTCCACAACCAACTGAGGAACAATGGAGAAAGTATCATTTTCCTTTCTTCTTTTTTTTTTTGCTCTTCATGATTTTTGTTTTTTTCCAAAACACAACTCAATCTGCTTGAGGCCTTGTGTGGGACACTCATGATCCTGAGAGCATCTGTAGTCATTTGCTAAATGTCGATAATATGCATATTTGGCTCAAAAACGAGCTGCACTTGTTTGCCAAATATCTATATTATCCATATTTCGCTACAGTCGTTTGCTATAAATGAGAATGGATTTGAGATTTATCCATATATGAGAGACGGCACTCGAAGTGCCGTCCCACAAAAAAAACTAATATTATTTTAGTCGGACGGCACTTTTCTTGATTTTTTTTTAAAAAAAAAATTAAAAAACCCCCCAAATCCCTCGGACGACACTTCATGTGCCGTCCCTTGATTTTTTTTTTTCAATTAAAAAACCCCAAATTGCCTTCCCAAATTCCTCGGACGGCACTTCATGTGCCGTCCAGAGTTTTTTGTAATTTTCTATTTTTTTTTGCAATTTTTGAAATGTTTTTGTAATTTTGTATTTGTTTTTGCAATTTCTGAAATGTTTTTGTAATTTTTTTCTAATTTTTTCGTACTTTGTAAAATGTTTTTGTAATTTTTTATAATTTTTTTGCAATTTTTTATTTGCACTCCGAGGACGAATTTTTATGGTTGAATGACGTTAATCCCTCGGACGGCACTTCATGTGCCGTCCCTTGGATTTATTCATAAAAATAGCTTTTAGACGACTGCAGCAAAACTTCTTTTGCTATTTCTATATATGCATATATGCATATTTTTTTCCCCAACGACTACAGATGCTCTGTTGGCCTACTTATTATAATTTATCTCCTTCCTTCCTTTTTTACTAACCATTCAAGATTTACAATATGCACCTGATTCAAATTTTAGACTGTAGTTTGCTTATCTTTTATTTTACATTTACAATATGCACTTGATTTTAGACTTTGAAAGAGTTTCCTGCTGTTGAACGTGATTCAGATTTTAGAATGTAGTTTACTTATCTTTTATTTTACATTTTACAATATGTACTTGTTTTTTAGATGGTGAAAGAGTTTACTGCTGTTGCTGGCTCTGAAGTGCGAGAAATAACAACAGTTTATACAGCAGCGGTGAGTGATGAATCATCTTTTACTTATGAATCTCACCATTTGTGTTGATTTTGAAATATTTTTCGTTCAGTTAAAACAAAAACAATCTTCTAATGTTTTTCAAAATTTGACAGTGTAAAAACTCAGATGCTCTTGCCCTGTATTTTGGAGAAGATCCCACGAAGTGCCCCTTTGAACAAGGTAACTTTATCAATTTATCTTCTTGACTTTGTAATCTATGTTATTTTGAAAAAGGAAAGTCTATATATCTCAGACATTGTTGATTCACTGTGACTGTGAATTGACAAATACTATCATACACCTGTTATTACTACCTTTATTTATCTCTTTCAAGTTTCATGCTTGGTATATAACACTTGCTATTTGTAGAGATTCTCATGAAGAGAGCTTGAACATCATCAATTTTCTTAATATTTGTCTTTAAATGCATCGTGGTTCGTGTTCAACACGTGTGTGTGTGTGTGTGTGTGTGTGTGTGTGTGTGTGTGTATACATATATATATATATATATATATATATGGAGATGATCTCCTAAGAGCATCCACAGTGGTTTGCTATAATTCTCAGTTTGCCATTTTTTGAGAAAGCAAGCGCTGCAATGGTTTCTCAAATTGCCATTTTTTAGCAAACGATCTATATTCGTTTCTCATATTTGAGAAACAGAATAGCGATTCTCAAATTATAGAGGATGGGATATCATATCCCGTCTGATCTATTTTTATTAAATTTTTATTAAAAAAACACCTCTCAAACGGGAGATCATATCCCGTCTCAATCAGACGGGATATGATATCCCGTCTGAGGGAATTTTTTTTTTATTTTTTTTATTTTTTTTAAATGAACGGAGGTGATTGGCCGGAGAAAAAAAAAAAAAGAAAGAAAAAATGGTCAGACGGGGAATGATTCCCCGTCCAACCAAAAAGTAGGTTTAGTCAGTAGGTATTAGTAGTTAATTAAGGTTAAAGTAGTTTTAAGTAAGTTTAGTTATTATTATATTAATTAATTTATTTAATTAATTTAGTTTAATAGTTAATAAGTAATTAACTTTTTAAATTTAATTTCAAAACGACAGACGGTATATCATATACCGTCTCTCAATTTTTTGGCAAAAATATAGCAAATGACCACTGCAGCGATTGCTTCTATTTGCTATTACTGTAGCAGCCATTTTTTGGCAAATGAGAAACACCACTGTGGATGCTCTAAGGCCCTACCTCACCTCTTGTTTTGAGGCCTTCCATGATACGAACCCCCTATGAGATATCAGAACCATTCATTTTGTTCTACATGCCTGAGATAAAGATAGCCTAAGAGTGTAAAATCATGTTATTTGACGTTCTTTCTCCATCCATCATGTCGTTAGAAAAATTAAGAATTTTTAGCCATTCAATTTTATTAGGTTGTAAAACATAAACAAATGAATTTCAAATTACTTGATTTTACGCCCTTAGGATATCTAACGCATGTAGACCAAGATGAACAATTCAGATTTCTCATTGGAATTAGTATCATGGAAGACCTCAAAATAGGAGGTGAGGTAGGGCCTAAAGCGATCACCCCTATATATATATATAGGGAAAAAGGGGTATGAGCAACTTGCTCATTTAGTAAATAAGCAATTGATAATGTGGCATACATGTGATTGGACCATCTTTAAAAGGGTTAGTTATCCAATGTATCACATGCATGCCACATAATCAATTGCTCATTTACTAAATGAGCAAGTTGCTCATATCCCTTATACCCATATATATATATATATATATATATATATATATATATATATATATATATATATATATATATATATATATATATATGATCATGTGAGATCTCATTCGATGAGAACCACGAGAGAATTTTTTTTGGGATATAAATTTAAAAATTCGAATTGTTTATTTTGATATACACGTCTAAATTAGTCTACGGATGAGAAATCAAGTGTTGTCCATGCATTAAAGTGTTACAAATTGTATGGCTGAATATTGTTATTTTTTATAATGACATGATGGATGGACAGATGAATTTCACATGACTTGATTTTATATATTTAGACTATTTTAGTCATTCAAATGTGACATGCTTGCTATGTAAGAAATTCACATGCATCTTATCGTGAGAACTAGTTCTCACATGATCACTATATATATATATATATATATATATATATATATATATATATATATAGACACACACACACACACTCACACTAGTGGAAATTGGCAGTATCAAGTGCACTCGCTTGGTGCACATGTCTAGTGTTATACTATTTGAGAATATAATTCACATTTTCAATTTTTGAAATAATATCAATTCAAATGACAATAAGAAATTGTTATTATAAATGACGCAAATTTAAAAAAAGGATAAAAAAACTATATATAAAGTATATAAGCTTTATTCAAAACTCAAACTCAAAACTAATTCAATTTGAAGAAAATTATATGAATTATAGGCAATAAATACAAAGATAAACTGAAAATCTAGATCATTCAAAAAATCAAACAAGTAAAAATTCTTCCTTTATTAACATTAAAAAAAGTTCTATCTCTATCAAAATCAATTCTAAACAACAACTAATAGCTAACCACCTACATATCCATCGGAAACAAAAAAAGGGTTTTCACACCAATTCTCAACAAATATTGAAATTTCATATTAGTCCCCAAAAAATCACTAATTCTGTAGTAGTCCCCCGATCAACTTCAAAAGTAATCGAAGGTGATCAGTTCGAGACCCAGTTGCAGCATTACATGTGTTCTAATCTATTGCACCAATTTAGAGAAAAAACCTCAACTAGAATGGTCTAGAAGAGAATAACATCATAAGGGTTCAAAGACTATTTTGAGACCCTTAAGATTTTTTCTTGAAAGTATGTTTAGTGGAGCAAAATTTTCATGATGTTGCAATTGATGTTCTGACTCACTTTTGATGTCGTTCGAAAGACTAATTCGAAAAAGAAGACTTTATTCGTGTTTTTATAATAGTAAAGATTTGCAGATAAATTATTAGTTAATGTAGATTTGCAACAAATTTTTATTATTAAAGATTAATAGATAAAATAGGTCTAAATTTGAATTTTTCATTAAACCTAGCTAATCATAGGTGCTAAATAACGGATTTGCCTTCAATTTTTGTATCTTGAATGTCGTGTAATCATGTTTGTGACTTGTGAGATGAAAGCTGGCCTTCAACTTCTACTCCACTAAAAGAGATCATAAATTAAGGATCTTTAGTTGATTATTTACTAAATAAAGAAACATGGTGATGGCAAGAAGTCCAAAATATTGTGAGAGAAAAAAGATTAACCTTCAAAATATGGCAAAAAAGTAGAAATGAAGAGGATTTGGAGATATATAAGACCGTTAGAAAAGAAGTTAAGAAGGCGGAAAGGGATGCAAAAAAAAACTTATGGTGATTTATACACAAAATTAGGAACAAAAGGAGAAAATAATATTTATAAGCTTGCTAAACAAAGGGATAGAAAAACAACAGATCTGGATACAATTAGGTGTATTGTAACATCCCGTACTTGATTATATATATAATATTATATTGGGAGAATATATATATATATATATATATATATAGAGAGAGAGAGAGAGAGAGAGAGAGAGAGAGAGAGAGAGAATAGGGTAGTTGGCCTATAGGGTGAGTCTGAGTCATAGGGTGGTTGCATGGAATTTGGCCAAGATTAATAGGATGAGAAGAGAAGTTGGCTGCTTGTGCGGTGGGGCCCTGTGGGGGTGTGCCATCACGTGAGCAGGTGAGAAGGGCTGTGTGTGCACGTGCATTACACGTGCACGTGCTTTGTGGTGTGTGTGGGCTTGCTTTGTCCCATATCGACCACAAAATTTTGAGTGAGTGTATATATAATGTTGGCCAATGAACACTAGGTACCTACAAGCTATAACACCTTTTGTGAGGCAGGCCTATGGTGGGCAGTTGTTAGGATCTGTTTTGTTCGCGTGTGCACACGTGTTGTCACATGCACAGCTGAGCGGTGTTCGGAACGTTACAAATGGCATCAGAGCCGACTTTCGACATCGATCGTGGGTAAGAGTGGGTTAGATGTATGCCTGAGATGGAGCTAACAGATGTACAGGTCCCGGGTAGGGCTGTACAGCTAGCAGAATTAGGGTACTCCACTCTACGTCAGCTAGAAAGGCAATCCTGTGCTAGATTGTAAGTTCCGGGCTCAGCGAGGACGCTGAATTCTTAAGGGGGTGTGTAACATCCCGTACTTAATAGTACATATATAATATTATATTGGGAGAATATATATATATATCTATATATATATATATATATATATATATATATAGAGAGAGAGAGAGAGAGAGAGAGAGAGAGAGAGAGAGAAATGTTCCGTTGTGCACTAGGCCTCCGTGTGCACTCGACATTCTCACCTTCGTATCGACGATACGAACCGTTCACATTGATCTACACATCTAAATTTGTCTTAATATGTAAAATCAAATCATACGAAATTCATTTGCCCATCCATCATGTGACAATAAAAACAACGATTTTCAGCCATACTATTTTGTAACACTTCAATGGATGGGCAAATAATTTTCAAATGATTTAATTTTATATATTTAGACTAATTTATATGTGTAGATCAATGTGAACGGTTCGGATCGTCGATACAAAGGTGGGAAGGCCGAGTGCACACGGAGGCCTAGTCACAACGGAACATTACTATATATATATATATCTATAATAATATTATAATGGGAGAAGGGCTTAGTGTCATTTGTCATTCTACCAACATGTGTAACGCACGTACATAACTAATATAAAGGAGGTTTCCGGTTCAAAGTTTTTATTTTTATTTTTTGAAATTATTAAAACGTGTATATATAGGAGAGAGAGCGTAGGGTAGTTGGCCTATAGGGTGAGTCTATGGGGTGGTTGCATGGAATTTGGCCAAGATTAATGGGATGAGAAGAGAAATTGGTTGCTTGTGTGGTGGGGCCTGGTGGGGGGTGTGCCATCACGTGAGCAGGAGGAGAGGAGAAGGGCTGTGTGTGTGCACGTGTATGTGCTTTGTGGTGTGTGTGGGGTTGCTTTGTCCCACATCGACCACAAAAATTGGAGTGAGTGTGTATATATAATGTTGGCCACTGAACACTAGGTACCTACAAGCTATAGCACCTTTTGTGAGGCACGCCTGTGGTGGGCAGTTGTTAGGATCTGTTTTGTTCGCGTGTGCGCACGTGTAGTCACGTGCGCAGTTGAGTGGGGCTCGAGATGTTATATGTATTAATAGCGAGGATTCAAGAGTCTTCTTAGTAAAAGATGGGGAAATTAAGAAAAGATGGCGAAATTATTTTGAGAATTATTAAATAAAAAGGTTGTGGTCAACTTAAATATAGAGGACTCGTGGGAGAGTCGAGAGCATATGTTTTTCCGTAGAATTAGGATCTCGGAGGTTCGAAATGCTCTAGGGAGGGTGAAAATAGGAAAAACTTTAGGACCAGATGATATACCCGTTGAAGTTTGGAAGTGTCTTGGGGATGTAGGAATATGTTGCCTAACAAAATTATTTAATGAAATTTTGAGGACTAAGAAGATGCCCGATGAATGGAGAAAGAGTATTTTAGTGTCTATATTTAAAAATAAAAGAGAGATACATGGTTGCTCCAACTACCGATGGATCAAATTAATGAGTCATACTATGAAAATTGGGAGAGTGATCGAAAAACTGAAACTAAAAACTACAGTGTCTAAGAATCAGTTTGGATTTATACCTGGGAGGTCAACAATGGAAGCAATTTATGTACTGAGGAGACGATTAGTTTGGATTTATGCCTGAGAGGTCAACAATGGAAACAATTTATGTACTGTGGGTGTTAAATATAGGGAGAATAAGAAAGATCTATATATGGTTTTTATTGATATAGAAAAAACATATGATAAAGTTCCTAGAGACATGGTACGGTGGGTGTTAAATAATAAAAGTATAACTATTCGGTATATTACGGTAATTAAGGATATGTATGAAGGGCAACGACCACAATTAGAACAACCACAAGAGAGACCAATGATTTTACTGTTACAGTAAGTTTACACGATGGTCCGGCCTTAAGCCCCTACCTCTTTACTTTGGTTATGAATAAATTGACGCGAGGAATATAAGATGAGGTGCCTTGATGTATGCTTTTTGCCGATGACGTCGTCTTAGTGGACGAGACTAGAGCAAGAGTACATGCTAAATTAGAAATGTGGAGAGAAACTTTGGAAGCTAGAGGCTTTAGGATAAGCAGAATTAAAATAGTGTATATGAAGTGTAATTTTTGTGATATTTGGAATACAACTGAGGAAGTAGTGAAGCTGGATGTTCAAGAGATAACTAAGAGAGACCGTTTCCGATATTTAGACTCGATTATACAAAGAGATGGGGAGATTTGTGAAGATGTTGTACATAGGATCCAAGTAGCGTGGCTTAAGTGGAGAAGTGCCAGTGGTGTTTTGTGTGACAAACGTATACCTTTGAAGTTGATTTTTTTATAGGACGACTGTTAAACCAGCAATGATGTATGGAGTAGAGTGTTGGGCAACAAAGAAACTACATGTCCAAAAAATGACTGTAGCGGAGATGAGGATGCTAAGATGGATGTGTGGTAAAACAAGGATAGAATTAGAAACAAGCATTTACGAGACATGCTAAAGGTAGCTCCAATCCAAGATAAGTTAAGAGAGAATCGCCTCAGGTGGTTTGGACATGTCACACGTAGACCTAGTAGTGCCCCTGTTAAAAAGAGTGATTTGATAAGTATTAAGGGTAGAGTTAGGGGTAGAGGAAGACCTGAAGTAGCTTCGGTGGAAACAGTGAGAAAAGATATGATAGCTTGTGATCTTACAGGAGATATTGCGATAAACCGAGAGGAATGGAAAACCAGGATTCAAGTAGCCGACCCCAACTGGTTGGGAAAAAGGCTTTGTTGTTGTTGTTGTTGTTGTTGTTGTTGTTGTTAGTTGATTATTTACTAAATTACAGTCCTATAGTTTTAAAAGTTCACCAAATTTAAACTACTACTGAATCTGTAAACTACAAATATCTTCTACAATCAAGGAAATAATCATTATAATAAAGTATATAATCCTAAAAAATATGAAATCCATCAAATTATCTGTTCAATTATTTGATCCAAAGGTAATTCAATCCAACGCTCCAAACACACAACAAAGCCCTAGCATACAACATCGATAGACTATAAATCACAAATTTCATGCTATCTAAACACGAATCTTGAAAAAATTATTGGATCATCAAGGAAAAAACATAAAGCAAAATTGAATCACGCTATGAAGAGAAAACAAACAAACAACATTAGCTACCAAGCAAGAACAAAAAAAAATCATAACAACAAATAACTGAGAACGAAAGATCTCAATAAGTTAAGAATTTGAAAACAAATTTCAGAAGGAAAATGGATGACCTTTTGATGGAGCATACGAGATTGGAGGAAAAAGCCGAAGTTGAGAGAAATATAATTTTGGTATTTTGTATTTATATATTTTTTGATTTGATATTTTGTAATTTATTTATTTATTTTAAGATCGAGATGCAGGTCTATCTATTTATAAGCTTTTTTTAATATTTGATTTATCTATTGCACGTGTGAATCACATGTACTCATTTAATTTTGACCATTAATCAACTAAATCGATCAATAAATTAAATGGTCGGGATTTGCTCTCGAGGGAAATGAAAACTTTATTAGTGCTTTTATTATATATATATATATATATATATATATATATATATATATATATAGGGATATGATCATGTGAATACTCCTTTGGTGAGAACCATGTGTGAACTTTTTTGGGGATATAAATTGAAAAATCCGAACCGTTCATTTTGATCTACATGTCTAAATTAGTCTACAAATGAGAAATCAAGTCATTTGAGATTTGTTTGTCCATATATTAAACTACAAATTGTATGACTGAATATCGTTATATTTTATAGTGACATGATAAATGGACAAATGATTTTCAACTGATTTTATTTTACCTATTTAGACTAATGTAGTTATTCTAATGAATGTGAACGGTTTGGATCATCCCTGTGATAGCTATGCAAGAAGTTCACATGATTCTCATCGTGAGAATTAGTTCTCCCATGATGATCACCCCCCCACCCCCCCGCCCCTATATATATATATATATATTAGGGGGTATAGGGGGTGGGGAGGGAGAGGGAGAGAGGGCTAAGTGTGTCACCCTACCCAAAGATGACAACTCAAAATTCATATCTCAGCCATCCAAAATAAAACTTCACTTTGTTAGATATGATTTACATCATTAGAACTCCTCGAGTTCATTTGAAAATTTGTAAACATAGTTTTATAATACATATCATATCTAACAGTTAAGGATTTCATTTTGGATGGTTGATATATGAATTTTGTGACATAGTTTTATAATATATATCATATCTAACAATTAAGGATTTCATTTTGGATGGTTGATATATGAATTTTGTGTCATATATATATATATATATATATATATATATATATATATATATATAGGGAAAGGATCGGTTGAGCACTCCTCTAGTGCTCATCGCGTGAAGAGTAGGCCTTCGGGCGTTCATATCGAAAATCCGAACCGTTCACATTTATCTACACATCTAAATTAGTCTAAATATGTAAAATCAAATCAATTGAAATTTATTTGCCCATTCATTGAAATGTTACAAAATTGTATGGCTGAAAATCATTGTTTTTATAGTCACACTAGGTTTGCCTGTTGACACGTGCCTACGGCACGTCTTCAGAACGATGCACCTTATTTGATCATATAAAATAGTTTTGAAGGTCCAGCAAATTAATTTAAGTAGCAAACATATTATATGAGAAATTTTTTGGGGTTCAGCAAAAACTTATTATATGATTTTTTAAAATTATTTTTGAAGTTTTTAAAATTTTAAATTTTTGTAATTTTTTAGCATTTAAAATTTAAAAAAAAAATTTTCTTAATTTTTTGAATAGAAGATGGAGGGAGAGAGAGAAAAAAATTTAAATAAATATAGGAGTTGGTTTGGGTGGGGGATTTGAATTTGAGTTTTTGGGAGAAACTTTTGGGAGGAAAAATATGTTTTGTGATGTTAGATTTGGACCTTTGATTTTTTTGGGGATTGAAGGACAACCACTTGATAGCTTTCTTTGTGTTTTATTATATAGATGATGGATGGGCAAATGAATTTCAAATGATTTGATTTTACATATTTAGACTAATTTAGATGTGTAGATCAATATGAACGATTCGGATTTTCGATATGAACGCCCGAAGGCCTAGTGTTCACGCGGTGAGCACTAAAGGAGTGCTCAACCGATCCTTTCCCTATATATATATATATATATATATATATATATATATATATATATATATTCACTTTGTTAGATATGATCTACATCATTAGAACTCCTCGAGTTCATTTGAAAATTTGTAAACATAGTTTTATAATATATATATCATATCTAACTATATATATATATATATATATATATATATAGGGAAAAAGGGGTATGAGCAACTTGCTCATTTAGTAAATAAGCAATTGATGATGTGGCATACATGTGATTGGAAAATCCTTAAAAGGGTTAGTTGTCCAATGTATCACATGCATGCCACATAATCAATTGCTCATTTACTAAATGAGCAAGTTGCTCATATCCCATTTACCCATATATATATATATATATATATATATATATATATATATTAGGAATGCTCCATTGCAAATGCTATTGTAGCGTGCAAACGCGTGCAAACCACCTAAACAACGGCTTAGGTGGTTTGCACGCGTTTGCACGATATTTTGCAACGGCTTTGGTCGTTTGCACACATTTGCACGCTACAATTGCATTTGCAATGGAGCATTGCTCATATATATATATATATATATATATAGAAATGTTCCGTTGTGCACTAGGTCTCCGTGTGACTATAAAAACAACAATTTTCGACCATTCAATTTTGTAACACTTCAATGGATGGGCAAATGAATTTTAAATGATTTGATTTTAAATATTTAGACTAACTTATACGTGTAGATCAATGTAAACGGTTCAGATCGTCGATACAAAGGCGGCAAGGCCGGCACACGGAGGCCTAGTGCACAACGGAAACATTTCTCTCTCTCTCTCTCTCTCTATATATATATATATATATTGTAGTGCCCCGAGCCCGGCTCAGCTGCGCACACGGCTACGTGTGCGCGCACGCGAAAGGACGGACACAAAACTTTAGCCACGCCCACCACAGGCACCATCAAAAGGGGGGGTATACCCATTAGGTACCTTTATCATATGGAAAATTTTCTATACACACTCACTTTCCTCTCTCACTCTCCGATGTGGGACTAACTCCCACACCCATGGCCACGTCAGCAAGCATGCATGCAGCCACTTCTACTTCCATTCATTTCTCATTTCTAATTAATGCACATTTCATAAGCCCTATAGAACCATCCTATAGGCTCGTATATTAATCCACTTATCCCTTAGCCTATAGAAATTCCTATAGGCCGCCACCTTTCTCTCACTTATATATATATATATATATATATATATATATATATATATATATATATATATATATACACACCCCCTTAAGAACTCGGAGTCCTCGCTGAGCTCGGGACCCGCAAGCTGATACAGGATCGCCTTTCTAGCCGATGTAGAGAGGATTACCTTGATTCTGCTAGTTGCATAGTTCCCCTACCCGGGTGACCTGTCTCAACCTCGCTCCCTCTCAGGCGTACATCTTGCACACACTCGGTGTTTAAAGTCGGCTCTAATACCATTTTGTATCGCCCCGAGCTCGGCTCAGCTGCGCACACGGCTACGTGTGCACGCACGCGAAAGAACAGACACAAAATTCTAGCCATGCCCACCATAGGCACATTCAAAAGGGGGGTATACCCATTAGATACCTTTATCATATGACTAATCCTATATACACACTCACTCTTCTCTCACTCTCCGATGTGGGACTAACTCCCACACCCAAGGCCACGTCAGCAAGCAAGCATGCATGCACTTCTACTTCCATTCATTTCTCATTTCAAATTAATGCACATTTCATAAGCCCTATAGAACCATCCTATAGACTTCTATATTAATCCACTTATCCCATAGCCTATAGAAATTCCTATAGGCCACCACCTTTCTCTCACTCATATATACATATATATATATATATATATATATGTAACACCCCGTACTTAAGTGGGTATATATATATATATATATATATATATATATATATATATATATATATATATAGGGAAAGCTTCGGTTGAGCACTACTTCGGTTGAGCACTACTCTAGTGCTCACCGCGTGAACACTAGGCCTTCGGGCGTTCATATCGAAAATCTGAACTGTTCACATTGATCTACACATCTAAATTAGTTTAAATATGTAAAATCAAATCATTTAAAATTCATTTGCCCATTCATTGAAGTGTTACAAAATTGTATGGCTGAAAATTATTGTTTTTATATTCACATGATGGATGGACATATGAATTTCAAATGATTTGATTTTACATATTTAGACTAATTTAGATGTGTAGATCAATATGAACGGTTCGGATTTTCGATATGAATGCCCGAAGGCCTAGTGTTCACGTGGTGAGCACCAGAGTAGTGCTCAACCGAAGCTTTTCCTATATATATATATATATATATATATATATATATATATATATATATATATATATATATATATATATATATATATAGATAGAGAGAGAGAGAGAGAGAGAGAGAGAGAGAGAGAGAGATGTTTCTTCCATTGCAAATGCAAATGTTTGTGCAAACCACTTAACCCGTCATTGGCAATGATGGGTTAAGGCAAAATATAAATTTTTGCCTTAAGCCTTAACCCATCGTTGCCAATGACGGGTTAAGTGGTGTGCACGCGTTTGCACAACATTTGCGTTTGCAATGGAAGAAATCCCATATATATAAGGAATGGTCCATTGCAAACCACTGAAGCTGTTGTTGGGAACAACGGCTTCAGTGGTTTTCATACCCATTTGCACAGGACCCGTTTGCAATGGAGCATTGCACTATATATATATATATATATATATATATATATATATATATATATCAACATTTGCGTTTGCAATGGAAGAAATCCCATATATATATATATATAAGGAATGGTCCATTGCAAACCATTGAAGCTGTTGTTGGGAACGACTTCAGTGGTTTTCATACCCATTTGCACGGGACCCGTTTGCAATGGAGCATTGCACTCTCTCTCTCTCTCTATATATATATATAACAATCTTCCATTGCAAACGCGTATGGAACATATATATCTATATAATAAAACACAAAGAAAGCTATCAAGTGGCTCTCATTCATTAGGGTTGAAATCAATGGTCCAGATCTAACCTCATAAAACATTTTTCTGCCCAAAATTTTTTCCCCAAAACTCGAATTCTAATCGCCCCAAAACAACTCCTTTATTTATTTGTTTATTTTTTATTTTTTTCTCTCTCTCGCTCATTCTCTCTCTATTTGCTCAGAAATTTATATTTTCAGATTTCAGGTTTGTAAACTTTCATATTTTTTATGCAATTTTTTATTGCTCATGTTACATTGAAAATAGCAAATATCTCATCAACAGTTAAATTTCATCATTTTCCACACAAGTTCTAAGATGTTGGATTTTGCACCCCCATTTATAATTATTTTTCAACATATACTAATGGAAACATGGAATTTTATTTACAACTAATTATTGTTTTATTATTCAAACTTGAGCTACATAATTGTTGTTTTACTGTTTACAAGACTTTCATATGTTGTATCGTTTCGAAGACGTGCCGTAGGCACGTGTCCACGGGCAAATCTAGTCTCTATATATATATATATATATAGCAATCATGTGACTGTAAAAAACAACGATTTTCAGCCATACAATTTTGTAACACTTCAATGGATGGGCAAATGAATTTCAAATGATTTGATTTTATATATTTAAACTAATTTAGATGTGTAGATTAATGTGAACGGTTCGGATCGTCAATACGAAGGCGGGAAGGCCGAGTGC
Organism: Hemerocallis citrina; assembly: GCA_017893485.1. NCBI lineage: Eukaryota > Viridiplantae > Streptophyta > Magnoliopsida > Asparagales > Asphodelaceae > Hemerocallis > Hemerocallis citrina. Next base: position 39,580 of record JACEHZ010000609.1, on the reverse strand, counting down.
ACACGGCGGCCGAGTGCACAACGGGAGGGGACTCTCTCTCTATATATATGTATATATAAGAGAGAGAGAGAGAGAGAGAGAGAGAGACCGGGGGGGTTGGGCTAGTGTATAATCCTACCCAACTTAGCAAAAATGACAACTGAAAATTCATAGCTTGGCCATCTAAATTGAAAAATCCACCCGTTCATATATGACCTACATCATAAAAACTCGTCGAATGTTTGTGGTTGCATGGTAAATGGTGAAAACCTGTCGAAATCATTTGAAATCTTGCAAACATAAGTTTAACAATGTATATCATTTCTAGCTATTTTGGATTTTCGTTTTGAACGGTTGGTATATGCAAGTTTTTAAGTGTCAGATATCAGTGTCATGTCGGCCTAGGAATTTTGTGTTTATCGGGATATATCAGGGGTTATATCGGAATATCTAAATATGTCGGGTTGTTATGTAGGATCTATGAAGCACAGATACGGGTACGGGGTGCGGGTGTGACACGACACGGGTACTGTAACGCTCCGATTTTCGGTAACTGGGAAACCGTGACATAAGCCAGAATCTTTTCTTCAATTAGCCACAATACACAGAAAAAACAGGAAAATATAAAACTTTTTATTCAACACAAATGTATTACAAATCCGAATGTTACAAAATTGCAATACATTACAACAGTGTTATAATAATACCTTTACAATCCCAAGTGTTACAATTTTCAACATATTACATTAGAGTACAAATGAATAAAGAACAACACTTGGTATTTCGCTTGGATGCTTTCCAACAAATAAATAGATTACAAAACTGTTACAATGGAACAATAGTAACAACATATAATGCAGCGGAAATGGAAACGACTCTTGCTTTTCTCACCTTGAGTCCTCTTGAATCCTGTACCTGTACTTCTGCAATCCGGTACCTATTGAAATGGGGGCGTCAGTATTCACTGATGCTCTAAGGCTGATAACTAGCAGCAATTCTCCACTTAAGCAAACAGATTAATGGAAAGAGAAACGTGTATATATAATTAATGTGTCAGTGTATGCTATGCCTTAGACTTTAATACAAGATTGACTAACGCAAAGATGTTCTTATTCTAATGCAAGCAAGTCTCCGGAACAGTATGCAGCCCATACTACATACGCCCTATCTCAAGCCGTTTCTTCATATATAGAGATTTGAACCCTCGTTAAGAATTCTACTTTGTACACAATCCTGTTCCTGATAATACAATGTGACTGCGAGGTTGCAGGTGGGTCAAGTCCCACCGATGCAGTACGATTATGGTGTCTCTGTTTGCCACTACTACCCGGCATGCCGGATCTCACTCAAAAACAAGGTTGCAGGTACGGTCTAGTTCCGTTACTGGAGTCATATAGTGGTGTCCATGTTTGCCACTATTGCCCAGTATATCGGGCCTCATTCGAAAATCAAAAAAACATAGGGTCTCGCATGCGCAGGGTAGCACGAAGCCTACCCTGTGGCACCCCTGGGGTCTCGCAAGCGCAGGACTGCACGTTGCATCCTGTGGCACCCCAAGCCATGGTATTTCAAGAATTAACAGACGAGATACGCAACCCGTGCTCCCAACTCGTGAGATGACACCGTACGTATTCCTTTGACGGGAAGGTACGACCCAATAACACCGCCTAGTGTCGGCCTATAGGACAGGTCGGATCATAAGGAATCACCCTTAACACCAACTCTTTCCATTCGGCAAAAATGATAATAAGTAAAGGTTAAGTAGTAATAGCCATACGTTACTACCCTAACGATATCACTAAATCCAAACAATCTCACAGGGTTTTCAATAACTTTCTTATGATTATCCCGATCCGACTCATGGCCTATCGATCCAAGACACCAGTGACGAAAATCTCTCTCACTCATCATTACCCCTAACTCGGATCTTGTCAACATTCTCGGCCCACGATCAACCCACATCAGTTAAGATCCGTCGGTGCTCGAGGTGTGATTTATCCATAGTTTCTAAGGTGGTAAGATGCGATTCTTGATGGTCGATGGCCCTTACGGCAATTATGAGACCCTACCACTACCCTTAACTTGGATCTCGTCAACACTCTCGGCCCGCGATCAACCCACATCAGTTAAGATCCGTCGGTGCTCGAGGTGTGATTTATCCACAGTTTCCAAGATGGTAAGATGTGAGTCTTGATGTTCGATGACCCCTAGGCTAGCTTTTATCTAGCTAACAATACTAGTGACTTTCCAACCATTATTTACCACATATTGAAGATGAAGCATGTGCACATCATATGGTCCAATTTCAATTTGAAATGCATACAACTAGAACTCATGGGTTCTTTTCTCAAATTTGAACTAGGACAATATGCGACTAGGTTCATGGGTTCTTTCTGAAAGTTGAGCTAGAATCACCTAGAACCTAATTGCATGGATTCCTCGCCAATTCGAGCTAGAACTATCATGGAGCTAGTTTCATGGGTTTCTTCTTAAAAATTGAACTAGAACAACTATGGAACATGGGTTCATTTCAATAATTCAATTGGATTAGCATGCAAGCTAAACTCATGGGTTTCTTTTAGGATTTAACCGAAACCACTACAATCATATAACTCAAACATGCATGGATTCTTTTGAATCTAAAAGCAACTACACATCTCAAATATGGGTTATTTACCAGAACTACTACAATAACACAAGCATGCGTTCTTTACTTAGAACAACTACAATAACACAAGCATGGTATACTTACTATAATCAACCTACAACAACTCAAGTATGGTATACTTACTATAATCAACTCAAGCATGGGTTTCTCACTATTGTCAACCTACAACAACTCAAGCATGGTATCTTCCTACAACTCGAGCATGAATACAATTTAAGCATGGGTTTCCTTCTACAACAACTCAAGCATGGTATACAACTTAAGCATGGTATATAACTTAAGCATGGGTTTCTCGCTATAATCACCCTACAACGACTCAAGCATGGTATACTTACTATAATCAACTTAAGCATGAGTTTCTTACTATAATCAACCTACAACAACTCAAGCATGGTATACTTACTATAATCAACCTACAACAACTCAAGCATGGTATACCTACTATAATCAACCTACAACTACTCAAGCATGGTATACCTACTATAATCAACTCAAGCATGGGTTTCTTACTATAATCAACCTACAACAACTCAAGCATGGTATACCTACTATAATCAACTCAAGCATGGGTTTCTTACTATAATCAACCTACAACAACTCAAGCATGGTATACCTACTATAATCAACTCAAGCATGGGTTTCTCACTATAATCAACCTACAACAACTCAAGCATGGTATACTTACTATAATCAACCTACAACAACTCAAGCATGGTATACTCACTATAATCAACTTAAACATGGGTTTCTCACTAGAATCAACCTACAACAACTCAAGCATGGTATACAACTTAAACATGGGTTTCTTACTACAACAATCTACAACAACTCAAGCATGGTATACCTACTATAATCAACTCAAGCATGGGTTTCTTACTATAATCAATCTACAACAACTCAAGCATCGTATACAACTAAAGTATGGGTTTCCTTCTACAACAACTCAAGCATGGTATCTTTCTATAATCAACCTACAACAACTCAAGCATGGTATACTTTTGACATAGAACAAGTACGAATGGGTTCATGGGTTTCACAAGTATGAAATAGGTTCATAAGCATGAATGGGTTTATGGATTTCACAAGCATGAATAGGTTCTCTTTTTGACATAGAACACAAACATGGTAGGTTCATGGGTTCACATAAGCATGGATGGGTTCTTTGCTACAACTCAAGCATGGGTTTTCTAGCAACCTAGAATGGTTTAGGACATGCTATAAAAGACTAATAATAAATTATTACAAGACTATTTTAGGAAATTACAAGTCCTATATATTACAAAGACTACATTCATTTAGTCTACAAATTTCTACATACAACTTACTTTCCCTCACAAGTTCCTACATACAAAAAGAGCAACCTTTTATGAACAAGGGTTAGTATGAAATGATTTCTTAACGAAGTAGAGAACAGCATACAACACAAACTTATCTTTAAAAAGCTAGATGAGTTCTACAACCCTAGAATGGGTAAGTAAACATTCTCACCTTACTACACTAATCTTTGTATGCACATAGCTATAGTCCAAGTCATAGTTTTGAGTTCAACAAAACAACCATAATAACAACAAATAACATACAAGGTTAAAGAAACAACCTTTATGTGTTTTAATTAAGTTCCACCACCTATCTTTTTTATGGGATCCTTTTGATCCCTACAACCACTTTATGCTTAATAATTAGTCCAAGTCATTTTTAGAACACACATACAACAAAAGTGGACAAGAATCCACACAAATAAAAAGAGAGAACTTCATCTTGATTTTCCACCGTTCTTATGCACAAATCTTAGTCCAATTAGTCCAAAATAATTATCACAACAATACTAACCATACAAGGTCTCAAAAATCAATCTTTATGCCATTTAGTTAGGTCTCACCATCCATCTTTTTCATGGGATCATTTTGATCCCTACAACCACCTTATGCTTAGGAAATTAGTCCAAGTTATTTAGGAACATAAAAAAAACACAACCACACATCACAAGATGAGTTTCTTTTAATCCACAACCATTTATATGCTTAGAAAAATAGTCCAAGTTACTTAGAACATACACCTACAACATCCACCATCAAAAGATGTGTTCTTTTTATCCTACAACAAATAACCATCAAAGATGAGTTCTTTTTTACATAGAACCAAAACTAACCCTTAAAGATGGGTTCTTTTCTACATACACAAAATAAATAATCACAAACAACCTAAAAATTTAGAAGTAGAGAATCCCCACCTTGATTTTTGTAGGAAGGACTAGCTAGCAAACCTTCTCCTTCCTCCTAGCTTTCTACTACAACTTGTATGAAGAACACTTAATGAAAAACCCCAAATGAAGAACACTTACGGTTTCTCCTTCTCTTTCTTTTCCTTTCTCTTTTTTTTTTCTTGTAAATGAGGCAAAGTGTGAAGGGGAGGGGTATTTATAGGATGAAAAGAGGGTGGAAAGTGCAAAATACACCTACACAATTGCACAAACCCCCTTGGGGTTAGATTGGCCGGCCTTGGATAGGTATGAGGTGGAGGGTGAGGTGGAGGGGTGAGGTGGAGAAGAGGGTTCTAGTAGAAACACCTATTAATACTCTTATGTATTCCTAGTTAATCCTAACCCTATGTTTAAGCCTCCAAACAAATCCTAGCCATTCAAATTTGATTAATCATGACAAAAATAAGATATTTTTGTCCAAAACACATACTACATGATTTGTACAAACGTACGAAATCGGTACAATACGATTACGTATGTATATATCTATATACCGATAATTTCCGTTTGTAAAACTGCACAATCCGTACAAAAAATAATTTCATTCCGAAAATAATAATAAAATAAATTTTATTATCCGCTCGGAAGATTTCAGTACCAATTTGATACAATACAGATGTATACAGATTGGTATATGTATACGGATAACGTTCATTAACAAAACCGGGTGATATCCACCAAAATATTTCATTTCGGGAGAATAATAATAAAATAATAATAAAATAATAATTTTCAGTGTCTGTCCGGGATTTTCCAGACATTTTTCTCAAAAATGCGTTTTTTAGGATATTGTACAAGTGCACAAAACTGATACAATACTTGTATATACTTCCCAGTATATAGGTCCAGGTAACTTTTATGAGTGAAACCAAGAAATTCCCATTTTAAAATATTTTAATTTAAAAATAATAATTTATACAATATAATATCTGTCCGGGATATTACAGGTACGGGGATATGCGATTTTACAAAAAAAGTTGGATATCGGTGCGTAGGTGGGTACATTAAATATAATATATTTTATATTATATATATAAATAAATAAATACTTGTTTTGTTAAAAATGCAAATATTTGAACCATTTCATTGAATTGTAAGAATACATTATAATTATGAGCATTTTTTAAAGAAAAACTATCAAAATATTGGGTATACTGGTTGTGTTTGAGCATAACATAAAACATCAAGTTTTTGAAATTACACTAGTGCTCCAAACATTTATCTAAACATAATTGTGCCCACAAATTGCGAACATGTATTAAAAAATTGGATACTCCTTGGGTACGCACCCGGGAGTACCCACTGAGTATCGGCACCCGATATGCACCCGACACGGGTACATTGGGCATTTGGAAGTACCTGTGTTTCCTAGTGTAGGATAGAAAAATATATTCTATATATGATCCACATGTCATGTGCATACATTGCATTTTAATATTTATCACATAAATACCACAAATAATACGAAACTAAACAAATTGATGAACACATGCATTATGCACACTTTGCATGTTAATTATATACAATAAATCATATGATGCCAAACATACATATGCATGAACTAAAATATAGTATAATAAAATTGAAAAATCAATCAAAATAAACGATGTATATAGAATTTAGAAATAGAAACTATCACAAAGTTTGACATATCTAATTCGAAACAAACAAAAAAGAACAACTTATAGAAATCCAAGCAAATTGATAAAGTTTTGAAATATCATAATCATTTCAAACATAACCAAATGTTATTGAACTCAATTAGGTTGGTATGAATATCGGGTTTGATTTGACTCAAACCCATCAAACCAAAAACCTTTTTGAACATGTATCACACACATTCTGGGGAAATATCGGATGATATATCAACTGATATCCTATATATTGGTGATATGTTCTTTAAAAAAGACATACTAATTATGTAAGCATATGGTGTCGGTTTACTCTTCAACCTAATATATCGGCCAATATATCCGATGTATCGAGGATATTTAAAACATAGGTTATATGAATCTTGAGTTGTCACCCCTAGCTAAGTTTGCTGGGCTCGTACAATTGCAGCCTTATTCTCTCATAAATATATGTACACACACACACACACACAAATATATGTATATTTATGAGAAAACTTGAGGAAAGGTGGCATAGGAGGAAATTTTCTCTACGAGAGATTGCAGATATCAACTGTGCTTTAAAAGCATTAAAAGGGCAATTAACCTGTCTAGCTTCTTTGATTGGGAGTTCCAAAATGTCGTCCTTACAGACTACCAAACTATTGGTTTTGAACATATAGTCTCCTAGTCGTAAAAGTTACCTTCTCAATAGCCATTCAAATTTAGAAGTACTCGACATCTCTAAGGAGCTAGCATATCTAATTATAAGAGTGAAGCCATTTCAGATAATAATTGACAATCGTTACATTTGACTTTTGAGAATAAGAATAAACCTTTTGAAGGGAAAATAAACAAGGGGACCAGAGAAATCCCCTTTAATTATACGAAGTCCTTCACACAGTTTTAACTGTCGGCTACATTGGCCGAAATTTCGTTTCGGCTAGCTTACCGATACAAAATCACATATTTTATACTCCATATCGTTTTGGACCGAAAAACTGGATTTCGGCCGAAATAGCCCAAATATTGTGAATATATATAACTTTTTTTCCTTTCAATATAGGACTTCAAGCTAAGATAATATGAGGATTTCGTCTCTCTGTTGTTTGTGTATATGTAAAGTCAAGTAAGACTAATACTTTTTTTTATAATCAATGCAAATTTAATATAGTTATGTACTTATATTACATTCTCTTTTATATTGTTGTTAAATTCTTCTAATATTTACCGTGATTGATTCATATTATTAGTTACATTATACAATATTTTAGACATGTCGAACATATAATATCTTGTTTAGTAACAAAAAAATATGTTTGTTGGAGGGACCTCCTGTATCATGTTGTACTTGTTTTGTGCTCTTATATGTTTTACTTTTGGTATTTTGTCCCACCCTCCTATGTCCTTTGGAGGTGCTATGTTTTATTTCTTGCTTTGTAGTTATTTTGTAATTGTACCCAGTACCCTGGATTTGTTTTATTAACTCTTTATTAATGAAACATGGAGGCTGTACTCCACCTTTTCTTTTAAAAAAATAAAAACAAAAAAAACATGTTTATTGAGTGTCCGAAACGAACATCTGAGATGATCACATTTCTCGAGATCTCTGATATGAGACAAAACACCCCTTGTCGAGATGAGTCCGAAATCCGAGATTTAAAACCTTGGTCCTTCACAAAAATTCTCCCAGAATGAAGTCTACAGTCACTACAACCATATTAGAAAATTAGGTTGCCTTTCACATGATGGAAAATTTTACAATAACATTAACAAGCTGAAGAAACTATAAGAGTTAAATAACTAGGTTAAACCTTACAAGAGAAGAATATATAATTAAGATATTGCAAAAACAATTATGCTTTATTCTACATCATTTCTTTTGTTTCTCTACTATCTCATTTATCTATTTAAAGAAATTAAGATGGTTACTTTTTTGTTTATAATTTTTATTTATTTATTTATAGAAACTGTGGGTAGAAGCCCCAAGTGTTTTATTAATTAGAAGTTAATACGATTTCCCAAAAAACACGATCAACACATTATTTAAATCCTCATACAAGAACGACCTGGAAATCTACTAATAGCTAATAGCACATGTAGTCCAAAAAAAGGTGTTGCATAAGCTTGACCTTTTTTGGGAAGAAATAAGCATGACTAGTTAGAAACTCCAATAAGCCCACACCATCTAATTTTTCACTGAGTTTCTATTCATCTTTGACAAAATTGACAAACTTGTAAGGAATCAAAAGATTGACTATATTCTATAAACTCCACTGTTTATGGTCATCAATGACCTCTTCGATGCAAAATGGAAATATTACTAAAATATATCCAATTCAAATCGTTGTGGCATCATATATCCCACAAAATGTGGCCGAAAAAGTGAAACACGTAATTTTGTGAAATTTATTGATAACTGTGGACTATAGCCTTCAAAATGTGCAATAACAGTGAAATAACAAAATTGACTGAAAGCTGTGGACTAGTCATCAAATTTGTCCAAAACAACGAAATACGAAATTTCAAGAGAACAGCAAAAAAACTGTAGACGAAAGCCCATATAATTTAACTAAAACAGTGAAAAATGGAATTTCGATAAATTGGTCGAAAGTTGCAGACTATAGCCTTAAAAATGTGGCCAATACAGTGAAATGTGAAAATTTGCAAAATTGTCCGATAATTGTGGGCTATATAAGCTTCAAAATGTGGTCAAAACAGGAAAATATGAAATTTTGTGAAAATGACAGAATATTGTGGTAATTTCGCAAAAATGACAACGGTGGCAGCCCAAAAAATTTGGCCAAAATAGTGAAATAAGGAATTTCGCATAATTGGCCAAAAAGTGTGATTATAGCCTTTAAAATGTGGCCAAAATAATGAAATACTGAATATCATAGAAACTATATAGCCTTCTAGATGTGGCGAAAACAATGAAATACGAAATTTCATGAAAACTGCAAAAAAATTGTGGACTAGCCCACAGAAAGTGGGCAAAACAACGAACTATGCACAAAAAATGCCGAAAATTGTGGACTATAGCCCTAAAAAGTGTCCAAAAGATTGAAATATGAAATTTCACAAAAATGGTTGAAAACTGTGGCAAAAATGCAAAATATGGAATTTTCCAAAATTGATAAAAAATGCGGACTATAGCCTTTAAAATGCTGTGAAAACAGTGAAATACATGATGTTACAAAATCGGCTAAAAACTGCGGACTATAACCCTAAATATGTGGTCAAAACAATGAAATACGAATTTTACAAAATTGACTGAAAATTGTGAGTTATAGACCTCAAAATATGGCCAAAACCTATTCAACAAATAAATGGAAATTTTATTTATATGTAATGTATTTAATTCCCGATTTCAATTCTGTAATGGGACCTCCTTTTTTATGATATTTGCGACCGGTTCTCCGGGGAAATATGTTGGTCTAGCAGAAACAATTAAGGGGTTTCTGGTTAAAGAATATCTTTCTAGTTGCTCTGGAACAATTAGGAGATTATCTGGAAGAAATACGGGGCTCTGCTTCTGCAAGCAACATGCTATTGGATGGGGGTCCCGCTTCTGGGGTCAAATCATTACGTTCTCAGAAGAAAAAGTGAAATATGAAATTTCGCAAAAAAAAAAATGAGGACTAGAGTCCACAAAATGTTGCCAAAAGAGTGAAATACAAAATGTGGACTACCCACAAAATATGGCCAAAAATGTGAAATACGGAATTTCACAATATTAATAAAAAACTGTGGACTATACCCCAAAAAATGAACGAAATTGGCCGAAAAATGTGGGACTATAACTCTTAAAAGTGCCCAAACCAGTGAAATAAGGAATTTCACGAAATTTGCCAAAAACTTTGGATTCTAACCTACAAAAAGTGGCCAAATAGTGAAATATGAAATTTTGCAAAAACGGCCGAAAACTGTGGCATATTTGCCCTCAAAGTGTCCAAAAGAGTGAAATACGGAATTTCGTAAAATTGGCCGAAAATAGCCTTCAGCATGTGGCCAAAACAGTGAGATACTGAATTTCATAAAATGGCATAAAACTGTGGACTATAGACCGTAAAATACAGAATTTCACGAAATTTGTCGAGCTTTAAAAATGTGGCCAAAGTAGTGAAATATAGAATTTCATGAAATCGTCCGAAAACTGTGGACTACAAAATGTGTCAAAATTAGTGAAATTTGGAATTTCACAGAATTGGTCAAAAACTGCTAGTATGTGGTCAAAATAGTGAAATACAGAATTATGCAAAATTTGCCAAAAAAATGTGGACTATATAGCCTTTAAAATGTGGCTAAATTTGTGAGATATTCAATTTTGCGGATACTGCCGAAAATTAGGGACTATCGTTTCGACTTGTCGACATCGAATTCAATTGATATGAGAACATTCCAGGGACCTTTGTCGTATCATAGTAGACACATGAAATGTCTTCAGTACTCTTCCAAAACCAAGATGGACTCGGAATCCAACACCACCTGTTAGTGTTGCCCGTTATATCTTTGCCACTCCTACAAGCAAAACTTGTAAATCAAATGGTCATTTCCTTCTCACAAATTTGAGCCAACATACCCATCATCTGCAATCCTTTTAATAACTCACGACATGCATCATACATGTAAGAGCATCCACAATCATTTCTTAAAAAATATGGCAATATGGCAAATAGAAATAGCAAATAGGGAGATTGTCTGCAACGGTTGTTTGCTATAAATTGTCAAAATTTGAAGTAGACGGTACATGTTGCGTCCCTCCAAATTTTTAATTTATTTTTTTTTTGCATGGGACGGGACATGTTGTGTCCCATAAAATTTTTAAAATAGTTAATTATTAATTAGTCATTACTTAATTAATTAGTGATTAAAATAATACTAAATAATACTAAGACTTAATTAATTAGTGATTAGTGGATAAGTAATGGGTTAATTAGGCTTGAAAGCGACATTTCTATACAAACGGACATGTTGTCCCGTTTGATGAGTTTTGTGATAGGACGGGACAACATGTCCCGTCCCGTTCCATTTCTTTTAATTTTATATATATATATTTTTTGGGACGGAACATGTTCCGTCTGATATTTTTTTTAAAAAAAATTATAAAAAATTCGGGACGGAACATGTTCCGTCCGATGAGATTAAAAAAAAAAAGGGACGGAACCTATAATTTGAGAATCTTCATTTCGTTTCTAGCGATTTTGCCAAAATATGGCAAAATAGCAAACGACTACAGACGTTCATTTCTCATAAAATGGCAATTTGACAAAAGTAGCAAATGACTGTGGATGCTCTAAGCAACCCTATGAACTCACCTCTAAACATAATCCTCTTTTGAAAATTTCCTGCAAAGTTTCTCTCTAAATGGAGTAACCTATCCTAGCAATCCATATAGATCCTAGTGGATCCTAGTAGGAACGGTAACTAACATCCAAAAAAGAGGCTTACAATTTTTTTTTTTTTTACATTTAAATATTCAAAACAAACCCAAGAATCAAAACTTGAGTGAATAGACTGACAAAGTAATTGAAAATGCCATCTGTCGGAGTTGGATGACCAAGACGCCAGAGGCTGAATTTGATTGGGGGGGGGGGGGGGGGGGGGGGTTACTTGTAAAGATTTGGCACTGGGAAGTGGATAACAACTTATCAAAATCTTCTTCGTAATTTTTTTTAATGGTTTTTTATTGTTTTTTTATTGTGTTTTTTTTTTTTTTTGCATATAGAATTTTCCTTCCATTAATTTCAATTTAGAGTTTCTTCATGGTAAGTTGCATTTAGATAATTGTCCGATAGATTGATAAGTTATAGAGACGATTAATTTTCACATTTCCTTTTGTTGATGCAATTTTCCTTCTGCATGTACCCATCATTCCCAATGCAATGCAGTGTATTTACATTTCACATCGTAAACTTGCAGTGGTCACAACCCTCCTAAACTTTGTTCGGATGTTTCGGCGTGCCCATGAGGAGAACTTGAAGGAGGCTGAACTCGAGAAGAAAAAAGCCCTGAAAGAGGCTGAAGAAGCCAATGGAAGCCCAATCAAGAAAGCTGCTAGATGACCTTTAATCCCCACTAACCTACTAACCCCTTGGGTGTGTGACTTTGGTTCGGGTCTGCTCGTTCATGTTCAACTTGTCAGATGTTGACCGAGATTTTGCTCATGGCTCGATCAACAAAGAAATATGGGCCCACTGCTGCTCAAGATAGCAGTGCTGTGCACAAGTCCTTGCACAGGAAATTTTCAATGGTAAAAATTTCACCCTTTTCTTTTTACTCGTAATCAACTGTCTTAATATTGTGATATTACATATGCTGATGTATTCCGTTCTCATTACCTGCATATGTACAGGTACTTTTTAGTCCATAGCTGATCCCTCCTGGATTATGCAGCACCCAGAACCTTCGGATCATTGTACAGTTCCAACCCTTCTGTAAATTCGATTGATTTTTTATTTTTTGTTTTGTTACATTAAGTTGGTCGTCACTTTAGCCTAGATACAAAGAAGAGTAGGTTAGATATATAGTACGGTAGCAATAGAAATGGAAGGAAAGTAAATGCAGAAAAAAGTTAGATGAGATGTTGTAATTTATGTATAGGTCAAGAGGTCAGGTTTATGCAGTATAAGTTTATTGCAATAGTTGTTGTATACATCATTTCGGTTTTATTTATGGTGACAATTGTATACTAATTTGCGTATTTGTTAATTGTTTTTTGATGTATCGGATAGAGCCAAAAGGCTCCAGCCATCAAAAATTTGTGTATTTGTTAATTGTTTATGTACAAATTTCCGAAGTTATAGATTCCATTGTAGTTTAGACTTTTGTCTGTACACTCTATTGTCTATCCTTTTCTGACGACAAGTATAATTATGTCTTCTCTTTTAATTTGAATCTGTGTCAATTTTTGTGAGCTTGGACTTATGTCTTGTGTGTAATTTAATTGGATATCTTATGATATGCATGAGGTTTGTACTATTTTTAGGTGTATATCATCTCATTTTTTAGGTGTTTGAATGGCATTTTTTTTTCCCTTTTTGCTAAGTCATGATTAATGCTTTATAATTTTTTATTGGGTTAAGGACGAAATGACATCTAAGTTTATCTTAATTTCCAAATAACACTCAAATTTTCATAATACCCAAATAGTACTTCCGTTAATTTTTGAATGATAGGATGGTCAAAAGACTGAAAAACCCCTTTTCAGTTCTTCTTTCTCTTCCTCATGTTCTCTTTTGCTTCAGCCTCATTTTCAAGAAACTTTGGTTTTTTTTTTATTACCTTTAAATTTTTGTGAATTATAAGAAGTTGACGGTGATGAGTTTTCTTGATGGAGAGCTTTCTTGATTTGTTTTCTTGTTTTGATTTTTTTATTTAAAAATTTAAATTTTTGTGTTGTTTGAAGGTGATGGTGATTGATGAGGATGGGGGAGATGGTGGGTTATTGTGATGAGTGGGTGTTGGTCAGTGGTGGAGATGGTGGTTGAAGATGATGGTATTAATTCGGAATTTGTATAAGGAGATGAGGATAATTTCCATATTTCATAGGCTATTTAGCGGGTTTAAATCCTTTAAGAGATTGACTTAGCGGAAAACTTAACGGTGGGTGTTATTTGGTCCAATTATATAAACTTTGGGTGCTACTTAAGTATTATGAAAACTTTAGGTACTATTTGAGAATTAAGGTAAACTTTATCTGTCATTTCGATCTTAATCCTTTTAAAAAATTTATTATTATTATTATTATTATGTAGAAGTAGTCTCCTATTATAGAATTTTTTTCCAAAATGACCCTTTTTGCAAAAGTATTGCCACAAACGACCTGTTTTTTTTTTATTTCCACAAACGCCCTACTCGCTTTTTGAAAAAGCGAGTGTGGTACAAACCCTCGCGCTTTTTCAAAAAGCGAGTCTTAGGTTTCAGAAAATTGGAAACCTAAGACTCGCTTTTCGAAAAAGCGGGATGGTTTATACCACACTCGCTTTTTCCAAAAGCGAGTCTTGGGCTTCTTTGCCTAGCAACACTCGCTTTTTGAAAAAGCGGGGGTAATTATACCACACTCGCTTTTTCAAAAAGCGAGTGTCGTTTGGGACTTAAACCCCCCGCCCCCAAAATAGATCTCACTTCTCTCTCTATTCTTTCTCTTCCTCTTCGCTCGCGAAACCCTAACCCATCTCTCATCTCAAATTCGTCAAAATACCCTCGTAATTTGTTGAATAACCCACAAAATTGCTTTGGACAACTTAAACCCATCTTCCGTTAGAGGTTTAATTTGTTGGAATTTGGGTATACTTCAAAAGGAAAGCAACTTTATTGTGAAGGTATGATGTTTATTCCCCCATTATTTTGTTAATTTAAATAGGTTTTCTTTATGGGTAGATAATAACTCGCTTATTGGTATAAATTAATGTAGGTATGGATTTGGAGATTCCTATTTGGTTATATTTTGGTGGTGAAATAATTCGTGATCCAAAGATTGGTTGTTGTTATAGTCATTTGGATCCGGAAATAGTTTGGGTACCCCGTACCATCACATTTGAAGAATTAGTTGAGAAAATCTATGAAGTTACTAATTGGGATAGGAATGAATGGAATTTGAAAATTTTAGCTCGATACGCAGCAGGAAGAGGAGATGGTCAGTATTTTATGACAGTGCCCGTACCTACTGATAATGCGCTGAAGTTATTGATTGCTAGGACATTTGATCCCAATTGTGCTTGGTCTGTAGTAGAGTTATATATTCAGCAAATCCGAGTTGTGAATGCTCAGCCACATGATATCCCCAGTGCAAGCTTCATACGGGTAGTACCTACACAGCAGTCGAGGCCTAACCCCGATCAATCTTCACAACCAAATCCGGTATCCTCACAAGAGAACACCTTCACAAATACAACAATTCCGGATTCTGTAAATGTTGAGCTGCCACGCCAACCTAGCCCGGTTCCTGACTCTGTTCCAAATAACAGCATGTTTGAACTCTTTCAAAATGCAGTCTGTAACAACAGCTTATTAGAAGATGATGAAGAAGATGAAGAAACAGACGATGAAGATGTTGATAGTGGTGACACTGATGACGTAGACGATGATGAAGATGTTGACAGTGGTGCAAATGTAAATCCCACGAACAACAGTTCTAATGAAGCCAGAGGTACTTATAGCTACGGCAATGTTGACGGGCATGTTACTGAGGAGATGGCTGAAGGTGCTAGAGTACACCTAGTTCCACAAGAGTCGTCTGGTTCGTCCAATGTAGACGAATTGTACGTTGAACAGGAGTTTATAAGTAAGCAGTCGATTCAACAGGCAGTGAAGTTGTATTCTATCAAAAAACATCGTGAATTCGTAACTTTGAAATCTACACCGTCACTGTACACTGTTAAATGCAAAATGGCACCTAGAAAACGTACCATTGAGGAGATCGTGCAAGGGCCCCCCGGAGTAAGTGATGGTGGCTGCCCTTGGAGATTACGAGCAATGGTTCCAAAAGGCGGGACGAATTTTGTGGTGAAGAAGATAGTTGGGCCACACACTTGTACGAATCCAACGCTGAATCAAGATCACCTTAAAATTGATTACAATATTGTTTGTAATCTGATTGTTGATGTGGTGAAAAAAGATACCGCTTTATCACCGAGGTCAATTATTGAGATTGTTAAAATACAATATAATTATCAGATTTCCTATAAGAAAGCTTGGTGAGCAAAACAAAAAGCGATCGAGAGGTTGTATGGTACCTTCGAAGAAGCATACACAAAGTTGCCTGCTCTACTCACAGCAATTCAAGCTGCAAATACAGGAACCGTTGTTCACTGGGATAAGTATGAGTCTGGCCCTGGCGAGGAAACATTCAAGGGTGTATTCTGGGCATTTGGTCCTTCAATTGAAGGTTTCAAGTCCTGTAGACCGGTGATCAGTGTTGACGGAACTCATTTGTACGGTAAGTACAAGGGATGCTTGCTAATTGCTGTTTCCCCAGATGCGAATGATTGTTTATTTCCGTTTGCATTTGCATTGGTTGATGGAGAGAGTATAAATACGTGGACATGGTTCATGAGTTGCATCCGATATTATGTCACTGATCGCACTGAGTTGTGTGATCGTCACGCTGGTATAATGCATGCTATGGAGTTACAAAATGGAGCTTGGAACGAACCAAGTGGATATCACCGTTATTGTATGCGCCATTTTGCTACAAATTTCTTTACTAAATTTGGTAGCAAGGCATTGCGTAAGAAGGCGAAAATTATAGCGTGTGAACACCAACCCAAAAAGTTCATGGCCAAACTTGCTGAGCTTGAGAACGTAAATGTGGAGGCGGCTAATTGGTTAAAAGAGAAGCCGGTTGAGAAATGAGCACTTTATGCAGATGAAGGTCGAAGATACGGAATAATGACTACGAACCTGTCAGAAGTGTTCAACTCAAGAAAATATTGAGTTCTAGAAATATACCTCAATCTCCACGCAAGAATTGAACCACCGCAATCACCACAAACAAAAAAGAACCACCACCAAATCGCTTTATCACCGAGCTCCACCCCTTGTTCTTCAATCCACCGCAATCACCCAAAAATTCGAAAAGAAAACTCAAACACAACGTGGGCAACTAGAGTGAGATGAGAAAGCGAAGATTTTAGGAGCTAATCGACGGCTAATTTGATGAAATAGGCCAGAAATCGAAGAATACGAGGATTGGGTTAGGGTTTCGAAAGCGAGTCTTGAGGAAAAAGAAGAAGAAGTGAGATCTGTTTTGGGGGCGGGGGGTTTAAGTCCCAAACGACACTTGCTTTTTGAAAAAGCGAGTGTGGTTTAATTACCCCCGCTTTTTCAAAAAGCGAGTGTTGCTGGGCAAAGAAGCCCAAGACTCGCTTTTGAAAAAAGTGAGTGTGGTATAAACCATCCAACTTTTTCGAAAAGCGAGTCTTAGGTTTCCAATTTTCTGAAACCTAAGACTCGCTTTTTGAAAAAGCGCGAGGGTTTGTACCACACTCGCTTTTTCAAAAAGCGAGTAGGGCGTTTGTGGAAAAAAAAAAAACAGGTCATTTGTGGCAATACTTTTGCAAAAAGGGTCATTTTGGGAAAAAATTCCCTATTATAATAGTACTGAAGTATGTATGAGATGAGATAAGCAGGGTTTGTTTTTTTAATTAACTGCGCGAACTTAATTTATGCCGCTAAACTCTATTTTACTGTTTTTGCATTGCTCACATTTTCTTTAGCTTATTGAAGGCTATGGTACATTCAGCGCATAAACTAGTTGAATATTATGTGAGAATGCGACAAAAAAGACGCAAAGAATACTTGCAATTTGGGGAACTTGTGAAAAAAGCAATTTTCACAACTTATTTCTTACTATATGAACCCTGTTTACACTTTACACTTGTGGAACTGTAATACATTTCTTTTAGATGTCATCATGATTTTGTATCATGAACAACCATTAAACCCTCATTACCTGGAATTAAATAAACAACCTCAGAACATTGTACCCAAAGCAACACACTGCAGGCTTTAAACTTGGCTCTTCTCTTCTGGTTCAAGCTCTATCTCATTGTACCCAAACTCACCATCCCAACTCTCCCTACAACTCACTCTACAGCTCTTGTAAAACAAGCAACTCGCAATAATTTCAACAACCATAAGAATCGCATGAATGTAAACTATCGTGAACGCCTCCCAAACTATCCAAACATTGAAACTCGTTGATAAGTAGTATGCCTTCATCACCCTGTACTGAAACAGAGCTTCAATTCCTGCCATGGCCAAATTCGTAGGCCAAGTAACAGACAGCGCAGTCTTGACTCTCCCCCTAATGAGCACACAAGCTTTCAGAACAGAGAGGTACCCGTAGCATCTCTCAACCCCTGATACTATAATCGCCAAGTTGCAAATCACCACAGTGGTAGCAACCACAATTGAGTAGAGAATGGCACCAACTGAGGACATAACAATGAGGGAGTTTGTCGAAGAGAAGCCAACAAACTCGACAGCATTGAAGAGTAGGAAGAGGAGGGCGAAGATGGATGCATTGGCGGAGAGGAGGAGAAAGGAAGTAAAGAGGTGAGTTGATAGAAGAGGAGCGTAGAGGTTGAGGAGGGATTTGAATCGAGGTGGAGTTAGGTTGTTGTTATGAGGGAACTCGCGGGTTATGAGAATTATGGAAGATTTGGCGAGGAGAAGGAAGGTGAGGGTGAAGGGGAGGGAGAATATGGAGGAGAAGATGGTTTGAGAGAGCATGAGGTTGAGGAGGGAGAAGGGAGGGGAGGAGAGAGGGAACGACGCGGTTTGGAAGAGGGAGCGTATACGGGAGGAGATGAATTGGAGGGAAGACGGAGAGGCGGTAATGAAGGATTGCGAGAGGAGGAGGGACGTGGAGAAGGGGACGACGAAGACGGTGGAGATGGAGATGAAGGAGTTGTAGCCATGGAAGAAGGTGTGGACTGAGTTCCTTAGGATCTTGTTGGCTTCACCTTTCATGGTCTTAGATATTGGAGGTTTACTTCTAGTTAGAGGTGGAAGTAGGAGAGGGGTATTTGAACAAAGAGGGAAAGTCGGTGTGTTTTGAGTTTTGGAATGAAGGATGTGGGTTTTTTTTGAGGGTTGGTTGGAAGGGAGTTTTAGGATAGGTATATAGATCAATGATAGGCCAACTACTGAAAACTAACTACTCCAAAGTATAGGCATTTTAGGCATGATTTTACCACCACCACCTTTAAGTATTTTTTTTTTAATAAAAAGTTTTTGATTTACCTTTTATAATGAATAGAAAAAAGAGGTAAACTGGAGGGGTTAGGGGAAAGAGTAATGGCCGACATCAGTTTACCTTTTCCTGTCAACGCTTGTGCCATGTTCTTAACCTGTAGTAAATTTAACCTTGTTGTTATGTAGTTATTCAATTTTATTCGGAATTTTCGCTTCCTTACATTAGACCAATACATGTCAAAATTGGAGTGGACTTTCTTATGGCTCTTTATTTACCCATGGTTATCTATCTTGACTCGACTGTTTCTAACATACCTTTTTGAACTCTGAATTGTTTTAGTTTTCTACCACTACTAGCATAATTTCCACAACAGCCAGAAAATTGAGAGTTCTCTGATTCTTAGTCAGTTGATCAATACAAGCTTGGAATATAACAATCCTTCAAAAAAGAAATGAAAATGACTCCTAGATTCCCAACTGCTCCTATAAACAAGAATGGAACAAATCAAGTTACTAAGATGATCGATGCTATTCTGATCGATGTTTACGTCGAAAAATACTTCAAAGAGAGGGCAGAAGATCACTTGGACTTGGTATCAGGTTGAGTGTCATAGCAAATGCGCAAATTCAATGGTAACCATAGATTTGAAGTTGAGGTCTATTTATTTTGTGAGGTGGTATAAGCTTGTCACATAACCAATTTGACAAGATATATTAACAATACACTATCAAGAAAGTGACACCCCAAAAACGATAGTTTCTTTTTAAAATGTTGATTTTTTTGCTAGATGTATCTATCTTATTAGCATGGTGCAGTTATAATATTTTTAAAAAATCATAGTCAAATTGGGCATAAAAAGGAAGTATTAAAATAGCTTCTCTTGAAATAACATACTCCCTACAGGATTGACTTGGATTCCAAGAGGTTTTTGTAGGGAGTACAATTTTTTAAGGAAAATCAAAGGTTGAGATCTTTTTATGCCCAATTGTGCATGAAACTTTTAGCCAAATTAATAGTGGTGTCAACAAGGCAAGAATCTCGTGTTGGATAATGGCTCGATTCTGGTTTGTATCTACAGCGATCGAAAGTTCCAGTACATCAGTCGACTGGGTTGGAGGATCAGGCGACTGTCCAGAGAGGAGTTTCAAAGGCTAAGGATACAGCAGCAGGAGTCGACTGAATGTGGAATCAGTCGACTGTCCAGAAAGAATGACCAGTCGACTGGTAAGTAAGCCAGTCGACTGTCGACGGGTCAGTACACCAGAATAGGCCCATTTCGAAAAGGCCCAGTAGTTTTCCTATAAATACACCCGTTAGGGTTTTGTGATGTGTGACGAAAATTACAGACCTCTATTCGGTTTTTGCAGCCGTCATCTTTTGTAAAGGGTTTGTTTCACCCATTGGTGATTATTTGAAGAAGAAACCCCAACCGCCCCGTGGATGTAGGCACTTGTTTGCCGAACCACATTAAATCTGTGTGTCCTTGTGTTTGTTTGTTTTTCTGTGTTTTCTCTCGCTGTTTCTCTCTTCGATTGGTTGTTTGATTCGTATTCCGTACAACAAGTGGTATCAGAGCTTTCGGTTCGACCTAGAGGGAGATGGCGAGTGATGCGGATGCAACCAAGGATGTTGTGGGATCGAGTTCGTCCAGAACAACGATTCACAACGTAAAATTTGAAGTTGAGAAATTTGATGGAACAAACAATTTCGAGATGTGGCAGTGTGAGGTGTTGGATGTTCTTGTTCAACAAGAACAAGATGTTGCTTTGGAAGTAGAAAAACCAAAGAATATGTCCGATGTAGATTGGAAGAAGTTGAATCGAGTTGCGTGTGGGACTATTCGGCTCTTTATTGCGAAGGCTCAGAAGTATGATTTGATGAGGGATACCATTGCTGCGGTGTTGTGGAAGAAACTCGAAGACAAATACATGAGGAAAAGTTTGGAGAATCGGCTGTATTTAAAGAAGAGGCTTTTTCGCTTCACTTATACTGAAGGTATGTCTATGAACGCTCATGTTGAATCATTTAATAAATTGTTTGCTGATTTGTTAAATTTGGATGAGCAAATTAAAGATGAAGATAAAGCCCTAATTCTGTTGAATTCATTACCTGAAAGTTATGATCATTTAGCAACTACTTTAATATATGGAAAAGACACTGTGAAATATGAAGATGTTGCAAATGCTCTGTTGAATAATGAAACTAGGAGAAGGGATAAAATGGTTGATAGAGAAACTTCTGAGGCATTGATTGTAAGGGGCAGAACTGAGACCAAATCTGAGACCAAATCTGGGAAAAAGGGAAACAAATCTCGTTCCAAATCGAGAGGAGTTTCAAAGGACAGAAAGATACCAGCCAAAGATGAATGTGCTTTCTGTCATGAAAGGGGGCATTGGAAAAAGGATTGTCCTAAGCTACGAAATAAGGGAAATTCGACTGCAAATGTGATTGTTGATAATGTAGATAGAGACGAGGATTTTTCTTATGCACTTGCAACTAGTCCCTCACTTTATCAAGAAGTATGGTTTCTTGATACAGCAGCATCCTATCATATGTCTTGGAGAAAGGAGTGGTTTACTTCTTTAGAGTATATGGATGGTGGGGTAGTTTTAATGGGAAATGATGCACCTTGTAAGAAGGTAGGAATCGGAAAGATTGAATTGCTAATGCACGATGGACTTATTAGGCAGCTTTCAGATGTATGGTATGTTCCAGATTTGAAAAAGAATTTGATTTCACTTGGTGTTTTGGAGGCCAGTGGATTGAAATTTGCTAGTAAAGGTGGCATTCTGAAGGTGACTAACGGAGCACTTGTGGTGATGAAAGGGCAAAGGAAAAGGAACTTGTTTTTCTTGCAGGGAAAAACATATTTGGGTCAGGCTGCCAGTGTAACTGAAAAGCCTAAACAGGTTGTTCCCGACTCTACTAGGTTGTGGCATATGCGACTCGGGCATGCAGGAGAAAAGGCCTTGCAGGGGCTTGTGAAGCAAGGGTTGCTTAAAGATGCTAAAGGGTGCAAGTTGGAATTTTGTGAACATTGTGTGTTAGGTAAGCAAACCAGGGTGAAATTTGGTACAGCTGTACATCAGACAAAGGGTATCCTCGATTATGTGCACACAGATATTTGGGGCCCTACTCAGACACCTTCTATGAGTGGTAGAAATTGGTTTGTTACATTTGTTGATGACTACTCCAGATGAGTTTGGGTATATACCATGAAACACAAAGATGAAGTTTTGACATTGTTCACAAGTTGGAAGAAAAAAGTTGAAAACCAGACTGGAAGGAAGATTAAGGTTCTGAGGTCAGATAATAGAGGGGAATACAAGAACGATCCGTTTCTGAAATTGTGTGAAGATGAAGGGATCCAGAGGCACTTCACAGTTAGGAAGACTCCACAGCAAAATGGGGTTGCAGAAAGAATGAACAGAACCTTACTTGAGAAGGTGAGATGTATGCTAGCGCAGTCTGGATTGAAGAAGACATTTTGGGCAGAAGCTGTTATATATGCAAGCCACATCGTCAACCGTTTACCATCAGCAGCACTTGAAGGCAAAACGCCTATTGAGGTATGGAGTGGTAAACCTGCATCTGATTATAGTTTTTTGCATATATTTGGTTGTCCTGCTTATTTTCATGTAACTGAAACTAAACTTGATGCAAGAGCCAAAAAGGCTATATTTGTTGGTTTCAGTACTGGTGTCAAAGGTTACAGGTTGTGGTGTCCAGAACAGAAAAAGTTAGTAATCAGCAGGGATGTTACTTTTGATGAGACCAGCATGATCAGCTCGGGACAGTCGATTGGTCCTCTTATCCAGTCGACTGGTGATCCTGATCAAGAGAAGCAGAAGATTAGCTCGGGACAGTCGACTGGTAGATGCTCTCAGTCGACTGGTGCGAGAGTTCTCCAACAGGTGGAGTTAGAAAAGCGTTCAGTTGGAAATTCTACTCCTATCCAAAATGAAGATGATGTGGTTGATACTGAGGATGAGGAAGAAGTTCCTATCCAAGACCCTCCCCAACAGGAAGAATCAATTGCAGCAAGAAGGCAAAGAAGAGATATCAAACGACCATCTCAATTTACAGAAACAGTTGCATTTGCGCTTTCCATTGTTGATGATGAAGTGCCCTCCAACTTCAAAGAAGCTACTAGAAGTCCTGAAAATGCAGATTGGAAAGTTGCTATGGATGAAGAGATGAACTCTCTTCATAAGAACAAGACTTGGGATCTAGTGCAATTGCGAAAGGGGAAGAAAGCTATCGGTTGCAAGTGGGTATATACGAAGAAAGAAGGTCCAAAAGACAGTGTTCGGTTCAAGGCTAGACTAGTTGCAAAGGGGTATGCTCAAAAGGAAGGAATTGACTATAATGAAGTGTTCTCTACGGTTGTGAAGCATCCTTCTATTCGGATTTTGTTAGCTTTAGTAGCACAGTTTGATCTTGAGTTGACACAGATGGATGTGAAGACTGCATTCTTACATGGGGACCTAGATGAAGAAATTTATATGTTGCAGCCAGATGGGTTTAAGACAGCTGGGAAGGAAAATTGTGTTTGCAGGTTGAAAAAGTCTCTCTATGGGTTGAAGCAATCTCCAAGGCAGTGGTATTTAAGGTTTGACCAGTTTATGAAAGTGCAGGGATATTCCAGAAGTGAGTATGATCATTGTGTCTATTTTAGAAAATTGCAGGACAGCTCTTTCATATATCTGTTATTATATGTGGATGACATGATGATTGCCTCTAAAAATGCTAAGGAGATTCAAAATTTGAAGAATCAGCTGAGTTCTGAATTCGAGATGAAGGATCTTGGTGAAGCCAAGAAAATACTTGGGATGGAGATAGCTAGAGACAGGGCAAAGGGCATAGTGAGTTTGACACAGAAGCAATATCTTTTGAAGGTGCTGAAACGGTTTGGTATAGATGAGAAAACTAAACCAGTCAGTACACCCTTAGCCACTCATTTCAGAATTAGTGCTTCTCAGTCTCCAAGTACAGATGAAGAGAGACAGTATATGGCTAATGTACCTTACACTAGTGTGGTTGGCAGTTTGATGTATGCCATGGTTTGTACTCGACCAGACATCTCTCAGGCGGTGAGTATGGTTAGTCGATATATGCATGATCCAGGTAAAGAGCATTGACAAGCAGCTAAATGGATTTTGAGGTACATAAGTGGCACCACAGATGTGGGTTTGAAGTTTGAAAGGGATGACAATATTAGCAGGTTATTGGTGGGTTATGTTGATTCTGACTATGCACGTGATCTAGATAAGAGGCGATCTACTACAGGCTATTTGTTTACTATGGCTAGAGCACCTATAAGTTGGAGGTCCAATTTGCAGTCCACTGTAGCGTTGTCTACTACTGAGGCTGAATACATGGCAGTTGCTGAGGCCATGAAGGAAGCTATTTGGATTCATGGACTTTTGAAGAGCTTGGGAATTCATCGGGAGAAGGTGGAGGTACACTGTGACAGTCAGAGTGCTATTCATTTAGCGAAGAACCAAGTTCATCATTCGAGGACCAAACATATTGATGTCCGTTATCACTTTGTGCGTGATTTGATAAAGGATGGTGATATTCTTCTGGTGAAGATTGGGACAGCTGATAATCCTGCTGATATGTTGACCAAAATTGTTGGGGCAGCCAAGTTCAAGCATTGCATGAACCTGGCTAATATTTTGCATGCTTGATGATTTGGAATGGGCGGTTGGAATGGTGCTTCGCTATTTGTGTGGTTAGTATGTGATATCATACTAAGGTGGAGTTTGTTTTGTTACATTTGGTGATGGGCATTTGTTTTGGAGTATTTTTGGAGATTGCTTGGGCTACTTGGAAGATCTCGCCAAGGTGGAGATTGTTGGATACTTGGAAGATCTCGCCAAGGTGGAGATTGTTGGATAATGGCTCGATTCTGGTTTGTATCTACAGCGATCGAAAGTTTCAGTACATCAGTCGACTGGGTTGGAGGATCAGGCGACTGTCCAGAGAGGAGTTTCAAAGGCTAAGGATACAGCAGCAGGAGTCGACTGAATGTGGAATCAGTCGACTGTCCAGAAAGAATGACCAGTCGACTGGTAAGTAAGCCAGTCGACTGTCGACGGGTCAGTACACCAGAATAGGCCCATTTCGAAAAGGCCCAGTAGTTTCCCTATAAATACACCCGTTAGGGTTTTGTGATGTGTGACGAAAATTACAGACCTCTATTCGGTTTTTGCAGCCGTCATCTTTTGTAAAGGGTTTGTTTCACCCATTGGTGATTATTTGAAGAAGAAACCCCAACCGCCCCGTGGATGTAGGCACTTGTTTGCCGAACCACATTAAATCTGTGTGTCCTTGTGTTTGTTTGTTTTTCTGTGTTTTCTCTCGCTGTTTTTCTCTTCGATTGGTTGTTTGATTCGTATTCCGCACAACATCTCGTACATTATAGCATGTCAACTAGTTATTGCAACTAATCCAAAATTGGGACTTTGTTAGTTTGAAGGGAGTAGATATGATGCAAGAGTTTTCTAACAATAGAAACTAAACCACTACCAACCCGAGAGATTAACAGTTAAATCTCACTGCTTTTTGTTACACTTGACCATTTTCAGTAAAATTGTCCTCAATTATACTCAAAGTTTACGTCTTAGCTTAAATCAAACTCTAGATATTTACTAATGAGATCTCATTTCCAGTTACGGTTTCATTAACTATCTGATAACTAAAATCCGTCTTGTTCCCGATCTCTTCCACCACCATGAACCTTGGTTTGATTCACAAGTTTCTTTAAACTGTTTTTTATAGAAAAGCCTTTCAAGATATTTTGAACTTATATGTCAAATTAAAAAAAGATATTTTGAACTTATAATGTACCAAACAAACTAAAAAATCAGGATAAAAATAGCGGCCTGAAACAAATTTTCAATTAACAAATTTAGTGAAAGAGATGTAGGGAGAGACTAGACATAATGGGGGGAATTAAAAAGGACAGCAAATAGTCCAGATACTAAATCCAAGCAAGGCAAATAGTAATCCCATTATTACAAGATATTTGGAAAGATGAAATATCCAAAATTAAAGTTAGTTGGTAATGGTAAAGAAGGTTTTCCTACGGAAATTGCCATCAATAATTGATTACTATTGGCAAAATTAATTTGGCTGTGGTGGTAAAAGAAGTTAGAGATTAGATTTGAAGAAGGGTAGAACATTGTTGGGGGATGTCGACGAACACTGGTGGTGCAGCGGAACTAATTAGAGCAATGAGGATGACGAGGTAAATGAGAGGAATCAATTGAACATCCAAACAAATAGATCCACCAATCCAACATAAACTCTCAATGATTTATCCTGGGTAGCTTTCGCTTAATACGGAGGGATATATAGGGAGATATAATATTCAACTAAAAGATATTACAATGAGTTACAGATTCACTCAATATAAGGAATTAAACTCACTCACATCTCTCAAGTCTCTTTTCAATGGAGAAAATAATCAAGAAGTACTTCACCTGTCATATCGGAGGCTATTACAATAAATAGAAGAAGAATAGAGAGCACCCTAGGTTAGTCTTGATATTTTAGTCGTCCAATATATCCTTTAGAATAAGTCACTGAATAGGAATCGTATGATCTGACTTGGAGTTGAAGATTGGACTGAAACGATCTACACGACTTAGACCCAAAACATTGTTGCAGCCATGGTTGGTCGACTGCACCAAAGTGAGGTCGACCGCACCTCACTAGTGCCCAGATCCGAGGGGTGTGCAGTCGACTGCAAAGCTCTATGTTGCTGTTGTTATTGATGGCATGTTTTTACATTCTCCTCTCTTTGACGCTTTGACCTCCGTGCTTCGCCGTCTCTTCTTCTAATTCGAACCACGAGTATACAAGCCATAATTGTAACAACCTCCACCTTAGATTGCATACGAGTGCTATCAACATGATGTGATTCTTCATCTTTAAACTCTACTAAACACCACTTGCAAACATACTTGGAACAAATAGTTTTTTCATCTAGTTGAACAAATCTTCTACCCAATCACACCGATCAGTATACCCCCTCAAGGGCACACCTCAGTAGGCGTTAACCCAAAGTTGACCTCCGCACGATCTCCACCTACTCCGAGGCACTCTCCATCTCTCAACGATATTCAAACGTCGTGATCTTTGCTTCGATGATGCTAGTTGCGGCAGACTAGATGAACTTGCGGAAATATCAGAAAAATAAGTAACACTTGCGCAGGTATTTCAGATCCCCCAAAGCTTCAAGAGATTGCTTTGGCTTGGCCCAACAACTCTCATACTTATAATCATCTTATGACCACCATAAAAAACATACAGAACTCCACCTCGAGCTGCGTACCTACAACCCCGTGCTTCAAGAGTTCTCAAGAAAATTAGATTTCGTTTCAGCGGAGGAATATGCAATACTTCCCTCACAGTTTACATGTTGACCTGGCATCTTCAACTCAACTTTTTTCTCACCTAACACTTTACAAATCTCTTCAGTTCTCGTTCTCACACAACACCCTATAGTAGAATTATAAGTAGAAAATAACTTTCTCTCGAAGTAAATATGAGTAGAACTCCCTGAGTCAAGAAACCAACCAAAATCCACTTCTGAAGAATTTGAAACAAGAAAACACAAATCACCTGATTTAGAAAGGTAAACTACATTTGCAGTAAAATTTACATCATTGACGTTTTTCTGCTTCTGCAATTTTCAACAGCCTTTCTTGATATGCCATGACCTCTTGTAATATCGGCAACGGATCGAATCATTTTGCATAGCACTTTGTTTTGCACCTGAAAGACCATCCACTGCTAGAAAACTTGTGGGAGTAGACACTGATTTCTGAGTACTTTCCTTCCTAAGTTGATATTCCTTCAATGTTTTGATTACACCAGCCACCGTAATACTTTCCTTGGCATATTAACCGTGTAGCATGGTAGTGATCAAATACTTATACGAATCTGGTAGTGAATATATCAAGTTGAAAGCTTTATCTTCTTCACTCACATCTGCATTTACCGTCTTGAGTTCTAATAGCACCTTGTTGAATTCTATAATGTGATCTTGAAGATCGGTACCTTCGTTCATTGATAAACGGAATAACTTTCTCTTCCAATGGATCCGATCTAATAACGACAAATCAGAGTAGTCAGCTGTGAGTTTTTCCCACAAACTCGCCATGCTAGTTTCTTCAAGAAATTTTCACTTGACCTCGTCCATCAATGATAGTCGGATTAGACTTACAGCTCTTTCACAAATATCATCTCAAACATTCTTTTTCATATCAGATGGGTTTTCCTTCTTCTTGACGGCTAATTGTAGACGTTCTTGAACTAGGACATCATACATTCCAAAGATGTCATCGAACTGCTTGATCTTTCCATCGAACTACTTCATCTTCACCAAGGGACTTTGCAACCTCGAGCGCTGATACCACTTTGTTGGGGGATATCGACGAACATCGTTGATGCATTGGAACTAATTAGAGCAATGAAGATGGCGAGGTAGATAAGACGAACCAATCGAACAACTAAACAAATAGATCCACCAATCCAATACAAACACAAAAGGATTTATCCCGGTCAGCTTTCGCTTAATTCGGAGGGAAATATAAGGAGATATAATATTCAACTATAAGAGATTACAAGGGGTTACAGATTCACTCAATACAATGAATTAAACTCACTTACCAAGAACAATCTCTCAAGCCTCTATTTGTAATGGAGAAAATAATCAATGAAGTACTTCACCTCTCATATAGGAGGCTATTACAATAAATAGAATAATAATAGAGAGAACCCTAGGTTAGTCTTGATATCTCAGTCGTCCGATATATCCTGTAGAAGAAGTCATCTGAAATATTATGTAGAAGAAGTCACTGAATAGAAATCGTACGATCTTACTTGCAGTTGAAGATTGGGCTGAAACAGTCTGCAATACCTAGGCCCAAAAATGTTGCTGCAGCCGCGGTTGGTCGACTGCACCCAAGTGCGGTCGACCGCACCTCACTAGTGCCCAGACCTGAGGGGTGTGTAGTCGACCGCACAATACTTTTTTGTGTGAAGAAAACATGATTGTACAATTAAATCAAACAACATACAAACAACACCACTAATACTTAATGAGTAATGCTACATCCACTACCAATTTCACTATATTTTTCTTCACTACCTTAGGTGGCACACTCCAATAGGTAGGAAAAAATAGAGTAGGTGGGGGAACTCTCCAATAAGAGTATGCCACCTAAGGTAGTAAAGAGAATGGTAGTGAAATTGGTAGTGGCTGAAGCATTACTCAATGAGAAATGCTACACCTACATCAAATCTTACCCCAAACTTACACCATTTAATGCTGTGGGACCCATATTTACTAAAGGACAAATCTAAATTAATGGGTTTGGATTGTGATGATGGGTTTGATTTTACACAATCCAAAACCCATTCTCAAGAATACCAACAGTTTAATAAAAACATCAGTTCTAATACTCCCCTCATCTGGCTCCCTCACCCTCTTTCTCAAAATCCACGCTACTCCAATTTCTCCCTCCCGTCGTGCCTCCCTGCCGTCAATTCACCCTACCGTCGTACCGTCGCTATGCCTAGCCGCCGCGCTGTCGCTAAGCTGCCCAACATTGCTCCGCCCTGCCGCACACCGTCGCAACTCGCCAACCCATCGTCCCCTTCTTCCTCTGCTTCGCCTCATCCTCGTCCCCCCTCATCTGGCTACCGCTCGAGCCGCCAACAGCACTTTGGCAACAGCACTAGGTAATCAAATTGTGACATTTTATTATTATTAGTTCTTTTGTTTAAAAAAACTTAACTTGAATATCTTGCGGATTCATAATTCTAACTTTAGGTAACATAACATGGAAGTGGACTTGGTGGAAGAAGTCTGTTTATAGCAATAAGGACGTGGTTTCTTCTAATTTAAATTTAATGTTGTGAAACAGAGTTGGGGTTGTCAGAAGAACTGGAAGTGGGAAAACAACTCTGATAAGCTCTTTGTTTCGCATTGTGGATCCTGCGGGTGGAAGAATTCTCATTGATGGGCTCAATATATGTTCCATAGGATTGAAAGATCTCAGATTGAAGCTAAGTATCATTCCACAAGAACCAACTCTTTTCAGGGGCAGCGTGCGTAGTAACTTGGATCTTCTCGGAGTATATTCTGACCATGAGATATGGGAGGTCAGAAACATCGTTTTGTGTTGATTCATTACTTCTTTCTAAATAAATACTAAAAAATATTAACAGACCTCTAAATTGGAGTAGCGTGACGGGAGTCTTAGCGACGGCGCGGCGGCTAGGCGTAGCGACGGTACGACGGTAGGGCGGATTGACGGCAGGGAGGCGCGAAGGGAGGGAGAAATTGGAGTAGCGTGGATTTTGAGAAAGAGGGTGAGGGAGCCAGATGAGGGGAGTATTAGAACTGATGTTTTTATTAAACTGTTGGTATTCTTGAGAATGGGTTTTGGATTGTGTAAAATCAAACCCATCATCACAATCCAAACCCATTAATTTAGATTTGTCCTTTAGTAAATATGGGTCCCACAGCATTAAATGGTGTATGTTTGGGGTAAGATTTGATGTAGGTGTAGCATTTCTCTTACTCAATAAACTCATACTTAATAGACTTTCAATTCCTTCCCTAATAATTGTAATGATATCCAACAATAAATAACATTGATTGCAATTTTGAATCAAACATTATAAGGAACATCTATAAACTACATATTTCCTCAAATTCATCAAATATTGAATCAACCTAGGTAATTATAAATTGTGATTTTGAATTAATTTTAAAATAACATGCATTTATTTTATTTTATTTTATTTTATTTTATTTTATTTTATTTTTTTATTTTTTTGAATTTAGATATCTTCTTAAATTGCAAGTGGTACTCAGTTGAACTAGTGGGCCGAAAAACAACCTATATTTATCTAGGTACCACTTGCAATTTGAGAAGACATCTAAAATTCAAACAATATTTGCCATTGAATTTTTTGACTCATTGGATTGAAGTCAAGTCTTTCTATTTATTTATTAAGGAAACTTAGAGAAAATAAAATATTGCCAAAAAAATATAGGGTGTTTTTTGTTAAAAAAATATACCCAAAAATTTATGAGAGGATCTCTCATTTAGGTTGTTAAATCTCTACTATTTTAATGGGAGAGTTAGGGTTTGTGACAAACAAACCCTAACTTTGTAACTATATAAACACGTATAATACACGTACAAACTATATCCAACAAATATAAATGTGCACCGCACGTGTAGCCCAAATCAAAATATTCAAATATAAACTATTTTTTTTTAATTCAATATATATTCATTTAATTTGATGACTTTATTTTTCTTAGACGTGCATCACACGTACATTATACTAGTTCCATTTAAATAGAAACTATTCTAATTAGCTTGATTGAAGCATAATTGATTTTAATAATAAGTAATATAATTAATTTAAACCATTATTCATCATACTTGATTTACGATGGATATTGATATTAATGGATATTGATATTAAGTAAGTGCATCATTTGTTCATACTTTGTAAGTGTAGAAGATTGAAATCCCTCCAGCTTCATCAACTGTTGTGCAACTTTGAAGTTTTAACTTAATTTAACTTAGTTAACGATAGAGTCTTCACTGAGAATAGTGAAAAGAATATTTCACAGAAAAGCGAAGCCACATACTTTAATCCTAGAGTGTTTTAAAAATAATATGAGGCACAATCATCATGCCTCATATTTTAAATCCTACGGCATTTTATGAGGACTATAAAAAATATAGTAATAAATAGTTATACACATTTGATTGTAAGCAAAGTAATCTAAATGAGTACAACCCTTCACTTCTAAGTCTCAGAAGTGCCAAATATTTAATTTGATTTTGCTGGTGAATATTGAGTATGACCACTCTGCAGGTGATACATATCATCATGGGAATGGGATGTGCATGGCTTTGGTAAGAGGTCAATTCTTTTTGTGGGTAAAGGGAGTCTTTCTCATACGTCAGGTTGGAAACTAGTTAAACTTCTTGTTGAATTTATTTGGTTAAGGGGAGTTTTTGACTAGTTTAAATTTTCTTAATATCGTCGAAATAATAAAGTACGTAATTTTACAAAATTGACCGTCAATCATAGTCCGCAAAATGTAGCAAAAACACAGTAATATCAAATTTCATAAAATTGGCCAAATATAACCCGCAAAATGTGTCAAAAATAGTGAAATACGGAGTTTTAAAAAAACATTCTAAAATTGTGGACCCACAAAATGTGACCAAAACAGTGAAAAACGAAATTTCCCAAAAACGACTTAAAATTGTGAACTATTTTGCCCACAAAATATGGCCAAAATAGTGAAATACGGAATTTCGTGAAAACGGCAAAAAACTATGGACTATAGTCAATGAATATGGCAAAAACAGTGAAATACATAATTTTGCAAAAAACGTCTGAATAGTGCGGACTGTAGCTGACAAAATTGTGCAAAAACACCAAAATATAGAATTTCGTAAAAACGGCTGAAAAACTATTTGACTATAGCCCACAAATGTGGCAAAAACAGTAAAATATATAATTTCACCAAATTAGCCGAAATCTATGGACTATAGCTCCTAAAATGTTGCCAAAACATTGAAGTACAGATTTTCACAAAACTGGCTGAAATTTGTGGCCTACAACCCGCCAAATGTGGCTAAAATATTGAAATATAAAATTTCACGAAATTGGCCAAAAACTGTGCACTATAATAGCACACAAAATATAACCAGAAACAGAAAAATACAGAATTTTGCGAAAATGTCTGAAAACTATGAATTATAGCCCACAAAATATGGTCAAAATAGTGAAATACAATGTTTTGTGAAATTGACCGAAAACTGTAAAGACTATGACTCAAAAAATGTGGTCAAAACAATGAAATACAGAATTTCACAAATTTTGCTGAAAACTGTAGCCCACAAATTTTGGCCAAAATAATGAAATATGAAATTTCACAAAATTGGTCAAAAATCATGGACTATATAGCCCACAAAATGTTGCGAAAATATTGAAATACGAAATTTTACGAAAATGGCTGATAACTGTTGTGACCAAAGCAGAGAAATACGAAAGTTCACAAAAAAGTAAGAAAGTTGTGGATTAAAGCTAGCACAATCACAAAAAAGGGATATCCGGACCCGACCCGGACCCGACATTGGATCGAAACCGACCCGGTTTGTTGAGGGCAGGGTCTGAATCCTAAAATAAGACCCGTTGATATTTCAGGTCAGGTCTGGGTCCTCTCAAAATGGACCAACCGGAATCTGGACCCGTATCCGCACAAAAATATACTACAAGTATTCCAAAATAAGACCCAACCCCATTATGAGAAAAAAAGCCAAATATTATGGCTTATAGTGTAACGCCCCGATTTCCATACACTGGGAAACCGTGACATAAGCCAGAAATATTTTCCTTCAAATAGCCACAATACACAGAAAAATAGGAAAATTTAAAACTTTTCATTCAACACAAATGTATTACAAGTCCGAATGTTATAAAACTGCAATACATTATATTAGTGTTACAATAATGTCATACAAGCCCAAGTGTTATAAACTTTCAATAAAAATTACATCAAAGTACAATGAATAATACATAACACTTGGTACTTTCACTTGGATGCTTCTCAACAATTAATAAATTACAACATATATTACAATTGAAATAAATCAACACTTGCTTCTTTTGCCTTGAGTCTTCCTGAATCTTGTACTTGTAGCTC
This sequence comes from Hemerocallis citrina, assembly GCA_017893485.1. Taxonomy (NCBI): domain Eukaryota; kingdom Viridiplantae; phylum Streptophyta; class Magnoliopsida; order Asparagales; family Asphodelaceae; genus Hemerocallis; species Hemerocallis citrina. The sequence goes on along the minus strand of JACEHZ010000609.1, from coordinate 5,596 downwards.
TGCAATCCAGTACCTGTAATTTTGCAATCCAGAACCTATTGAAATGGGGACGTCAGTATATATACTGACGTTTTAAGGCTGATGAGTAGCAGCGATTCTCAACTATAAACAAACAGATTGATGAAAAGTAAAACGTGTATATATAATTGATGTATCAGTGTATACTATGACTTAGACTCTAATGCAAGATTAACTAATGCAAAGATGCTCTTATTCTAATGCAAGCGAGACACTGAAACAGTATGCAGCCCATACTACATATGCCCCATATCAAGCCGTTTATTCATATATAGGGATTTGAACCCGCATTATGAATTCTACTATGTACCCATCCTGTTCCTGACACAATACTACATGACTGATGAGGTTGCAGGTACGGTCTAGTTTCGCTACTGCAATACAATACTGGTGTCCCCGTTTTCCTCTATTGCCTGGTGATATGGCTAAAAATAGGATTAAATCAGAACTGTTCAAATTTGGCACGAATATTAAAGTTCACAGGGGCAAAACGGTAATCTCACCCACAGACGGGTCTGAAATGGGAACTGGGTCTCTTCTCTAGGGCCCAATAACCCATGAACGGATCTTTTCAACTGGGAACGGGTCCCAACCCGTTAAGAGCCAGTTCCGAAGGATAGGGAGAGATCTTGATTCATCCTCATCCTTAGGAGGTGGTTCTAAGCACTTCTATCCAGCCACACCGGGGAGTAGAGATTCATTCTTATCTCGAAGAAGATCCCCACGGCGACTATAAAAACCCCTACCTCCTACCGTTACAGGATGATCACTCTTTGCCTACCTAAAGCTCTTTCATATTCTTTTCTGAGTACTAATAAGAGTGTCAGAGAGTTCGTCACCGGGATCAACCCCGGTGTTTTGAACTTTGTGGAGGTCAACGGGAGCAACTAGAAGCCAGCCCAAAAACGGTGGAAGTGGTCAGGTTCGACCCATTCGATTCCTCTCGAACTCACAAATTCATCTGATTGCCCCCACACCGAAATCAGCGACAACAGATTGTCACCGTCTGTGGGAAATCGAATAGTAATCCGACCTTACTCCATCAACAAAAGCCACTCCCAACTATGTCTCCGAAGAAAGGGAAGTCCGCCGCCTCCAACTGTAGAACAGTTTCCATCCCTCTTCTGCCTCCAGGGGAGCTCCCTTCGCCCGTCCAACCGGCCCAGCAGCTCGAACAACTGATCCCTCAATCCGTTCAGCAGCCTCAACAGCCTCAAGTGGCTGTTGGAGAACCCTCTCGTCGAAGTCGCTAGAAGCATCCCCTTCATAAAGTCCATATCTCCGTACACAACCCTTCCTCCGACTCCATGGCTTCCCATAGCCCCCCAACACCGAAAGATCTGCGAGATGTCCTCAACAACCGACATAACGAGCCAGATCTTCGGATCCACTTGGACGACAGGCGAACCCGTGATGGGAACCCCCGTCGGGAGCATCAGAGGGACCGTTCACTCCGTAGGACGGATCACAGAGGGTCAAACTCCCCCAGGAGGCGGAGGGAGTCACCTCACCATCGCCAGAGAAGAAGTCGCTCCCCGGCTACCTGTCCTGCAGCCCGAGCCCATCAGGAGCAGGAGGCCCCCGTGACAAGGGCGGAGTTCCAACAATTCCAGGAGGTGGTCCTATGGGCACTCAACGTCGGCCCCAACAATGACCAACGGGCTTCCAGTCCTTGGCCAGATCCTAACCATCGCCGTCGCTCTCCCAATCCTCGGCCGGCTCCGAGCCGTCGCCGTCGGTCTCCCAGTCCTCGGCTGGCTCTGAGCCATCACCGTTGCACCCCCAGTCCACGACCTACTTAAAGCTATCTCCGTCGTAGTCTCAGCCCTCTTCTACATGAAGACGAGTCTCGGGGCTCAGCGAGGCATGACCGAAGGGAGGACTCGGTCTACCGCCGTCTCCACGAGATGGAGAGGCACCTCGGCCAACTCGATAGAGATGAAGAACATTGGGTGAGGAACCTTTGCCCGAGTAGGTCCCCTTTCTCTCGAACTATAATGGAGGCCCCCGTCCCAGAGAACTTCAAGCCTCCATATTTTGAGACTTATACTGGGGAGTCAGACCCCGCTGATCACATTGAGAGTTTCAAAACTCTCATGATGATCCATCATGCCTCTGATGCTCTTCTCTGCAAAACCTTCCCAACCACACTCAAGGGGCCCACTCGGGAGTGGTATTCCAGACTTGCTCCGGCCTCTATTTTCTCCTTCGACCAGTTCGAAGGTCTCTTTCTCACCTACTTTGTGAGCAGCCGCTGCTCCAAGAAAACTAGCACCTCTTTGCTCTTCCTCAGCTAAAGGAAGGGCGAACGACTAAGGGACTATGTCAAGTGGTTCACGGCGGAGGCCAGATCTATCGCCTTTCTGGATCAATCCGTGATCTCGTCGGTTTTTCAGTCCAATGTCACTAACCTTGATCTCAGGGCATCCCTAGCCAAGAAGCCTCCTCGGGACTTTTTAGAGCTCATTCTCAGGAGCGAGAAGTACATCCGAGCTAAAGAAGCTCTCAACCACCCTACTCTTGAAGGATCGTATTCCGGAAACAAACAGAAGACTGCTGAAGAAGAAGGAGCTAAGAAGCTCCAAAAAGACAATGGGGGTCAACGTCGCCCTCTTTCCCGCTTCGAAAAGTTCACTCTGCTCAATGCGAGTGTCTCCGCCATCTTGATGGAAATTAGGAATGAGGGTCTTCTACCGCCGCCTCCAAAGATGAACACCCCCAGAAAGAAGAGAAACTGGGATAAGTGGTGCCGCTTCCACCGGGACCATGGGTACGACACAAACGACTGTCGGGCCCTGAAGGACGAGATTGAGGCCCTTATTCAGAGAGGGCAGCTCGCTAGGTTCACGAGGAGGGACAGGGCTGATCCACCTCCGCCCCCCAGGGGGCTAACAGGCAAACCGAACAACATGCATAGATCCTGGACGTCGAAGCCGAGGCCGTACTGCACCTCATACATGGAGGCCCAATGGGGGGAGATTCAAACTCCTCCTGAAAAGCCTTCATTCGGGAAGTGAACGCTGTGTAGAGCCATCCCCCTCCCAAGGGCCTTGGGTTTCCTTTTACGTTCTCTGATAGGACTTAGAGGGTGTCCGCACGCCCCATTGCAATGCCCTCGTTATTAACCTCTGAAAGGCCAACTTCGATGTACGCCGGATCCTGGTGGACAACGGCAGTTCGGTCAACATCCGCTTCTTGGATGCATTCAAAGGGCTTCAGCTATCAAGAGATCGGCTCAAGCCAGCTGGCTACACTCTTCATGGATTCACAGGGGGTGCCGGTGACGATCGAGGGAGATAACCCTCGACGTGACCGCTGGCAAAACCCCGGTCACCCGCACAGAGCTGATTGACTTCATGGTGGTAGATGTGAAAGCCGCCTATAATGTTATCCTGGGTCGACCAGGCCTGGCTGCTCTCCAGGCCATCCCTTCGGCCTATCACATGAAAATGAAGTTCCCCACCCCCGCAGGAGTGGAAGAAGCAAGAGGGAGCCAGGAGGTGGCTCGCAAGTGTTACATGAACTCGATGGGAGGCCCGGTCCTCTCCCTTCAAGCCCTCGAACTCCTACAAGGAAGTAGCCAGACTATCTCCGAGCCGGTAGATGAGCTAGAAGAAGTTGCTTTCTTCAAAGGAAATGCCACCAAGACGTTCCAGATCAGCAAGGCCCTTTCTCCCTCCATCAAAGAAGACATCTCCCAATGTATAAGGGAGAACCACGATCTTTTTTCCTGGACTGCGGCTGATATGCCTGGGATCTCGAAACGGATCTTGATGCACCACCTCAACGTCGCTCCGGGAATCAAACCCGTCCAGCAGAAGCGACGTAAATTCGCTTCCAAGCACCAATAGGCGATCAAGGAAGAGGTCGAGAAGCTCTTGAATGCTCGATTCATCCATGAGGTGAACTACCCTGAGTGGCTATCCAACGTGGTAATGGTTAAAAAGGCCAACGGGAACTGGTGAATATGCATCGATTTTACCAACCTCAACATGGCGTGCCCGAAGGATCCATTCCCCCTTCCAAGCATCGATACTCTAATCGATGCGACCTCCGGCCACGAGCTCCTCAGCTTCATGAACGCCTTCTCGGGGTATAACCAGATCCGAATGTTCCCTCCTGACATTCCGAAGACCTCGTTCGTGATTGACCAAGGCCTGTACTGCTACCGAGTAATGCCCTTCGGGCAGAAGAATGCGAGAGCTACATACCAGCTCCTAGTCAACAAGGTCTTCCGAGACCAGATTGGCCGTAACATGAAAGTCTATGTGGACGATATGTTGGTCAAGAGCATCCGGGAGCAGGAACATGTCCTTGACCTCCAGGAAGCCTTCGGGGTGTTGAAAAGGCACAACATGAGTTTGAATTCGAGCAAGTGCACCTTCGGCATCTCGTCCGACAAATTCCTTGGATTCATGGTGAGCCAGAGGGGCATAAAAGCCAATCCTGACAAGATCAAAGCCATACTCAATATGGCCCCTCCCTCCAATGTCAAAGAAGTGCAGAGGCTCACGGGATGCCTCGCAGCTATAGGGCGTTTTCTCTCCAAGTCAGGGGAGAAATGCCTCCCATTCTTCAAAGCCCTGAGGGGAGAGAAAGGCTTTAAGTGGGGGCAACAATAGCAAGAGTCCTTCGATCAACTGAAGGCTTACCTGGTAAACCCCCTACTCTTGAGCAAGCCGAAGCCTGGCGAAAACCCTATACATATACCTGGCCACTTCGAAGTAGACCCTTAGTACCGTTCTGGTAAGAGAGGAGGAGAAGACGCAATGCCCCATCTACTACGTGAGTAAGGTCCTTAGAGGCGCAAAACTCCACTACCCGAAGTTGGAAAAGATGGCGTACGGGTTGGTCATGGCGGCAAGGAAACTTCGCCCGTATTTTCAGGCCCATTCGGTGGTCGTCCTTACCGACCAGCCGCTGAAGCAAGTCCTTCATAAGCCCGAGACATCAGGATGCTTGATGAAATGGTCTATAGAGCTGAGCCAGCACGATATCAGCTACCAACCCCGAACCGCTATCAAGGCACAAGCCCTAGCAAAATTCATTATGGAGAGCACCATTCCCGGCCCCTACGAGTCGGTTGACGAACCCTGGGTCTGGACTGTTTATGTTGACGGATCCTCGTGAGCCGATGGGAGTGGAGCTGGGGTTATCTTGACTGGCCTAGACAGTTTTGTTTAGCAATACTCCCTCCGCCTCAACTCTTGTGCGTCGAATAATGAAGCCGAATACAAGCGGGGCTCTACATGGCCCGTAAAGCAGGGGCCAAGCGTATCCACGTCTTCAGTAATTCGCAGCTCGTCGTGAATCAAGTGTCTGGGGAGTACGAAGCAAGAGATGAGTGCATGGTCAAGTACTTAGCTAAGGTAAATGGACTACTAGCTTTGTTTGAAGATGCTCAACTCCAGCGGGTCCCCCAAGAGGAAAATGCACAGGCAGACGCCCTCTCATGGCTCGCCTCCTCCTCCCTCCAGGGTTTGGAGCGAACCGTACTAATAGAGGTCCTTCTGAGACCCACTATTGAGGAGGACAGCCTAGAGCCGATGGAGACTATGCCCCTAACACTTGGGGAAAA